>CM050167.1:313807942-314407942 GCA_027410445.1 Discoglossus pictus
CACGATATAGAGGTAGAATATTGGGGTGCACGTGTCCACTCACCTCCATGTTATCACAGTGACATAATATTGTGAGTGAAAAGATTAACATAGACGTATAATGTAGGGAAAAAAGCTCCTGCAGCCTATTTTACATTATATTGCATGGGGGCCGTGGTTTTGGTCATGCCTGATAGGATATAATTACCTACTCTACCTCACATCATTCATCTATCTTATCATGCTATCTCTCTATCTCCCTCTATGTTCTGTAATTTCCCCTCTCTCTATCCATCCTCTTCTTAAGTTTCAATTGTTAATTTTTTATTTTCTTCTTAAAGAAAATGGAAAGACTCATGAACAGTTGAAAATAAACTCATGCCTACTGCCCAAGCCGAGACATGGCATTTAGATATCCATGCAGCCCTTTTTCTAGGGTGTGAGATCTATCACCCTTGTGATTTATATAGGCAGCAGTTGGCAGAAGTATTCATAGGACCTGCCAGCACCAACCGGAATTTTCCAAATTAAATTCATGTATTCTTTTCAAACTTCTCTTCATGTTCATAGCAAGGTCAGTCTAAAATGGCAGGTCTGAAAAATCATCAAAGGCACTTATAAACTATAAGAACACCAGTGTTATATTGCTAGATCACTCACCCCAGGGCCACTAACACATTGGTCAATCACTAGAAGATAAGTGTCTTCTGCGGTTGGGAAGCCAAATATCAGGTAGTTATGAGCTTTTTAGAAATTAACAGACAGAAACATGTGAGAAAATGAAATTAAAATATTTAGTAAAGAATAATCACATAAAATAGTTGTCAAACTGCGATTCGTCGTCACGCTTGTGACAAATCGCAGTTTGACAACTGTGCATTGTGCAAGGTGCGGCGCTTCCTCATTGCGCGGCGTAAGGCGTGCATGCGCATTGCGTAAGGGCCTGCGCAAAGTGCAACCACACGTGCAATACGCAACTGCACTCGCATAGCGTGGCGTAAGCTGCGCATGCGGATTGCGCAATGGCCATCGCAATTTATGGTGTTTGGCAAGTTATAGAGAGCAAACATTTGAGAAAATAAGGTCATTGCCATTAAACTGACCCATTTAGCCCCATTGATCTAATTCAATGCATGTGCTCTACCTCACAGCTGGTGGTAAATGAAATAAATAGAAAATTATAATTGCAATGCTATGTAAGTGTGAAAAAGATGCATTAGATAAGGACATGAATAATCAGGAGGTTTATCAGTTTTATAATTGTAGTTATATCTTTAAAGTCCAAAAGGAAGAACAATCTACCTGCCATCTCGTACTATACAAAATAATGCTTCACAATGATATCATGCCTTTAAAAAATGATAATTATATCAATAAATACATGACAAAAATATAAAAACAACAAACCTGGTATAAAGATAATACCTTTAAAGGCTTACTGATGAGAAAGTGAGTTTTTGCAGCACTATCGTAAATTCCTCCTATGTGTTAAGCCGTAGTTCGTAATGTAGTCCGTAATACTTATTGCTATTAAATTAGCCCAGTAAAGTAAGCCGCCGCCAATCTGCAGGTTTGGAGCGAAAAAAACCTATGGAACGTTAAACATGGAACTTCGCGGCCGCAAATCCTTTGTTTTTCTCTAGCCCGCAACCGCCACAATTCCAATCATGCTATTAAATTGCTACAATTTCACTTGCGTTCAACCCCATAACAATCAAATGGAGCCCAAAGGCCAACAAATGATAGAGAGTACTAGCAAGGACGGTAAAGTCCAATCCGTAGCACTTTAAATGCAAATATCACCACACTACTGTACTTGTATTAAACGGAAAAGTGATGTTAGGTCTCAGAATTAATAGCACAACATCCGCAAGCCCGCAAATAGTCCCCTAAAAAATACTTTATTTCATGTTTAATTTTTGTGTTATTCGATCCCGGCAATCCAAGTGTTAATACATATACTGTAACTCACATGTAATAGAATATCATATTTACTGCTTTATCAATATTGCATTATATCTGGAATGTTGGTCCGATCGTAACTCATAATTGAACCCGGTAAGACTTTGAAATCCAAATTCCATTTTTTTTGACACAATAATGATGATGTCTGTTTCCATTGGCTCCATTTAAACCCGTAACTACGTTTTTTACTAATTGATCACTTGCCTCCAACGTTCAACAAATGGTTTAAGGGTTTGCGTCTCAAGCTCGTAACTTGCAGCCTGTTCTAATTTAATATCCCTCTTCCCCCTTGTCTCTTCCCCAGTCTCTCTCTCCTCTTCCTTCGCTCTCTTCCCCTCCTCCCCCTATTCTCTCTCCACCTGTGTGTCTCTCTCTCCCCCTCCTCTTCCTTATTTCTCTCCCCCCCTCCCCCCCCCTTGTTTCTCTCCCCCTGTATCTCTCTCCCCCTTGTTTCTCTCCGCGTCTTTCTCCCCCTCCTCCCCCTTGTCTCTCCCCGGTGTCTCTCTTCCTCTCCTCCTCCTTGTCTCTCTACCCCCTACTCCCCCTTGTCTCTCCCCCCACATCCCCAGTCTCTATCCCCATCCTACCCCTTGTCTCACCCCCCTTCTCCCACGTGTCTCTCCCCTCTCCTTTACCTTGCTTCTCTTCCCCTGTCTCTCTCTCCTCTTCCTTCGCTCTCTTCCCCCTTGTCTCTCTCCAATTGTCTCTCTCTCCCCCTCCTTTTCCTTGTCTCTCTCTCCCCCCACACCCACTTGTCTTTCTTCCCCTCCTCCCCCTTGTATCTCCTCAACGTCTCTCTTTCCCCCTCCTCCCCCTTGTCTCTCTCCCCCTCCTCCCATTTGTCTCTCTCCCCCTTGTCTGTCTTCCCCCTCCTCCCCTTGTCTCTCTCCTCCCCCTCCTCTCCTTTTCTCTCTCCCCCTTGTTTTTGTCTCCTCCTCCCCCTTGTTTCTCTCCCCCTCCTCCGCTTGTTTCTCCCCCTCCCCTTGTTTCTCCCCCTCCTCCCCTTGTCTCTCTCCCCCTCCTCCCCTTTTCTCCCTCCCCCTTGTTTCTCTCCACTGTCTCTCTCTCTCCCTCCTCCCACTTGTCTCTCTCCCCCTCCTCCCCCTTGCCTCTCTCCCCTTGTGTCTCCCCCCTCCCCTTGTCTCTCTCCCCCTCCTCCAGTTTTCTCTCTCCCCCTTGTCTCTCTCTCCCTCCTCCCTCTTGTTTCTCTCTCCCCCTCCTCCCCTTGTCTCTCCCCCTTGTTTATCTCCCCCCCTCCTCCCCTTGTCTCTCTCCCCCTCCTCCCTCTTGTTTATCTCCCCCTGTCTCTCTTCCCCTCCTCTCCCTTGTTTCGCTCCCCCTGTCTCTCTCACCCATCCTCCCCCTGATTTCTCTCCCCCCCACTCCTCCCCCATTTTTCTCTTCCCCCTCCTCCCCCTTGTTTCTCTCCCCTGTTTCTCTCCCCTTGTTTCTCTCCTCCTATCTCTCTCCCACCTCCTCCTCTTTGTTTCTCTCCCCCCTCCACCCCCTTGTTTCTCTTTCCTTCTTGTTTATCTCCCCCTGTCTCCCTCTGCCTCTCTACCATGTCTCTTACATCTGCGTATGAGCTTGGGTGATGGCTCCTTTCCTTGCCGGTTCTTCCTCTTCCAGGTCAGATGAGAGCAGGGGCCGGTAGGGGGAGGAGCCATCACCCAAGCTCATACACAGAGGTAAGAGACATGGGAGAGGGGCAGAGGGAGACAGGGGGAGATAAACAAGAAGGAGAGGTAAGAGACAGGGGAGAGGGAGAGAGAAACAAATGGGAGGGTGAGAGAGACTAGGGGGAGAGAGACAAGTGGTGGTGGGGAGACAAGGGGGTAGGAGGGAGCCTGAGGGAAGGCACATGAGTGCCGCCACCAAGGAGCTGATGGCCCGGGGCGCTGCGCCCCCGCACCACCCCATAGCTATGCCACTAAAACGGGCCTATCACATATATAGTTGTGAGCATGCGGGCTCGCGCAGCGAGAGCGGCAGTTGCTGCCAGAAACTAAGGTGGAGGCTCTACGGCCTCACATGCGGTTACAAACCACCACACAAGCAGCACTACCACGGACTTATGCTAAAAAAATACGAGACGCAAAAATACCACCTTAACGGAAAAAATACAACCTTAACGGCAGAACCGCATGCACAAAAAAAACATTAAAAACACAATAAATACCCTAAAAAAAACATAACAAGTTTACCCACAGCAAGGGGGGGGGGGGGCACCCAGGACCTCTGCAAGTGAAGTTACACCTCCATTTAAGTCCAAATTCCCGAGTTCAGACACACGAAAATCCTCTAAGCGAGAGAAATAATGGCCACCGTAAAAAACGAAAACAAGGCTCAAAGACCCAGGACCGCCCAGCCACCTTCAATTTACCCAAGAAGGGATCCGAGATAAGCTTGGAACCCCGCATTAACCCCACAGGATCCGAGATAAGCCCGAAGACCCGCATTAACCCCACATTAACCATTGCAGTGGGGGTCCCGATCGCACGTGATCAGAGACCCCCGCTGCTATTAAAATTCAAAATTCCCACATTACGGGTCCTTAAAGGACCGTAAAAGTCCTAAAAGGACCCGTAATAAAAAATAATAAAAAATACCCTATCACGCATGGGGGCTAATAAAGCCATAAGCCCATAAATAACCCTGACACTCATGGGAGTTAATACAGACCCCCATAAAACCTTAATTAACCCTGTCACTCATGGGAATCATAATACATATCATTAACCCTGTCACTCATGGGGTCAATACAGACCACCATAAGCACTTAATTGACCCCCTCACTCATGGGGGTCAATACAGACCCCCATAAACCCCTAATTAACCCTGTCACTCATGGGGGTCAATACAGACCCCCATAATACATATCATTAACCCTGTCACTCATGGAGGTCAATACAGCCCCCCCATTAACCTATAATTAACCCTGTCACTAATGGGGTCAAAAGGGAAGAACCCCATAAACCCATAATTAACCCTGGCACTCATGGGGGTTAATACAGACCCCATAAACCCTTAATTACCCCATCACTCATGAGGGTCAATACAGCCCCCCATAAGCACTTAATTAACCCTGTCACTCATGGGGGTCAATACAGACCCCCATAAGCACTTAATTAACCCCCCACATTCATGGGGGTCAATACAGACCCCCATAAACCCCTAATTAACCCTGCCACTCATGGGGATCAATACAGATCCCCATAAACCCCTAATTAACCTGTCACTCATGGGGGGCAATAGAGACCCCCATAATACATATCATTAACCCGGTCACTCATGGGGGTCAGTACAGACCCCCATAAACCCATAATTACCCCGGTCACTTATGGGGGTTTATCCAGACCCTCATAAGCCTCTATTTAACCCCATCAGTCCCATAAGGGTATATTATGACCATTATGGGCCTGTTACAACCCAACATTAACCACATAAGTGCCATGATGGTCCTCAAGGACCACCATGCCACTAAGTATAAACACTACACTGCACTATACCCCTAATAAAATATTAAATATCAACTAAACACCCTCTACACTAACCTATTAACACCTACACTACCTATACTACCTACCTACCCCCTAACAAACCCCACCACTCTAAGTACAGAAAAGAAAAAAAGTCAACAAAAATCAAAAATATACATTACATAAAATAAAAAAAACTAAATCACAAAAAATAAAACATCTACATTACAGAAAAGAAAAAACCTAAGTCACAAAAAATAAAAAAGGAACCTTACAGAAAATTAAAAAAATACATTACAACCCCCCCCCCCACTACAGAAAAACAAAATTACAATCCTGAAAAGGAAATACAATACAATACATACAATACATGCAATACAATACAAATAACATGAAATGCAATACAATACACCCCTATCTAATATACAAGATATCCTATCTATGTAATATACATCCCCCAATCTATCTAATATACATCCCCAAATCTATCTAAATAAATATCACAATCTAATATACAATACATGCTATGCTATCTATATAAAACACATACTCCTAGCTAACATACAATAAATGCTATCTATATATAAAATATTCTAATTCTAAGCTAAAATAAAATAATTAAGCCCACTTACCTTTGCAGATGTCACTTCAGATCAGCCACCTAGGGAAAATAAAATGAAAAAAATTAGTGCAACACATTAACAGTAAATAAATAAACATTATAAACATTCTAAATATTCTACTCACCTTTCCAGCATGTCCCATCCTTCTTCTTTTCTTCTTGTCCGGTGCGGCTCCTATTAAAAAAAACAACATTAGTACACATACATAAACATAAAACAAAATAAAATAAACATAATCTACATTATACTTACCTCCCTGCGATGTCTCCGGCCTCCTCCGCTTCTGCTCCACTCTGGAACCGCGCTCTAAAAAAAAAAAAAAAATAACACACATCCGCACTCGCGGACATCCCTGACGCTAATGAGCCTCCCGGAGCCTTTTCCGGAAGAAAATAGGCAATGGCGCCTTCTGATTGGTTGAAAACGCTGTCTATCAAATTCACCCAATCAGGAGGCGCCAATGTGTGAGCTAATCAGAAAGGGATACACCCTAAAATCCCACTCTGATTGGATAATGCACCTGTCAATCTTTATGTAAACCAATCACAAGGCGCAGATGCCTTTAGCCAATCACTATGGTATACACCCACACGTACTGATTGGCTGAAGGCATTTGCGCCTTCTCATTGGCTGCTGTCAATGTCAATCAGTATTACAGCCAATGGGAAGGCGCAGATGTCTTCAGCCAATCACCCATGGGGGTGTATCACATTGTGATTCGCTGATGTCAATAAAGCCATCTAATTGGTTTAAATAAAGATTGACAGGTGCGTTATCCAATCAGAGTGGGATTTTGGGGTGTATCCCTTTCTCATTGGCTCACAATTGGCATCTTCTCATTGGCTGAATTTGATAGACAGCGTTTGCAGCCAATCAGAAGCCGCCATTGCCAATTTTATTGTGGAACACTCCGTAGGAGGCTCATTAGCGTCGGGGAGGTTCGCAACCGCGGACCTACATTAGTTTTTTCACCATTTTTTTTTTAGAGCGCAGATTTTTACAGGGTCCAGCCGGTGCAGAAGAGGAGGAGGCTGGGGACATCGCGGAGAGGTAAGTACAATGTATATTATGTTTATTTTACTTTGTTTTATGTTTATCTATGTGTATTAATGTAATGTGTTTATTTAATAGCGGCCTCACCGGGGAAGAGGAAAAAAAGATGGACGGGACATGCTGGAAAGGTGAGTAGAATATTTAGAATATGTACTATGTTTATTTATTTTATGTAAATGTTGTACTAATTTTTTTATGTTTTTTTCCCTAGGTGGCTGATCTGAAGGGACATCTCAAAGGTAAGTGGTCTTAATTATTTTACTTTAGCTTACAATTAGGGTTTCTAGATAGAGATAGCATGTACTGTATATTACATTGTAGGATGTATTGTATATTAGATAGATTGGGGGATGTATATTACATAGATAGGATGTATTGTATATTAGATCGATTGGGGCATGTATATTACATAGATAGGATGTATTGTATATTACATAGATTGGAAGATGTATATTAGATAGGGGTGACATTTTTTTTTTCCTGTAGTGGGGGAGTTGTAATGTATTTTGTTATTTTCTGTAATGTTCCTTTTTTATTTTTTTGTGATTTAGGTTCTTTTATTTTCTGTAATGTAGATGTTTTTTTTGTGATTTAGGTTTTTTTATTTTCTGTAATGTAGATGTTTTATTTTTGGTGACTTTAGTTTTTTTGGGGAGGGGGTTATTAGGGGGTAGGCAGGTAGTGTAGGTAGATAGTGTAGGTGTTAATAGGTTAGTGTAGAGGGGGGTTAGTTGATATTTACAGCCTTATTAAATTATATTAAATTTAAAAGGTCTCTATTTAAGCACATAGCATATTTTTTTACAGAAGTTTTTAGTTAGTGAAGACCTTACTTTTGGATAAAAGTTCACTAACTAAAAACTTCTGTAAAAAAAAATATGCTGTGTGCTTAAACAGAGCACTTTTAAATTTACCAAATCACAATTTAATAAGGCTGTTAATGTTTTATTGCCTCATGCTTATCCAGGCATTTTTGAATGTCTTAATTGTGTTAGACTCTACTACTTCCACTAGAAGTTTTTTTCAATTATCTGCTGTGTTTGTGTGTTTGCATTGTTCAGTTGTTACCTCATGGACTGCAACACTCTGTGCCAATCCACTTTGTATTCATGGCAGAGGTACTGGAATGGGTTGCCAGTTCCTTCTCCAGTGGGCCACATCATACAGCTCCTAGTATTCCTAGGTGGGCTCCAAGGTCCAACCCTCCATGGCTTCACGGTGATGTGACCTCTTGTTTCCCTGACTGGAATCAAGCCCAGGTTGCGACTGTGAAAGTACCAAATCCTAACCACTGGACTACCAGGGAACACAATTCTATAAAGTAGTATTCATAATATTCATATAGGCTACACATTACTTTGCTGTTGGCTGAAATTAGAATTTCTTTATGGGGAAAATGTTATTTCAGCCTCTTTGAATTGCTTCCCAGCCCCTGTTGAGCTTAATGAATCTAGGAGTTAAGGTATGCAGTTATAAGATGAACTGGGCCAGAAGATAAACTGTTACATGTTGTTATACCATTCCATATATGAGAAACCTAAATTAAAGACCAACAGCAGCCTCATATTCACACACATAAAATTTATAAAATGTTTTTAGAATGTAAAATTATAAATATAGTCTTATATTTATCTACACATATATGCAGTTATACTGTATTGGGAGACACTATTTTGTTTGTTTATCTATTTCTATAAATGGTAAGGGACTGTTAAAGGAGAACTGTAGTTAATGTTGTTTAGAGCAAACCATTAGTCTCTATTTATGTATAGATACTTCCATTTTGTCTGGTTTCAAAACTTCCTGACAGATGGAGCCTTAATTTATCAGTGGAGGGAGAATGGGGTAGGAGGGAGGAAGTATAAAAAATGAATTTATTAAATCAATGGATCCTTTAGAATTTGACAGCTAGCCCCTTACCCCTGCACATTCTCAGAAACAGGCAGTGCACAATAATAATTGCAAGAACTGTTACTCATTGCAAAACCTTCACAAAAATACCATGGACACCTCCAGGGAGCAGCACACTCTGCTTGCATTCAATCTTTCCCAGCATCAGAGTTTTCTCTTGGGAATCCTGCCTTCTCATTTTATGACCAAAATATGTGACCTTCAGCCTCATAATCATACCTTCCAGTAAACAGTTTGTCTTGCTTTCCTGTAGTACTGATTTATTGGATCTTCTTGGAGTCTGATGGACTCTAAGCAGGTTTCTCCCACACCACAAATGTGTCAATTCTACGGTGCTCAGACTTCTTTATGGTCCAGCTCTCACATCCGTATGCTACTACTGGGAATACTATGCAGACCTATGTTGAGAATTTAATAACTTTACTTTTTACTAGCTTGTCCAAGCTTGCCAAAGCTTTCCTTTCCGAGAAGCAAACATCTTTTAATTTCATGTCTACAGTCACCATCTGAAGAGATCTTGGATCCCAGGAAAATAACATATGTCAAAGCCTCCACTTGTTCCCCATCTACCATGAACTGAGAATGCCTATTGTCATGCATCTTTGTCTGTTTAATGTTGAGCAGCAGGCAAGCTTTTGCGCTCTCCTATTTCACCCTCATCAATACTACTTTTAGTTTTTCCTCACTTTCAGCCATCAGAGTAGCATCATCTGCGTTTCTGAGGTTGTAGATATTTCTTCCAGCAATATTTTGGATTGATTTAATCCAGCCTTATGCATGATGTATTCTGCATATAAGTTGAATAAATAAGGTTACAATATACAACCTTGTAGCATTCCTTTTCTGATCTGGAAATATTCTGTTGTCCCACATTCGGTTATAACCATATCTTCTTGGTCCACATATAGATTCCTCAGGGGGCGGATGAGATGATCTGGTACTTTAAAAACTTTTCACATTTTGTTGTGATCAAAACAGTCAAATGCTTTAGAATAATCTATGAAGCCGAAGTAAATGTATTCCTGGAACTCTCTTGCTTTCTCTATTATCCAGCAGACATTGGAAATTTGATCTCTTGATCCTCTTCCTCTGCGGAACACGCCTTTCACATCTGTTTTTTTTCTGTTCCATAGATTGTTGGAGCCGAGCTTGTAGGATCTCAAGCAATAACTTGCTGGCATGTGAAATTAGGGCAATTGTTCAATAATTGGAGCACTCGTTGGCACTGCCTTTTTTGGGGATTGGGAGTTGAGTTTTCCAAAACTGTTGACATAAGGCAGCAACACTTTGATAGCATCATCTTGTAGAATTTTAAATAGGTAATTTGGGATTTCATCAACACCTACGGCTTTGTTATCAGTAAGGCATCTTAGAGTATATCTCACTTCACTCTCCAGGATGGCTGGCTCCATCTCATTGGACAAACTATTGAGGTCATCACTTGTGTTAACATCCTTCCTGTATAGATCTTCAGTGTATTCCTGCCACCTCTTATTTATCTGATCTTCTTCTATTAGGTCCCTTTCCATTTTGTCTTTTATAACACCAACTTTGGCATGAAGGTTCCTTTGAGATCCCCAATTTTCTTGAAGAGAACTCTTGAATATCAATCGCTCATTGTGGAATGTCTCCTTGTCTCTTCTTGCTTGGAATTTTGCATTAAGTTGGACAAATATTTTCCACTACATTTTGCTTTCCTTCTTTCCTCGGCTACTTTTAAAGCCTCATCAGACAGCTTTAAACCAAAGTTCTTCTGGCATTCTATCTTCCATGTCTTGTCCCTTAAATCTATTCTTCAAATCCACTCCATATTCACATGGGATATTATTTATTTTGTATCTGCTTGGTCTAATGATTTTCCTGCTTTTCTTCAGTTCAATTCTGAACTTTGCAATAAGAAGCTCCAGATCTTGATTTTGCTGACTGTTTAGAGTTCTGCCATCTTTAGCTACCAGGTATGTAGACAATCTGATTTCTGTATTGCCCATATAGTGATATCCATGTGTTGAGTCATATATGAGGCTGTTGAATTATCTTGATAAAATTCTACTAATCTATGACTTCTCTTGGCTTTGGCTCAACCACTTCATTAGATGTGGTGCTACTCATACTCGCCCTTTGCTTCTCCCCAGTAATGTAGTTGTCATCTTCTTACCTGAGGGACTCATCTTTTAGTGCATGGGTGAGCAAGGAGGGCCACATACATGCCAGGATTTCAAGATATCCTTTCTGTGCACAGCTGAGCCAATCCGGATAACTGAAGAAGTGACTCACCTGTGCACAGCAGGGATACCATCAAATCCAGGCATGTATGTGGCCCTCCACAACCTAACTTGCCCACCCTTGTTCTAGTGGCATATTGATATTTTTCTGGTTGTGCTTGTCCTTAAAGTTATTTTAGCAAAGTTACTGGAGTGGGTTGGCAGTTATTTCTCCAGTGAACAGCGATTTGTCTAACCTCTCTGCTATTACCTGCTTACCTTGGATGAACCTACATGGTATAGTTCACAGCTTCATTGAAGTACGACAAAGTAGCGATCCAGAAGGGGATTGTGAATTAAATCTGTATGCAGACTTATTAAATTAAAATAACTAACTTGTGATATATGATTGTATTTTTAATTACAGTGAAAGCTTCTCGGTTTGGAAGCTAAAATTCTATTTTTATTTATATTGATGAAACAATTCACTTATTATTCTATGTCTAAAAACATTTCTTTGAAGATGTCAAGAATCTGTGAGGCCGAACGAGAAGCAATTTTAATATAATTCTTAAAATGCAGCACATTTGTTAAATTATTTTTATTCCTGCTTAGATTTTATTGTAAATAACATTTATTGGGAATGTGATACATAAAAATAATTTGCTTTTATACTAATGAATGTTTTTGTGATAATTAAGTGGATGCAATGCGACTTTGATTAACTTAAACAAAGCAAATTAATCCTTTAAAAGCACACAGTGCTCCCACATTTTCTAATGTATATTTAAAGGGACACTGAAGTCACAGTTGTACTTTGCACCGTCATATAGAGCGTTAAAAGACGTGAAGAAAGTGTTTTCCTTTTCAAAGTTGCTACTGAATTGGCAGAGGCATTTTAGTTTTACATTGTATAGTGTTTCAATTCTTCACTGAATTGCTGTACAAATAATGAGACTGCACCATGCAAGGCAATGGAATTTATTGTGTAGATACAGGATATAAATAGTCCCCAAGAGCCACGGATCTTAGTGAGTTTGCAATACAACTCTGCACTTTGTCCAACCTGCAATCCAGTGACAGCATACAGAGAAGCATGACCAGAGCAACCCAGGCGTAATAAAGTTGGAAAGTCACAGAAGGACACAACAACAGCACACATCCAATTAAGACCCACATATTATTAACACAACATGGTAAACAGTACAACATGGTAAATGTACAGCCAATAGAGAGAAAGAAGATCTGCCTGGGATTGATAGAACGAAAAGTTAACAGTTCCACCTGGGGCAGCTTGTTGCCTCCTGCCTGGCCAGGGATAATCATATAGCATTTTTTCTGTGTACTGATACAGTGAGGATGTGATGAGTCCTACATGAGGGATTGTCCACACATTTAGCTATTTGTGTTCTCATAAGATGCCTTTGTAAATCTCATGGACCCATAACTAATTAACCTCTTGTTGGCCCCACATATGTTACTAATTACCTTTTAAGACATCAGTAATAGGTACATATAGCTCAGTAGAGTATCTGACCACAGTTAGGCAATTCCTGGCTTAATCCATGTGTTTGTCTCCTCCAATTTTATGTTTTTATTGACTGTAAGGACATGTAATGCACTCTCCATCACTTGTAAAGAATACTACATGTCATACAAAGGGCCTTTGCTTCACACCGTGATGACATATATAGAGAGAGCTCTGATTTACATTTCAAGTGGCCAAAGAGGGACAGTTATATACTTGAAAAATATGTACTTAGGTATATATTAGGTATTGTTACTAAAACTCTGTACAATATGTAAGCAAAGTTTTATAGATATACACACTTTATGTGAGCACATAGTTCCATTCAGACATATATTCTGTAGAACTAACACTCTAGGGATCCATTCTCCTCCTAGACTTTGAAAAAAAAGACGAAACAATAAATACTGCAGAAATTGCTACATTGTCCAAAATGGAAAAAGGATTCAGGGAACATCTATATTCGTTGTATTGAGAGACTGCTACTGAGACAACATAAATAAACTGTTCAACTGAGCGCTGAACTGCTGGTTAAGTTCTTATTCTCCTTGGTTGTTGCTTCCTTCTGGAGTTACGGCCAGAGCCAGTGCTAGCTTGTTTTGCTATTTTTTTGCAGCTTCATGTTCCTAAGTGTTCTTAGATTGATTCTTCTGGTTTGGATCTTGGATTTGACTCACCATTGCTTCTATCTGGCTCCATGACCTTAGCATGTTTATTGGACCTGCTGTTCTATCCTGAGCATTGGATTGTACAAGTATTCTTCTGACTGAGGCAATTTGCTACTTTAAAATCCAAACAGAGGCAAGCAAAACAGGTTGTCAGATTTGCCAAGGCCCGTGTAGCTCAGAAATCTGTATAATCAATAAAAAAAGGTGACAAAATGTTCTTAAGGAATACATTGACTTAAGAAAGCAGGTCATTGCTATGCAGAGGAAGACAGGGGCATAGCAAACTGTTTGGATGAATACTTCTACTTAGTTCTTTAGTGGATATTAGGGACAGTACATTTCTAGTGAGGGTGCTGTATTAAGTGATACAATAATTAGCACAGGTGTTTTTGCAGAAGATGATGTTTTACTAGCATTATGAAAATTAAAAGTGAACAAGTCAGAGGACCCAGACAATGTACATCTCAGGGAGCTCAGATCGATCCATTAACTAAACTTTTTAATGAATCATTGTTTTCAGGAGTAGGTCCAGATAACTGGAAAACTGCTAATGTAGTAATACTAGTCAAAAAGTGTAGTAAGGAAGACCCAAGTAGTAACATGCAAACTAATGGAAACATTTTTTTTTTTAAAAGCATTATTAAATAGTTAAAATCCAAAGATTTATAAAGTGGTAGGGCCAACACACAGGTAAGGAATTTAATCATGCCATGGATAATTATAAGCCTATTTTGAGACTTAATTATACAATTTTTTCAGTAGATAGAATGGGCTGGGCAGATGGGTCTTTTTTTGTTCTTATCTGCCGTCAAATCTAAGTTTCTATGTTTTGCTATTGGACTTCTTCTACTACTGGCCTCCTACCAACTGTTCCTTGGCATAAAAGTTATAAATCTCACATATATCGGAAGATGATGAAATAAGGAAAATGTTTTAGAAAGTTAAAAAAAAATAGAGCCTTCAACAGGACTAATGGAAAGCTCATCAGATTACAAGGACACACGATCCTGAGCAACAAGGTGCCAAGCAGGGGTGTAGGAGCCAGAATAATTCTGGGGGGGATACAGCTCATTGTATAGACAGGTCATAAAATAACTTATATGTACATACATACAAACATAGAAAAATCTAGGGGGGGGGGGGGGAGGGGTTTTTTTCCCCATCCTCCTCAGTTCCTACACCCATGGTGCCAGGTAAAGAAAATGGAAGGCTGCTGTAAAAAATAATTGTATATAAAATTAAAAAATATTTGTTGTTTACTTTCTAAACATATTTTGCCCATTATCAGGATTAGTTGTTAAGACCATATCTATATTAATGATCACAGTGGTCTTTTAAAACAAGGGAGCTAAGTGTATGTTTTAACCCATCCATAAGAACATAAAAAACAAAAAGAAATCCAAATATCAGATTGCCTTTAACTAGTCTGAAAACAAGAAAACAAAACTCATCATGTCTGCCACCAGCAAGCAATATCCTCAATGGCGTATCACACATGTATGGAATAACCCACAGACAGACGAGGCATTGTAAACAAACAGTTTCCGTCTCAGTTCATTTCTTGTCTTCAGACGTCAGTTGACCCCGGAGCAGCCATTATATGATCAACGCGTCATATTTCTTGAAGCTAATATGTTGAAGTCACTGCATGGCACTGTGCCTGTCACTTAGCAACCGCAATAAAAGAAGCTCGTCTCCAACACGTATACCACGGCTTAAGAAAACTGCTCAGAACAATAACAATATATTAAACAACATTATTTGTCAATTTAATTTAATGAAGCGATACTACACTGCGGCAACGGTGGCTTTAAACATAAATGAGTTCACTTAGAAGAATACACCAAAGGGCTACTATTCTTACATAAGAAGTGAATGTGATTGTGACAGCACAATAGGGCTGTTATGTAGAATAATAGTGAAGAGATGGATTGCTGCAGGCTGGGTATCGAACAAATGCTTTACATCTGGTGTAGACGAACGTGACATGAGGTTAATGTAACAGGATGCAACAGAGCAGCCACATTTATGTAATCATTCTAAGCTATGTCTTTTGTTATTGCATCACAATCCAATTATAATTTCAGGAGTCTTTAAGTGAACATAAGTTTTACCTTCAGATGCGCACCTTTATATAACACTGTCTTAAAAGTCTGTGACATAACTTTGTGATCTCATGATCTTATGTTTAGTTATAGATCCCTTAAAGGGGCTCTATTATATCCAGTTACAGACAGATATGCTGCGTCCATATGGTCACAGAGAGTCTTACACGACTGAAGGACTGAACAACAACATCATATCCAGTGGTTTTGCATAAAGATATTGTCACACCATACCTCCCAACAGTCCTTGTTTTCAGTGCAATTCTTCCTGTTCATGGTGGTAGGAACTGGTGGGGATGAGGGGGACAAATCCACCCCCACCCCCATTTTTTTAATGTGTGGCTATGTGAACAGAAGCAGTTATGTGGTATTTTTATACTATATGCGGTATCCTCCCAAGATTTTCTTTGGATCCTACACCTATGTATCCTGTCCCTCCAAATGTCCCTCTTTAGTAGAAAATGTCACACAATAAGGAAAAAATCCTGTTCTACAGCCCTGAATATGTGCCACTTTCTATGATTCCTCCAGGATTTAGATTTAACATTATGAACTCAGGTCAGGCAATTAGTATTCAAAAGACAGTGGAGTCTCAATTGCCTCACCTGTATCCTGTCAGTATCACTATAATACTTGCAGACCCAGAACGTTGGTCACTTTGTGGCTTTGTCATGCTTTGTGAGCCTTGCGAGGCCAGGCAAGCCAAACCGTCCACCACGAAACTCGCGAGCCGTGAAGTACCTGGTTCCTGCCAGTAGGGGCTGCAATGAGCGCCTCTGGTGCTCATCGCGAGGCCCCCAGGGCCCTCATTATATAATGTCAATGTTTGCTTATAAGACAATTGCAACCTTGTTATTTGTCTGGGTTGATTCTTATCCTTAAAGGACCACAAATTGTTAACCCCATTCCCCTGTGGCACATAACATTAACCCGTCTATGCTGCGGGGTCCCCATATCAACACTCCTCCAGGACCCTCATGACACAAAGTCTAAGCACTACACCATTAACCCTTTCCTATCTTTCCCCATTCTATTAACCCCCCTCTGCCCTATCCTATTAACCCCCTACCCTATCATGTTAACCCCTACACTATCCACCTAACCCCTAATAAAATCCCTAGCACCCCACTAATTACATAAAATAAAATAACCTACATTACATAACATTTTAAAAAAAATATTACAGAAAATAACAAAACTACAATACAGAAAAAAAACAAAAAAAACTAGACTACATAAAATAAAAAAGCAACATTACCTAAAATAAAAAAACACTACTTACAGAAAAAAAATAATCACTATTAAAATAACAAAAGACCTACACACTGTAAGAAAAGAAAGGGTAAATTAGACCACTGACCTGGCCAAAATGCCACTCCAGCAATGCTCTGGTCAGTTCTTCGTCCCAGACAGGGCACTCTAAAAATGTCCACAGGGCCGGTCACCAATCAAAATGGGATACACCCCTATATCCCATTCTGATTGGCTGATGTAACTGTCAATCAGATTGCAGCCAATTAGAAGGCGCAGATGCTTGGAGCCAATCAGAATGGGATACACCTCACAGGGGTGTATCCCATTCTGATTGGCTGAAAGCAATAGTGCCTTCTGATTGGATTAAATATGATTGACAGTTACATCAGCCAATCAGAATGGGGAATAGGGGTGTATCCCATTTTTATTGCCTCACACCATTTTCACCTTCTGATTGGCTGAAATATGATAGCGATTTCAGCTACTCAGAAGGCACCATTTCTATTTTTGTAGCAGAGCATGCGTGAAAACATTCATTTGTGGCAGGGAGCTACTCAAGGGAGGAGCTCCGTTAGTTTATTTGATTTTTTAGAACATCAAGATTTTTTTCAGAGGGGCCCCTCCTGGGACGGAGAACTGAGGACCGGGGCATCGCTTAATGGGTATTTCGGACAGGTAAGTTGACTATTAAGCCTTTATTATATTGCATGTTGTATGTATTTGTGTATTAGCTGTAATCTTTCTTTTTATTTTAGGTGTGACAGGACCTTTGGACATGTTTGGAGGGCCCTGACTGGGATGAAGAACTGTAGACCAGAGCATCGCTGGAGGGGCATTTTGGCCAGGTCAGTGGTCTAAGTTACCCTTTCTTTTCTTACAAGGTGTAGGTCTTTTTTTATTTTAATGGTGATTCTTTTTATTTTCTGTAACTAGTGTTTTTTTTTATTTTAGGTAATGTTGCTTTTTTATTTTCTGTAATGTAGTTTTGTTATTTTCTGTAATTAATGAGGGTTTATTGTTTTTTGTAATTAGTGCGGTGTTGGGGGGTTTAATATGGGTTAGCAAGGTAATGTTGGGATTAATAGGATAGGATAGAGGGGGGTTAATAGGATAGGGTGGAGGGGGTTAATTAGTTAAAGGGGTTAATTTAGATTTATTAGTTTATTGGAGTGGCTAATAGTGTAGTGTAGTGTAGGGTAGTGCTTGGACTTAGTGTCATCAGGGTCCTCATGGCACTTATAGGGTTAATGTGAGGGTTAATTATTGTCTCATATGGGTCTTTATAGAACCTTATGGGACTGATGGGGTTGATTAGGGGCTCATTGGCATCTGTATAGACCACCATGAGTGTTGTGGTTAATTAGGGGCTCATGGGGGTCTGTATAGACCCCCATGAGTGATAGCGTTAATTTTAATTGTATCACAGGTCCTTTAAGGATACGTAAGGTCCTATAAGGAGCTGTGCAGCAGGAATTATAATTTTTAAATGTTGCGGGGGTCCCGATTGGGACTCCGGCAGCAAGGGTTAATGTGGGGACCCTGCAGCGGTCCTGATGGGGACTCCGCAGCATAGGGCGTTAATGTTAGTTACAGTACCACCGCGGCCGGGATTGCTCATTTGTTTGCCACGGTCCCTTTAAGGACCCGCGGTGGGAAGTTTGAATTTTTTAATTCTGCAGGGGTGCCAATTGGTCCTGATCGGCACCCCTACATCATGGGGTTCATGTGAGGACCCTGCAGCAGGGTTGCCACCTCCTACGGGCTTGGAGGTTGGAATCATTGATGTCTCCGTTTCCATTGGCAGTTTCTATTGCGGGAGTTACGACCTTCATGTTCAAGCCCGCAAATGCTACTTCTGATGACATGGCTTCTGATTCTCGCGACTGGCGACTAACTACAAGAGCATGCAAGTCGATCTTTGTGATTGAGTTGTGAGCCCCGGATTGAATGAGGGTCAAGGTCAGCAGTTGTGTAAGAAATGAGCACAGCATGCCACTACTTTAATATGTAAAGCTTATCATCTGCCACTACCCTAATCCTTAACCCCAACCCCTAAATCTAACCCTTACCTTAAGACACTGAACACAGTCTTGCCGATCCACTGTAGCGCCACTTACTGGCTGCTGAACGCAACTGCTTGTGGGCTCGAAACAGGAAGTTCCAAATGTAGCGGACAATCTTTCAAAATAACTGAAAAGAGTTGGTATCTGATCAAAGTTTCAGTTCCTCCCAATGATTAAGAAAAAAAGGTTATCATAATAAAAAAGTATAATATATAGACATTGTGATCTAAAGGAAATATTCAGTCATGTTTTAACCAGGTAAAAATAAATTCATGTTTTGTACATACTGAGTTTTTATTTTTTTAAAGATGAATAGCTAGAAATTAAATGGTTTGGTAATGAGAGATTTTTTTCTAAACTGAATCTTTCCAGAGATATTCACCAGTTGATTTTGATGTATGTGGAATCAGTTAACAAAGACAAAAGATTTGGGTGGGATTGTACAACAAACTAATCATAAATATAAAAGGTTTGCTTTGCCTGATTTTTGCATTTATTATAATGGACATTCATGTCTGGCTTTTGTTTGCCTTGAACATTTCTAAACTCCTTCTTTATGTATGCTAATAAAGCTTTCTTCTGAATATTAACCTTTTAATAAAGCACAGCAGGATATGAAAAAGAAGCACTTGAAAGCATATTGTTTGATCTTTAATTATGCACCTTTTTGATACACACTATACATAAATTTAACTTCTTAACACACAATACACATTAATTTTACTGCTTTGAAAAACAGGATAAATTCACTAGGTTTCACAGATTTTTTAATAATGTTGAGTTTTATATGGGAAATTCGCCATTCCAGTCTCCTCAAAACATGAATTTTGATCATAATTAGCAAATTGTAAAGAACATAGAACATATCCATAATATTACAGGAATTTAAAGAGATCCTGAATTATTATATGTCAACAGACACCAATATAGCCAAAATAAATTGTCATTTTAGCCAATTTTCAGTATCCTGTAGTATATCAGTCTGGTATCTCTCAATAGAGTAATTCAGTCCCAAATGTTCAGACGTAATAGAGTGATCCACCCACATAATACCATTCAATTCTACCCTGGACATAACAAACAGCAAACCCTCATGAGTGAGGTGCAGCTATACTCCCTAAGACACAGTAAGCAAGGAGCCCACATCTGCTTACCCTATCACCCTAAGGTGAGAAAACCCTAAACAAAAAGATTAGAGATGCTCATCATAAAGTATTAATCAGAACCAGCAGTGCAGGCTAGCTAAGAGGACATTGTGGATTTCCAACTCTTTCGTTGTCACACACAGAGATATTGCTAAGAGTTAAAACAACTGCTCCTGAAATTGAAGGTTGTGAATTAAAATTCTACCAGACCTTTTTTTTAAAATCACAATTGTTATTTAGTTTGCAGGACAAATATAATATCCAAACTGTAAAGGGGTTATTATGATACAATTGTGGGGTTGGTTACAGTCCCTGTACTGCAAGTAATTCTGAATTAATATATCAGAGTAATGAGTACCTGGGACTTTCACTATACGAACGAGTCCACGGTTATTTTAGAATCATAAGCCTAAATAACTCTATAAGTATTTGGTACCAGCTTGCTGAGAGGATGCAGGTTTTTATTATTAGTTTAACTTTCAAGAACAGCTCAAAAAAGAAAAAAACATTTATATTTTATTTTTACTGCATATATTACATTATATCTTTTAGACATGGTATACAATAAAGATAATATGTGTGTGTGTTTTCGTCGTACAGTTGTGTCAGATTCTCTGTGACCTCATGGACCGTAACACACCATGCTGATCCACTTGGTATTCATGGCAGAGATACTGGAGTGGGTTGCCAGTTTCTTCTCCAGTGGGCGACAGCATACAGTTCCTGGTATTCCTAGGAGGTCTCCCATTCAAGCACTCTATTACCCCAAAGTCAAGATTTTTTTTAGGTTATTTTTAATGGGCATAAAAACTGGCCCATACATTGTACTAGACTTTTTTCTAAACTGAATCTTTTCAGCATTATTTGTGCTATGCAGTTATGCAAATGAACAGCACCTGAATATAATTAGCTGCTTTGATGTTGTAATTAGGATCACATTCTGCTTGTCTGTCTCTGTGGTGGCAAAAATAATACCCCTCAATCTAAGGGGAGGCTGGTGCATAGGGGCAAATGGGCAGCCGCCCTCCCAAAATTAATGCACTGACTTAATACCACCCATCACTTACTAAATTGTAAAATTTATATAATAAAAAAATAATTTTATTATGCTTAATATTCTGTTTTTTTTTAAAGTTGTTGCTGTCACTTCAAATTTCAAAACTGTTTGGCTGCAGTTAAACACACTGACTTATAACATCTAGCCCCCTGCTGGTGACTTGCATAGTACTACAGATCAGTTACATGTGAGAATAAAAATAAAATACATTGTGTTCTAACCCAACTGAGCCTGTCTGTCAAACAGAGCATCACCCAATCAGAATGGCCGGGAGGAAAAAGTCCTGGATCCTGCAGGTACAGCACCTCTCACAGACCCCCCCCCCCCCTCCAGAAGTGAATACATTGGTGCAATCTCAATAAAGTTAAAAAAATATATATATCTCCCAGATCACAGTGCATAATTCAGTTTTGTCTGATGGTCTTATTGATTCTGACTACCCAGCTCCACACACCAAGCTTGTGACCTCTCTGTCACCACCCTGGCCTATACCAGACAGAAGCAGCCACAGAGCTCAGGTGAGTCCACATCCCTCTCTGTGTCTTGCTGTTCTGTCCTTCGGTCGTGTCGGACTCTCAGTGACCACATGGATGCAGCACACCAGGTACATCTGGTTGTGCTTATCCATATGGTTTTATGGCAAAGATACTGGAGTGGGTTTCCAGTTCATACTCTAGTGGACTGCATTTTGTATGATCTCTCTAAAATCACCTGCCCATCTTGGGTGACCCTTCATGATATAGCTCACAGCTTCATTGAGGTAACAAGCACCATCACCACGACAAAGTAGCAATCCAGAAGGGGTACTGTGTCTTAGTCTCTCTCTATGTCCATATGTATTTATAAGGAGAGCATATACTTACTTTTAGGGGAAGATCTCTTATTGTAGGTGTAAGATATATATAATAGGTGTATGTGTGTGTATATATATATATATATATATATATATATATATATGTGTGTGTGTATGTTTATATATATATATATATATATATATATATATATATATATATATATATATATATATATAATGTGTGTGTTTGAAGGAGCAGAATTAGAAATATATGCTTAACCACTCAAATATGTGTTTTTGCAACTTAATATGAATTATGTATAGGCAGCCTATAAGCTAAATAAGTATTAAAACAAACACATAGATTTATTCAAATGTATAATTTAAAGATAATTATGTTTAAAATGGAGGGAGAAACAAAACAGTACTGGGTCATGCAGAGTCATGCAGAACCAACTTGGGGTGCACCATTCTTGTTCTGGTCTGTTGGTGAATTATCACCTGTCCTTCTGTAGGTGCAAGATGTTCCTCCCACGAGCTGTTTAGTCTCTGTTTGTTTGTTTAATTAATCTATATGCTCATTTAACAAATTATTTATTTATGCAGTTTTACTCTTTTTCAGTATATCTGGTGCTATCATAGTATCTGTTTGTATCATTATTGGCTCAGTCTGTAAAATACCTGACATAGGCTCAGAGGGATAGATAGAAAGAGGGAGGGATAGAGAGGTATAGGTAGGGGGAGAGAGATAGAAGAGGCATAGAATCTGTCTCCCTAATTTTCTATCTTCCTCTCTATCTGTTCTCCTATCCCTCTCTCTAAATACATCTGATAGAGGATAATTAATAGTATATAAAAAAAGTTTGCATGAAAAAATAAAACCCCCAAATAAACATTTAAACACTTACCTTGAAGTTAGCAAAATCTATTGTAATTTTTAACAGTTTAAAATTAAGGTTAACACCCCCTCCAATTTGTTTTGGCCAATCCGGTTAGAAAGATTTGAGAAATAGCACTATGTTAGTTGCTATGGCAACACCACACAGCATATACAGGAAGCAGGGATGAGTCATATATCCCAGCAGTAACTGGAAGGCTGACCACACTGCTCTACTATTGGCTGAGCAAGCAAGAGCAGGTAAATAGTTGGTTAATATTGCTCCCCGGATGCTGCATGCTGATTGGGTGGGGATCAGGAAGTTGTGTAGACACCCCCTGGAAGTGTCAACACAATCATTAGAGGGATTTTTAGATATTAATAAAAATAACATGTTTTATACATATGCTGCTTTTTGCCTATAGAGTGCAGAAATCTATTCATTCAGCAAACTTAGATATTCCTTTAAAGAAGACACATTTTTAATGTACTTTGAATGTTCTAATACAAAACTGAAATTAAATGCACAGAAATGCATATGGTGTTTTTTAGCACTAGGATTCCTTTTCCAGGCATAGTTATATCCATGTGACCTTGGGAACTTTCTTTTCAGTTGCATGGACACTGAGACTGATGAAGTGCACTTTTCAGGGTAAGATTCTTAATAATTATATGGTTCTACTTTGGGCTACTCTGCGTACAATGGCAGACTTCTAAAAATAATATCATTAAATTATCATAACCATCTTGTAAGTGCCAAGAACAGCTGTGTGTACTTGAGAACTGATTGTACTTACGCCAGTTTTTACAATTTGCATTCTAATTACCCAAACCAAATCAGTAAATTATAATGGCCTCAATTAACACCTCATCCTTGAGCTGGGCGCCTTAATTTGAAGATGTAGTTCAATCTGTGACCTCTGACTTTGCATTCAATGGTTTTGTTTTAGACAAAGCTGGTATCTGAGACTATCCATTTCAGCCTCTTATGTGGTCAGAGCTACAAGACCTGAACATTAGTGGCACTGACACAGACTGCACGGCCGCCATTAGCCTGAATCCAATGTCTATATTATACGAGTTATGTATCATGGGCACTTTTGTACAAAGTGACATATGAGGTGCCCTAGTTTAACAAAAAAAGATTTCTCAGGACATGCTACAATACTCAATATCTTAAAGCTCTACACAAATTGTTCCTGGGAGCAGATATTAATGAATCATACTCATTAACAGAATTGAGCCATTAGCAATGAGTTTGTTCAACTGCCCTTTGATATATATGGGCTATAAATAGGCAGGTGTTTCATATGTTCATGATTCATAAGTATGGAGCCTTGCAAACTATTATATGACTAATATATACAGTAAATAGTAATTGAAGACGTGTTGACTAATGCTACTGTCCCAGAGAACTACATTCATTTGGGATTATGTGAGTTGCTAAAGATGTGAAAGCAACTAGCCCGACTGTGTGTACTGTGTATATCTATCTTTGAGATTCTTTTCTGATCTTACCTTCATCTTACTATTATTATTATCGTTTATTTCTAACATATTCTTTATATTCTAGCGCTTTACATGGGTTACGTTCAAGGCAAAACAACAGCAGTATTAACACATTGCAAATGATGGAGGGCCCTGTCTTTGAGTTTATAATGTAGTGTTCATAGTGCTTTCTCCAAAGCTCCTTGCAAGATTGAAAACTCGCAAACTATGGTCTTAACCCATAATATCACAAGATGTTGCTTTTATATTCAGCTGCAAGATAATAACAGTAATTGCAGACAGATATCTTCAGCTCCCATTTAGTGTAGATGTTACAAACTCTTGCATTTTCCCTGCAGTGACAGGAAATGTTCTAGTCAGCTGATTTAACACTTTTCGAGGGACCTGAACTGAGGAAGTTAGTTTCATCTTAAAGAGCATAACAACTGGCTGTGCATTGTACTGTTTTCAATATCAATAATTCGTAGGAAATACAGCACTTGCGGCTAATATGCAACTCACTATGCTAACTTGCACTTCAGATAACTTGGTATGGGTGGAGGAGGGGTACTAACTAAATTACAACATTGGGTGTCATTGTATAACCCTTTAGTAATCTTCAAGCCAGTAGCAGCTCAATGCAGAGATTCACATAGCAGTGTCTGGATTTCTTACATACTTCCTGTTCCTGGGTAAAAACTGGGTGACACATCCTATGATTCTTTGGTGCACAAACTGGCTTTACAAATTAACATAATGTATTTAGCTGCCTGTGATTGGACAAAAAGAATTATGACTTTTATGCTAATTTAGCATGGATTTCCAGGTTTGTCAACTCAAGAGATTTAGCAAACATCAGGATGAGTATGTAAATGATTTTTTTTTTTGTTATTTTTTCAGGACATTTTTTTTCATCACATATATAGTTGTGAGCATGTGGGTTGCTGCTAACGCTTGCGGGCTCGCATAGCGAGCCCGCCGCAACTGCGGCCCTCGCAAAGCGAGGGTCGCAGTTGCTAAAAAGGAGCGCCAAAGGCGCTTGTGGTGATGAGCACCATAGGCGCTCATTCCTAAGACCCCCTACGACTTACGGACCGCAAATGCGGGCCCTCGCGAAGCGAGGGGCCGCATTTGCGGAGGTGGAGGCTCCCACGTCGGCTGCAATGAGCCGCAGGCGGGACTTACAATAGAAAATTTACGGACTTAGCATCAAAAAATACGACACGCGGGACTTAGAAAAAAAAAACATTACGACCTCTGCAAGTGAAGTTACACCTCAATTTAAGTCCAAATTCCAGAGTTTAGACACACGAAAATACCCTAAGCGAGAACACAATGCGGAAGTACACAGCTACCCTAATGGCTTCCCCTAGCGCACGCAGCCTATTTACACTACACACATTACTGACACTTACACATCAGCTCCACAACAGTGCAAACCTACATTATATGCTGCAGGAACATCAAAACAGATTGTCAGCTCTTCTGCACAATGCTTCATGCATATATTATTTCCAAATAGGTAAAGTATATTCATTTATTAATGTATTAATTATTTCATTAGCATACAAAAACAAATATACACAAAAAAAAAATATCTCACAATAAACACAAATTCCATTCACCGCGCGACTCACAACGAGCGGCATTGCTGCTCATAGCACACAACGCCTTGCAATAAGCACAAAAAGCAGATCAACGCTGACAAAACAATAACAGCAAAAGCGCCTAGCAGAAAAAAAACAGCCTCGCAATGAGCGCCGAAGGATCTCGGACCACCAACAAAATTAATGTCTCCACCAAACAGCATTACCTGCCTTACAATTTTATTGCCATCATTTTTTGACGGGCAAGTCGCTAGTATACTATGAAATGCATCCATAGTCCAGGAATGTTAAATATGCCTTTAAGAGTAACTGTTCATTTTATTCCTACTAAAACATAAAAATACTTTTTTGTCTTTTTGACCCAGAACTATACGAAAAAAATTAAAATATCCCAATTAATATATTGGTAAGGATATTGAATTTATAATGGAATTTGAAATAACAATATGAGTTAAAGCTTTATAAATCAAATTAATTCTTATTACTATTTAGATATACTGATTGATATATTATAATACATATTTACATATGTAACACATTTGCAGTTATCATTTTTCCCTGAATTACAGATGAACCTTTGCCTATTTCACTGATCAGAGGTAACAATCTCCTCCACAGCACAGTACGAACCATATAAGCAGCACTAAATATATGTTACACTAGCTACTTGCCCGTCAAAAATGACGGCATGATAGATTGTTATACATTAATTTTTCTGTCTGTTTATGTGCTACAACTGTAAATGTAACATATATTTTTTTTGTTTTAAATAGTTGAACTGCTATGTCATAATTACTGGGAGCTATGTTCTGCGGGCCTCACGATGAGTGCCTGCGTGTCTCGCGTGGTCCTGCTAAGTGTTACTGGCTTTGTGTAACAGTTACTGACTTCGGACTCGTTTTTACGGCCTTCAGCCTCATTTTCATGCAGTTATGTTTTTTGGTCCGCCATTTGTTTACTCGCAAAGGCGATTTTCGTTCAAATAAAAACTCGAAATAAGACTCCAATTAACTTGTAACCTCACTCTGAGGCTCCAAGGCTCTTCCCTTGTGGTGTCTGTGGGATTAATATTTTCAAAATATTTTTCATTTATTGTTGGTCTTTCCAGTTCCATGGTTCGACCTTTAAATGTGTAACTCTGTAACTACGCAACTGCGGGCCTTGTCCTACGGGCCTTGCGATGAGCACCTGCGGCGCTTATGCAAGCCCTGCAATGAGCACCTTTGGCACTCTTTGCAGCTTAAGAGGACTTGCGATAATAGCCCTCTTTGCAGCCTAAGTCCCATGGACCTCGCAATGAGTGCCGCAAATGCCGGCACCAGGTATATGCTAATGACGTGATGTCACATGCGCGCCACGTCAAGACGCCGGAAGGAGCGGAGGCCGGAGCAGAAGCTTCAGATGCAGGTAAGTGGGGGGAAAGGGAGAGGGGGGGTATTTAGAGGGGTAGAATGAGGAGAGGGGTTGAGGATGAGGAGGGAGGATGAGGAGGGAGGTTGAGGAGGGGGGTTGAGGATGGGGGGTTGAGGATGGGGGGTTGAGGAGGTAGGTTGAGGAGGGGGTTGAGGATGGGGGGGTTGAGGTTGAGGAGGGAGGTTTAGGATGAGGAGGGAGGTTGAGGATGAGGAGGGATGTTGAGGATGGGGGGTGAGGTTGAGGAGGGAGGTTGAGGAGGGGGTTGAGGATGGGGGGTTGTGGTTGAGGAGGGGGTTTGAGGAGGGAGGTTGAGGATGAGGAGGGAGGATGAGGAGGGGGGTTGAGGATGGGGGGTTTAAGGTTGAGGAGGGAGGTTGAGGAGGGGGTTGAGGATGAGGAGGGGGTTGAGGATGAGGAGGGGGTTGAGGATGAGGAGGGAAGTTGAGGATGAGGAGGGAGGTTGAGGAGGGAGGTTGAGGGGGTTGAAGATGAGGAGGGGGTTGAGGTTGAGGAGGGGGTTGAGGATGGGGGGTTAAGGAGGGAGGTTGAGGAGGGGGTTGAGGATGGGGGGTTAAGGATGGGGGGGTTGAGGAGGGAGGTTGAGGAGAGGGTTGAGGGGGGTTGAGGAGGAAGGATGCGGAGGGAGGTTGAGAATGAGGAGGGGGGAAGAGACACAGGGAATGGAGAGGGGGGAAGAGTCACAGGGAAGAGAGAGGGGGAAGAGACACAGGGAAGGGAGAGGAGAGAAGAGACACGGGAGAGAGAGGGGGACACAGAGGGCACAAGAGGGACACAGGGGGCAGCACATTTCCCACCCTCGGCTTATACTCGAGTCACTCATTATACCCAGTATTTTGTGGTAAAATAGGTGCCTCGGCTTATACTCAGGTCGGCTTATACTCGATTATATACGATAGTTTTTGCTAAATAAAGATACATAAAATGCTCCAAGTTAGCTGTCACTATATACTGCATCTATTGATGCAATGAAAGTGTTATGAAAGTGTTATTGAGTATACCCTCACAGTGAGAAGTGAAAATCACTATAGGCATGTGCTAGCCAGTGATAACACTGATCAGTAACAGATAACATGCAGAGACAGGGGAACTATTAACAAGGCTCATTCATGGGCACAAGATATATTAACAAGGCTCATTCATGGGCACAAGATATATTAACAAGGCCTATTTCATGGGCACAAGATAGCAAAGTAAAGGCATGATTGAACCTACTATATTATTTTATAATTTTCTAAATATTAATGATGCTAAACTTGGGTTCTTTTCTGTGTAACTTTAAGCGTATAGCACAGTCTTCCAACACAGAAACATAGCACTAATTGAAAAATAATCCCCCTTTTTGATATAGTCACTTGGACCTCCAAAATTAGGCCATCATGATGGTGCATCAGATTAAAAGAAACTAACTGAAGGGAAATCCCATTAAAGTATATATGAACCATTATATATTTTTTATTTAATAAAGTGTTTTGAGAAAAAACACAGAAATCATCCATCTACAGGGCAGCAAACCATTTAAACTTCCTTCCTAAGAACCAGCATGTCTAGTTTGCTTGGCAGAAATATTATTTCAGTGAAGGACATCAACATCACCCGTGCCAATTTTCAAATAGGAATTGTATTTCTATAAAAAAAACTCAGCTTTAACAAGACAAACCCATAAATCTAGACAAACCCTTAAATCTAGAATACACACTAACAAAGGATGAAGTCTTGTCCAGAGCCAGGGAGGGCTTTGCTACAGATTACACATTTAATGCATGGAAATGAAGGAATGTTATTAGTGAAGGATCGCACACCAAAGGCATTCAGGGCAGTGTAACAAATTGTATTTGCTACAATGTTGTATATTTAATTCAGATCAGAGGGATCAGGTGGCTACAGTTTCATGCCTCTAATAGGATTTCATCCCGGTATGTTTATTTGACATTAGATTAGTTTATTTTTTTATCAAGCATCAAATTATGTTCACCTGGAACCAGATGGTACTTTGTTTTTCCTACAAAGATTAAAGATTTAGATTATATAAATGCTATCAGATTATTCAAGTATTAATATTTATATTTAAAATAAGCCTTTGGATGAATTTATGACTCTGTATCCTGAGTATTGCCTTTTCTTGTCTATAGGTCAATGATATATGAGGGGCTGGGAATAGGGTCAGTAAATGGGATAGTGGGACTCGACCTCCTGTTCCTTGCCAGATGATGTCAGGTAATCTAATATGTTCCACTGGCAGAATTTGCTACAAACATAACATTTGTTTTGTCACAATAATACCTAATTGGCAGGCCCGGATCTATCTTTTTGGAGCCCCTAGGCAGTAAAGTGGAGGAGCCCCCGTGAGTGCGTGTGCAAGGTGTGCACGCACCCATTTTTCCTTT
This sequence comes from Discoglossus pictus, assembly GCA_027410445.1. NCBI lineage: Eukaryota > Metazoa > Chordata > Amphibia > Anura > Alytidae > Discoglossus > Discoglossus pictus. The sequence goes on from CM050167.1 coordinate 313,837,560, forward strand.
TTCTGTGCATGTATATCGCTATCTTGCTGTGTGAGCAAATTGCAGACATTTCTGCCATTTTTACAGCATAGCTTCTGATACACCTGCCAAGCTATTACCTGTTCACATTCTCTCCCTCTCTCTGCTCCTCCCTTCTCTCTCCTTCTTTCTCTCTCTCCCTCTCTTTCTCCTCTCTGTACCTCTGCCTTTCTCTATCTCTCTCCCTCTTTCTCTTTGCTTTATTTCTGTCCTTTCTCTGTCTCCCTCTCTCCCTTCCCCACTCTCTCTCCCCTTTCTCTCTCCCTCCCTTCTCTTTCTCTTACTCTCTCATCCTTACCTCTCTCTTTCTATCTCCCTCTCCCTGTTTCCCTCCATCTCTCTTTTTTCCTCCCTCTTTCTCCCTATTTCTCCCACTTCCATTATTTTTCTCTCCCTCTCTCTCCCCTCCCTCTTTCTATGTATTTCTCTCTCTCTACCTCTCTATCTCCCCTCTCTTTCTCTCCCTCTTCCCCTCTCTTTCTCTTCCTCTCTTCAAATATTTCTCTCTATACCTCTTCCCCTCTCTTTCTGTTCCTCTATCTCTCCCATCTCTCGCTCTCTTCTTCCCCGCACTTTCTCTCTCTCTCTCTCCTCCATTTCTCACTGTCCTACACTCTCTCTCACTGTCCCCCACTCTCTCTCCCTCTTTTTCTTCCTCTATCTCACCCTCTCTCTTTCTCACCCTTCTCTCTTCCCCTCTTTCTCTCTCTTCTCCCTCTCTATCCACCTCCCTCCTTCTCTCTCTCCCCTTTCTCTCCCTTTCTCCCCTCCCTCTTTCTATGTCTCTCTCTCTCTATCTCTCCCCCCTCTGTCTCTCCCTCTCTCTATCAATCCCCCTCTGCCTCTCCCTCTGTCTCTCTCTTTCTCCCTCTCTCCTACTCTCCTCCCACTCCCTCACCATATTTATCTCCCTCCCCATGTTTCTCTCCCTCCCTCTTCCCCTTTATATCTCTCCCCTCCCTCTTTCTCTCTCATCTCTACCTCCCCCACTTTCTCCCCCTTCTCTCTTCCCTCTCTATCCCCCTCCCTCTTCCTCTCTCTCCCCTTTCTCTCCCTATCTCCCCTCCCTCTTTCTATGTCTCTCTCTATCTATCTCTCCCCCCTCTGTCTCTCCCTCTCTCTATCTATCCCCCTCTGCCTCTCCCTCTGTCTCTCCCTCTGTCTTTCTCTTTCTCCCTCTCTCCTACTCTCCTCCCACTCCCTCACCATATTTCTCTCCCTCTCCATATTTCTTTCTCTCCCTCCCTCTTCCCCTTTCTATCTCCCCCTCTCTCCCCTCCCTCTTTCTCTCTCATATCTCCCTCCCCCACTCTCTCTTTCTCTCCCTATCTCTCCTCTTTCTCTGTCTGTCCCCCTTTCTCTATCTCTCTCTCACCCTATGCCTTTCTCTCCCCCTCTCTCTCCCTCTCTCTCTATCCCCCTTTCCTCTTCTTCTCTCTCCCCCTTCTCTCCCTCCCTTTCTCCCTCTCTCCTACTTTCCTCCCACTCCCTCACCATATTTCTCCTCCCTCTTCCCCTTTCTTTCTCTCCCTCTTGCTCCCTATTTATATATCTCCCTCTCTCCCCTCCCTCTTTCTCGGCCCATCTCTCACTCCCCCACTCTCTCTTTCTATCCCCATCTCTCCTCTCTCTCTGTCTGTCCACCTCTCTCTATCTCTCTCCCCCTCTCTCCTCTCTTCCTTCCCCCTCTTTCCCCCTCTGTCTCTCCCTCTCTCTATCAATCCCCCTCTGCCTCTCCCTCTGTCTCTCTCTTTCTCCCTCTCTCCTACTCTCCTCCCACTCCCTCACCATATTTATCTCCCTCCCCATGTTTCTCTCCCTCCCTCTTCCCCTTTATATCTCTCCCCTCCCTCTTTCTCTCTCATCTCTCCCTCCCCCACTTTCTCCCCCTTCTCTCTTCCCTCTCTATCCCCCTCCCTCTTCCTCTCTCTCCCCTTTCTCTCCCTATCTCCCCTCCCTCTTTCTATGTCTCTATCTATCTCTCCCCCCTCTGTCTCTCCCTCTCTCTATCTATCCCCCTCTGCCTCTCCCTCTGTCTCTCCCTCTGTCTTTCTCTTTCTCCCTCTCTCCTACTCTCCTCCCACTCCCTCACCATATTTCTCTCCCTCTCCATATTTCTTTCTCTCCCTCCCTCTTCCCCTTTCTATCTCCCCCTCTCTCCCCTCCCTCTTTCTCTCTCATATCTCCCTCCCCCACTCTCTCTTTCTCTCCCTATCTCTCCTCTTTCTCTGTCTGTCCCCCTTTCTCTATCTCTCTCTCACCCTATGCCTTTCTCTCCCCCTCTCTCTCCCTCCCTCTCTATCCCCCTTTCCTCTTCCTCTCTCCCCCCCTTCTCTCCCTCCCTTTCTCCCTCTCTCCTACTTTCCTCCCACTCCCTCACCATATTTCTCCTCCCTCTTCCCCTTTCTTTCTCTCCCTCTTGCTCCCTATTTATATATCTCCCCCTCTCCCCTCCCTCTTTCTCGGCCCATCTCTCACTCTTCCACTCTCTCTTTCTATCCCCATCTCTCCTCTCTCTCTGTCTGTCCACCTCTCTCTATCTCTCTCCCCCTCTCTCCTCTCTTCCTTCCCCCTCTTTCTCCCTCTTTCTCTCCCTCTCTATCCCCCTTTCCTCATCCTATCTCCCCCTCCCTCTCTCCCTCTCTCTTTCTCTATTTCTCTCTCTCCCCCTCCCTCTCTCTACCTCACCCTCTCTCCCTCTTCTCACTCCATCTCTCTCTCCCCCCCTCTGTCTTTCTCTTTCCCCCTCTCTCGTACTCTCATCCCACTCCCTCACCATATTTTTCTCCCTCCCTTTTCACCTCTTTCTCTCACTCTCTCTTCCTATTTCTATCTCTCCCTCTTTCCCTCTCACTCTCTCTCCCTATTTCCCTTTCTCCCCTTCCTCTCCATCTTTCTCTCCCATGTCTCCCTCCCCCACTCGCTCTCCCTCTCTCTCTTCCCCTATTTATCTCTTTCTCTGTCTGTCTCCCTCTCTCCCTCTTTCTCTCCCTCCCTCTATTTCTCTTTCTCTCCCTCTCTCCCTCCCCTCTTCCTTTCTTCTTTTCTCACCCTCTACCCCCCTCTTCCTTTCTCTCCCCTTCTCTCTCTTCTTCCCTACTCTCTCTCCCTCTTTCTCTCTCTTCTTAACCCCCCTCTTTTTCTAACCCCCTCCCTCTTCCTCTCTCTCTCTCTCTCTCTCTCTCTCTCTCTCTCCCTTCTCTCTTCATCCCTCCTCTTTCTCTCCCTCCCTCTCTATCATCCTTACTCTTCCTCTCTCTCCCCACTCTCTCTATCCCTCTTCTCCCTCTTTCTCTCCCTATTTCTCTCTCCCTCTCTTTCTCTCCCCTCCCTCTCTGTTTCTCTCCCTCTCACACATGTACATACCTTTCACCTCATCACAGCTCCTGCCTCCAACTTGTGTTGAAGATCTCCTACCACTGTCTGTGCCCAGCCTTGCTGCCATGGCTGCGCAGGGGAAGTCTTCCTCTCCCTCCTCTCTGTGCTCCAGTGCAGGGGGCGGGCTTCGGCTTCCTGCAATGTAATCTTAGCTTCCTGTCTGGAGCTCGGTGTTAACTCCGTCAGCGCTTTTAGAGGAAGCAGTGACTGCATAGTGAAGCACATGTAAAGAGGGGATTTGGAGGGTGTCTCTAGTGGAAGATAAGGTGATAATAAAGCGCCCCTCGCAGAGATGCACCTGTAGGCGGGAGCCTAACTTGCCCAATGGATGATCCGGCCCTGCTGATTGCTCTATGTACACTAGCTTCAAATGTGTGTACACATTATATCCAAATGTTTATTGGAATCTGATGGAGCTCTCCAAATTAAATATAATAATAATGATAATATTATTATACTATACCCGATCTCGGGTATCAATGAGTTAATACATATCAGGCCACCCATATGGACTAGAACAGTATTGTCATTCATTTTCTTAATTCTGTATTTTCCATGTTTTGCTATGAGCTTGCGTGGCCCGTTTGCGCAATGTGCATGCGCTGGCTGTTGTATAGATAGGGGGTAATGTATAGATAGAGGGTTATGTATAGATAGTGGTAATGTCTAGATAGGGGGTTATGTATCGATATGGGGTAATGTATAGATAGGAGGTTATGTATAGATAGGGGGTAATGTCTAGATAGGGGGTTATGTATAGATAGGGGGTTATGTCTAGATAGGCGGTTATGTATAGATAGGGGGTAATGTATAGATAGGGGGTTATGTATAGATAGGGGTAATGTATAGATAGTGGGTTACGTATAGATAGGGGGTAATGTCTCCATAGGGGGTAATATATAAATAGGGGGTAATGTCTCCATAATGGGTAATATATACATAGGGGTTATGTATAGATAGGGGGTTATATATAAATAGGGGCTAATGTATAGATAGGGGGTAATGTCTATATAGGGGGAAATGTATTGTAGTTAGGGGTATATTTATAATGTATTTATTACTGTAATGTTATGTATTTGTGTATGCCTTTTCTTTGCAGGTGTGTAACTACCGTATATACCTTAAAAAAAGGGCTGAAAAATTCGGCTTATACTCAAGTATATACAGTATTTTTTTATTTTTTGTAGTGGGGGGGTTGTGATGTTCTTTTTTTTGGGTCGTGAGGGGGGTTTGTAATGTCCTTTTTTTCTTTTTTGTACCTTAGTTTTTTATTTTTGGTAACATAGGTTATTTTATTTTTGGTAACATATGTTTTTTATTTTTTGTACCTTAGCTTTTTTTATTTTGTGTAATTTGTGTGGTGGTGTGTTTGATAGGGGGTTAAGTAGGTAGTGTTAGATAGGGGTTAATAGGTTAGGGTAGAGGGGGGTTTGTTTAGATGTAGTTGTTTATTGAGGGGAGAATAGTGTAGTGTTTGTACTTAGTGTCATAAGGGTCCTGGAGGACCCTCTTGGCACTTATGGGGTTAATAATAGGGTTCTCATTGTCCTATGAGGGTCTCCATAGACCTTAATGGGACTGATTGGGTTACATAGAGGCTTACGGGGGTCTGTATAGACACCCATAAGGGATAGGGTTAGATGGAGGCTTATGGGGGTCTGTGTAGACCCCCATAAGTAATGGGATTATTAGGGCTAGATAATAGGACCAGTTAGGGTTATTAGGTTCAGATAGGTTTAAATAGTCCCAGTTAGGGTTAGATTGTCCCAGTTAGGGTTAGATAGGGTTTAGTATGGGCGAATGTGGTATAGTTATGTATAATAGTGTAGTGTGGTACTTAGACTTTGTCATGAGGGTACTGGAGGACCCTTGTGGCACTTTTTTAGGGGTAACCTAGGGGTTAATAGTGTCCAATAGGGGTCTATATAGACGCCAATTGGACCTAAGGGGTTAATTTTAGTCTCATGGGGCTCTGTTTAGAGCCCCATGAGTGACAGGGTTAATTAAGGGCTTATGTGGGTCTGTGTTGAACCCCATGCATGACAAGTTTAATTAAGGGCTCATGGGGCTCTGTTTAGAACCCCATGAGTGACAGAGTTAATTAAGGGCTTATGGGGGATTGTATAGAGCCCCATGAGTTATAGAGTTAATTAAGGGCTTATGGGGCTAATTTAATATTTTTTTTGCACGTGTCCTTTCAGGACCTTAACAGTCCTTTAAGGACCCGCAAGGCAGGAAATTTGAATTTTTAAATGCAGCGGGGTCACGATCAATGCCGATCGTGATCCCCGCTGCAAGGGTTAATATGGGGACACTTTGGCGGTCCAGATGGGGACCCCCAGCATAGGGGGGGTTAATGTTAGGTGCCGCGGGGGTACTTACAGTACCCCCGTGGCCGGGATTGGCTAATGGGTACAGCAGGCCCTTTAAGGACCCACAGCGGGAAATGTAAAATGTTTAAATGCTGTGGGGTCCTTATCTATGCCGATCGGGGACCCCCGCTGCAAGGGGTTATCGTAGGGAGCTGCAGGGGTCCCTGCAGCAAGGGGATAATGTGGGGTCACTTTGGAGGTTCCAATGGGGACCTCCAGCATAGAGGGGGTTAATTTTAGGTGCCGGGGGGTTACTTAGAGTACTTTCCACATCAGGGCTTGTATGTAGAACTGCTGCGGAGGTCCCACTCAGGATCCCCGCGGCAAGTGATGAGGTGTGAAGCCTGCAAGATAATTTCATAGGCTGTCACTACTTGAGCACTGTTTCTCCGGGATTGACACGGACGGCTCTGCTGCGTAGCTCACACGTTGCTCACAGCAGGGCTAATTTTTCAAAATTTTAAGCACATAGGGCTTAAGTTCAAACCTTGTATCCAAGGAATGTAATAGGGCTGATAGCGAAGGGAAAGTTCAGAAAAAAATTACACACAAAAATACAAATGTCAATGTAATTTTATTGTAAGAATGTTACTTTAATAAAAACAAAAAAAAACATGTAATCTACTGTATAAAGTACCCCCTCCTCTTAATTATTTTAAAGAAATAAATTACATTGTATTAACCTGATAACTGACTTATTTCATTTTCTCAAAAAATATATATTATTTATGTAATGTTTTTATATGAAAACAAAATTGCACTAAATCTATGGTATCCTTTATACAGTATATCTATCTATATATATATAGATTTGTGGCCATATTTGTGTGTCCCAGCTCAACTTCCCAGAATGCAGTGTAATAACTGTTTTTCTCGGAACTCTGAGCTGGAAGCAGGTTTTTTAACTTGCTTTAGACATTCAAATGTGAACACAGATGTACTTTTTATTTACTGTACTACGGTTCTGTGGAGGGCTTCTATCGCTCTTTTGCCCACCATATTATAAATGATTGTTGTGGTGAACTACCTACTCATAATTTCCAGAACCCAGGCTGAGATCCCGCTCCATGCTGATGATAGCCAGTAAGCTTGAAACAGCTGTACATGGATTGGATACTCAGCCTGTGTTTATTCCAGCCTTGGCTTTGCATTAAAGCTGTGTAATACAGCATGCATAAGCTTAAAGGAAGCCATGATTGATAATGGCTGCGGAATGAAGAGCGAGGCATTTGTGGCCATATTTGTGTGTCCCAGCTCAACTTCCCAGAATGCAGTGTAATAACTGTTTTTCTCGGAACTCTGAGCTGGAAGCAGGTTTTTTAACTTGCTTTAGACATTCAAATGTGAACACAGATGTACTTTTTATTTACTATATATATACATATATATATATATATATATATATTTACACACACAAAAGACTCTCATTTATACCGCACCTACGGGGATTGCCATATGTTGGACAAATGTAGTTTCCTGTTGTTTGAGAGTCACTATTAAAATAGGCCTAACTTATACTATACCCCAGGGGAATAATTCTGGGGGACGATAGAGCTCATTGTATACACAGGCTGTAAAACCTCTAACATATACATACATACAAACATAGAAAAATCTGGGGGGGATTTGTCCCCCCCCCCCATCTCCCAGATTCCTACACCCATGTTATACCCCCTAGAAAACCATAAACTATCTATTAAATTGCTACTGCTAATAAAAAACGAGTCATACAAAGGTACAAAAACAACACACAGAGACAAAGTTTATTTTAAAAAAAGCATTTTATTATACATTACATACATGAGATTGGCACTTATAGTTAGATGCTGCAGATAGGCACTTCCAGGCAGTGGCTTCCAATGGGCTCCAAAAAGGGTCAGGATCCTCTTCATCCACGTCTGAGGTCCATTCCAGGCTGCTCTTTTTGCCGGTTGCACAGGGTCAATTCCAGTTGCTTCAGATTCTGGTTGCGTGGGGTCAAATGCCAGCTAGTTGAGAGTTAGTTTCTGGAAATCAGGGAATGGAGGTAGGTGCCGGTTGCTTGAGAGTTCTGGGTGCTTGAGCTCTGGATAAACCTGAGTCTACTATATATATATATATATATATATATATACTAGCGAGTTGCCCATCAAAAAATGACGGCAATGAAATTGTAAGTGAGCTAATGCTGTTTGGTGTATAATAATGAAATAAATAATACATTAATAAATTAATATACTTTACCTATTTTGAAGTAATATATGCAGGAAGCATTCTGTTGAAGAGCTGACAATCTGTTTTGATGTTTCTGCAGCATTAGTGGTGTAAGCGTGATGAATGTGTGCAGTGTAAAAGTGTGCGTGCGCGAGACCAAACCGTTAGCGTAGCTGTGTACTTCCGCATTAAAATGGCGGCAAATGTGTGGTATTCGTCTGTAGCGGGATATCCGTAGGTATTTTGTGGTGTTTTGCGTGTTTCTTGTGGTGTTTTGCGTGTTCAGAGAGCTGTAGCCTCGTTTTCGTTTTGTTCGGCGGACATTTTTTCTCTCGCTTAGAGAATTTTTTAGTGTCTAAACTCTTTTATTTTGAGTTAAATGAAGATGTAAGTTCATTTTTTGAGGTCCTGGATGCTCCCTCTTGCTGTAGGTAATTTTTTATGTATGTGTTGTGTGTATTTATTGTGTTTTTCATTTTTCATGTCCTCGGGTTGCGGCAGATTTTTGCGAGTCCGTAATGGGTGGTAACGTGTCTCGTATGTTGTTTGCGTTGCGACAAAAAGCTTGCGAGGGTCGCAGTTGCTGGCAAGCGTGAGCAACGTCTCCAGCGGGCTCGCATGCTCACAACTATATATGTGATATACACATATATATATACACACACATAAGTTATATAGAAGTTAGTTTATTTACTTTATTTTTGTCAGTCTCAATTTGCACCACACGGATATTTCTGCAAGGTCTGGTTACTCTGATGACCATACTATTTGTATATCAGTAAACTTGCAGTAAAACTTTGAAAATGATGCAATGTGTCAGTGAAGCTAACTTAAGAAGGTCAATGATACTTGCACATACACTTAAATTGTGATAATGATATAGCTTGTTTAACACACTTACACTCACAGTATTCATATATTTGAATATTCATTAAAACTGAAAGAAATCATTACACACATCAGATAGTTCAATTATATTTTTTACTAACAACATTCAGCATATTCCAGTGAACATACAGAGCTGGCTAACACAGGATCATTGTAGGTGTTTTTCCCCAGCATTGGGAGGGAGATAGGTGCCACTGTAGGATTTTTCTTTACATGTGGAAGCAAGAGCTGAATATGTACACACCGGTGCCACTGGTACTGGCAGGATCAGAGGATTGGAGTAGACAAACAGTATGGAGTGCTTAAAGCATAAACTGTAAATAAAACAAAATCCAAATTGTGGGATACCAAGCAGAGCATACCATCTATAGCCCACTGGGAGGTAAACTTATCCATCCTCCCAGTGGACAAAGCCAGGAGGTATTCTGCCCGGATACGAGAGCGCAGCAGCACCCGGAACATGGCCTCACAGGAGCCCCCTCAGCAAAACACTGCTTCCTGGACTTATCTATAGCCAGCTTGGCTAATTCCAGGAGAAGGTTGACAAGGAGGTCCCTGGCCCTGTTGCCCGTGGACACTGGGCGCCCAAAAGTAAAAATTCAGCCAAAGCAGGAGGAGGCCCCTCAAGAATGACAAGGGGGCTGCAGTCTGGCGCAACAAAAATAAATATGGAACACAGACTCTCCCTTGTCACAAAATGGACAAGTGGCCAGAGAGTCTGAGAAATTAGGTACTCTCTCGTGCTCAGTGCACCATGGAGCACTCTCTAACTCAAGTCCCGGTGGGTTGTGGAACCAGACACTGCAGTAAACAGGACCTTACACCGAATACTAGGATTTCAAATATTAAGAACTGAGGTGCTGGGCTGACTTCCTTAAGTAGTTCAGCTGGAAGTCAGAGTGATTGCTAATATGTGTCCAGACTGAGTCTTTAAGAATCCTGCTTAAACAGGTACAGCAAGGCAGGAAGATAGATAATGGAAAATAAGACATGTTGGGGGTTCTTGACTATAGCAACTAATGCAGCAAAGTAGGATTAAATTGATGTGGATGCAGTTGGCTGGATTAGTTAAAATGGGATAGTCAATGTACTATATGGTCAAAGCTGAGGACTACACAACAAAACGGAGCTTAATGCAGGTACATGTATGCCAGTTCAAATAGGTCAGAATACAAATACGTGATATTGTAATGGATGCAGATAGTTTACTTTGGTTACAGTTACATGAACATATTCAACATTAGAAACTACTACATTGAGCAATTCATATCAAAATTGAGGTAAATATGGGTAAAAGTATGATAGGTCAAGTAGGTAAAAATACAAAATGGGTACCAGTCAAGTAGAAGAGATTGTTTAATCGCTGAGTCGTGGATGACTCTACGTGACCCTATGGACCACAGAATGCCAGGCAAATCTTTCATTATGTCTCTAGTTATCTCCAGTGGAAACCTCACTGATATGACCTGCCCATCTTTGGTGACCCTACATGGTATAGCTCACAGCTTCATTGATGTACACAAGCCCCTTCACCATGATAAGGTGTGATGACTTCAGTGGCTTTTTATTACATTTATTACATTAAAGATTGTAGTTTATTACTTGCTAAGGTACTGTTCATTATTATGTCTAGGTATTGAAAATAGTATATAATAAATATTGGATTTCAGTGATCCTTTCCATAGAATTATACTGTAGAGAATACATTATCAAAACATGGCACATTTATTTTACTTGTGAATGATAACTGTAAGATCTTCTGTTGTGGTTTCCAACTAGTAGATCTTGGCCACTGATAGAACTCATTATGGTAAGTGGTAGTTCTAGCACACATAGATTATTTTATTATAAATTATTTATAAAGCTGCATATTCTACAGCACAAAGTACAGTGAATACATAAGATAAACATGACAAAAGTATACATACTGATCAAGAAGGTGGTGAGGACTGTGCTCTTGAGCTTACAATCTAAGCAGGTTACTGTATTAAAGACAAAAGATGAAGGAATTACTTGGTGGTCCAGTGAGGCAGGGGGATCCATGCACAGGAAGCATTGTTTCAGTAGTTGATATCAGTAAAGAAGGTAGTAGGCATCTCTGAATAGATGGATTTTCTGAGAATATTAGAAGCTGTGGAGAATCTGAACTAGTAGTGTAGGTGAGTGAGTTCCACAAGGATGGTGCAGCATAAGATAGTCTTGGAGACAAGAGTGTAAGGAGATGATGGATAAAGAGAGGGCGGTTAGGGAAGGATCTATATCTGGAGGGGGGGGGGGGGTGTAGGGAAGGATCTGTATATTGCAACTGGTATGTAGGAAGACACCGTGTTGTTGAGAGCTTTGTAAGTGAGTCTCATGATTTTGAACTTCATTGAAAATAATTGGTGAGATATATGAGCTCGGCCATTTAAGATTTATTGGGGAGAGTACGAAGGAGAGGAAATGTAGGTGTGACTTGTAGTAGTCTTTGCAGGAAATGATAAGTGAGTAAATTAGGATTTGGTTTTTTTTCTTGGGTGAAACAAGGATGCATCGTTGGAGATGTTGCCACGGTTCAAAAATCAGGTTTTAGTAAGCCATTACCTGTGGGTAGTGAAAGAGAGGGTCAAGAATAATCCCAAGGCAGAAGACTTGGAATGCAGGAGTGATGGAGCAGTTGTAGGGATGATGTCCGATGCTGGGCATGTGATTGAGCAGAAGTAGGCAACACCTGTCCTTGAGAGCCAAACATGGTCCTAGATGTTTGTATTTTGTGCTACACAATCACTGTCTCTGCACTATGTTCAGGGGGTGGACTTTTTAAAAGATCAGCCTCTGACATCTTTAGTTTGAAGTGGTGGGAGGCCATGATGGAGGAAATGTTGAATAGACAGGTGGTGACCATAGGGAGGTAGATAAGTCCAGAGAGAAGATGTGGATTTGAAAACCAGAAGCATAGAGATAGAGAACTTTAACTATAACAGATAATTAAACATCTACATTGGCTGTTGAGGACAAATATTGGAGAGATGGGAGATGTGTCAGAGAAAAAAACAGATATGTTGAGTAATACATTTAAACTGTATATATTTAAAATTGTAAGGCAGGTAATGCTGTTTGCCACACAATGTAAGTCTTTTGGTCCTCTGAGTACCTTTGGTGCTCATCGCGTGTCTTGCAATGAGCACCTTCCGCGCTCATTGCGAGCCTCTCCCCTGCTCTTTTTATATATATATATATATATATATATATATATATATATATATATATATATATAAATAATAATTAATTCATTAATTAAATAATAAATTAATATACTTTACCTATTTGTCATTAATATATGCAGCAATCAATATCCTGAACAATCTGTTTGTATTGTGCTGCAGCATACAATGTACATTTGTGCTGTTGCTGACCTCAGGTGTAAGTGTCAGTAATGTGGCAAGTGTGCAGTTTAAATAGGCTGCGTGTGCGAGGGCAAACCGTTTGTTTAGTTGTGTAAAGTGCCATTTCGAATGGTAATGTTATTAGTTGCAAGTTAGTGTTGTGAAATGGCTGTAATTGTCTATGTGTTACGCGGGTCTGGAGCATTTTCCGTGTTTCCTAATAGTGTATTTTGTACCTCGTACGTTCCTGGGTAAAAGTCTTTTGCCTGGCGGTGTTTTCGTCCGCCATTTTTTTTGTTGCTTAGGTGATTTTCTAGTGCCGAAACTCTGCAAATTGTGTTTAAATTGTCGTGCAACCTGACTCCCAGACGTCCTGGCTGTCCCCCCGTGCTGGGGATGTAGCTGTGTTCAGAATTAAGCAATCACATTCCAAATCGTGTTAAATAGGACTCAGCCTACTCCTGCCATCATTTATAGTGCCTCTGATTAACCCCAAGTAAATTTCAGCTGCTCTAGTTAGTCTTTCCTGAAATTTTCTTAGTCGCATCCCACAGCAAAAGCCATGGTCCACAGAGAGCTTCCAAAGCATCAGAGGGATCTTATTGTTAAAAGGTATCAGTCAGGAGATGGGTACAAAAGAATTTGCAAGGCATTAGATATGCCATGGAACACAGTGAAGACATCATTAAGTGGAGAAAATATGGCACAACAGTGACATTACCAAGAACTGGAGCTCCCTCCAAAATTGATGAAAAGACGAGAAGAAAACTGGTCTGGGAGGCTACCAAGAGGCCGACAGCAACATTAAAGGAGCTGCAGGAATATCTGGGAAGTACTTGCTGTGTGGTACATGTGACAACAATCTCCCGTATTCTTCATATGTATGGGCTATGGGGTAGAGTGGAAAGACGAAAGCCTTTTCTTACGAAGAAAAACATCCAAGCCAGGCTACATTTTGCAAAAACACATCTGAAGTCTCCCAAAAGCATGTGGGAAAATGTGTTATGGTCTGATTAACTTTTTGGCCATAATTCCAAAAGTTTTGTTTGGCGCAAAAACAACACTGCACATCACCAAAAGAACACCATACCCACAGTGAAGCATGGTGGTGGCAGCATCATGCGTTGGGGCTGTTTTTCTTCAGCTGGAACTGGGGCCTTAGTTAAGATAGAGGGAATTATGAACAGTTCCAAATACCAGTCAATATTGGCACAAAACCTTCAGGCTTCTGCTAGAAAGCTGAACATGAAGAGGAACTTCATCTTTCAGCATGACAACAACCCAAAGCATACATCCAAATCAACAAATGAACGGCTTCACCAGAAGAAGATTAAAGTTTTGGAATGGCCCAGCCAGAGCCCAGACCTGAATCCGATTGAAAATCTGTGGGGTGTTCTGAAGAGGGCTGTGCATAGGAGATGCCCTCGCAATCTGACAGATTTGGAGTGTTTTTGCAAAGAAGAGTGGGCAAATCTTGCCAAGTCAAAATGTGCCATGCTGATAGACTCATACCCAAAAAGACTGACTGCTGGTATAAAATCAAAAGGTGCTTCAACAAAGTATTAGTTTAAGGGTGTGCATACTTATGCAACCATATTTTATTTTTTTTCTTCCCTCTAACTAAAAGATTTCAGTTTGTTTTTCAATTGAGTTGTACAGTTTATAGGTCACATTAAAGGTGGGAAAAGTTCTGAAATTATTTATCTTTGTCTCATTTTTTTACAGCACAGAAACCTGACATTTTAACAGGGGTGTGTAGACTTTTTATATCCACTGTATATATGTGATGTGAATGTAAAGGTCAGTTTACAATGCGCTGTAATCATGAAGACCTGCTAGATGGTTTGTCATCAAAGTCTAAGCAGCACTTTTCTAAAACATTCACAGCCATTTTTTTTTATCACATATAGAATAGTTATAGTTTCCACACTGTGACAAAAATGGGGGCAGTATAAATTGAAACCTTGCTCTTCCCATCTCTCTTCCCAATAAAATGGTGGTGGAGAAATTGAATAACCTCCCAGTAATGGTGGGAAAGCCACCAGAGTAAGGAGATTCCAACATGCCGGTAAAAGGCGGAACACAGGCAAAAACCACAAGAAGATTTTCTTTTTTATACCTATAGACTAATATGTAGTCTAGAAGAACTGAGCTGTTCAGGTCAACCATCAAAGTTTTTTTCTATGTAAGATAAGATTAAATCATCTCACTACCTTGAGCATACTTGGGATGTATTCACACAGTGATGTACAGAATGCCCCAGTCTTTTGATTTAGCATATAATTACTTAACACATTAAAGTTTTATAGTCGCCTTTTGCCAACGTTTTTTTCATCTACATATATCCAAAACATCTTGCCAAGGTTATTGCTGTTTTACAAGAGTTCTCCTCTGGCAGGCTTTGGTAATTCATTTTATGTAATGTATACAATATAAATATCTACGGGTCTGACACTAACTATTAACACCACACTTTTTAAAGGAACATGGAAAGAATATTTTTTGTTGCATCAAAACGAGAGTATTTAATAATGTGCCAGTGTGTTTCTTTCTTTTAAATTAAGGACTCGGAGCACAAAAACATATGCAGTAGTTTAAATGCTCTTGGAGTTTTGCCTTGTGCCAGTCAATACGTTCTACAGACTAAAGAGGCTTAATATATTTTCATTCAAAAAACTTTTGCAATCTTGAAAACATGTTCTTTTAGATGCTTAAAAAACTGTTAAATTCCATGTCCCTTGAAATTTGCAGTTTATTATTATGAATAATTAATAATTGTTTAGTAAGCTTTTTCATTCATTATGGCTGTATGCAAGTGACATAATTACAAGGCAATTCATAAGTATTACATCATTTATTAGTTACAACAGTATACTATATACAGGGAGTGCAGAATTATTAGGCAAGTTGTATTTTTGAGGATTAATTTTATTATTGAACAACAACCATGTTCTCAATGAACCCAAAAAACTCATTAATATCAAAGCTGAATATTTTTGGAAGTAGTTTTTAGTTTGTTTTTAGTTTTTGCTATTTTAGGGTGATATCTGTGTGTGCAGGTGACTATTACTGTGCATAATTATTAGGCAACTTAACAAAAAACAAATATATACTCATTTCAATTATTTATTTTTACCAGTGAAACCAATATAACATCTCAACATTCACAAATATACATTTCTGACATTCAAAAACAAAACAAAAACAAATCAGTGACCAATATAGCCACCTTTCTTTGCAAGGACACTCAAAAGCCTGCCATCCATGGATTCTGTCAGTGTTTTGATCTGTTCACCATCAACATTGCGTGCAGCAGCAACCACAGCCTCCCAGACACTGTTCAGAGAGGTGTACTGTTTTCCCTCCTTGTAAATCTCACATTTGATGATGGACCACAGGTTCTCAATGGGGTTCAGATCAGGTGAACAAGGAGGCCATGTCATTAGATTTTCTTCTTTTATACCCTTTCTTGCCAGCCACGCTGTGGAGTACTTGGACGCGTGTGATGGAGCATTGTCCTGCATGAAAATCATGTTTTTCTTGAAGGATGCAGACTTCTTCCTGTACCGCTGCTTGAAGAAGGTGTCTTCCAGGAACTGGCAGTAGGACTGGGAGTTGAGCTTGACTCCATCCTCAACCCGAAAAGGCCCCACAAGCTCATCTTTGATGATACCAGCCCAAACCAGTACTCCACCTCCACCTTGCTGGCGTCTGAGTCGGACTGGAGCTCTCTGCCCTTTACCAATCCAGCCATGGGCCCATCCATCTGGCCCATCAAGACTCACTCTCATTTCATCAGTCCATAAAACCTTAGAAAAATCGGTCTTGAGATATTTCTTGGCCCAGTCTTGACGTTTCAGCTTGTGTGTCTTGTTCAGTGGTGGTCGTCTTTCAGCCTTTCTTACCTTGGCCATGTCTCTGAGTATTGCACACCTTGTGCTTTTGGGCACTCCAGTGATGTTGCAGCTCTGAAATATGGCCAAACTGGTGGCAAGTGGCATCTTGGCAGCTGCACGCTTGACTTTTCTCAGTTCATAGGCAGTTATTTTGCGCCTTGGTTTTTCCACACGCTTCTTGCGACCCTGTTGACTATTTTGAATGAAACGCTTGATTGTTCGATGATCACGCTTCAGAAGCTTTGCAATTTTAAGAGTGCTGCATCCCTCTATAAGATATCTCACTATTTTTGACTTTTCTGAGCCTGTCAAGTCCTTTTTTTGACCCATTTTGCCAAAGGAAAGGAAGTTGCCTAATAATTGTGCACACCTGATATAGGGTGTTGATGTCATTAGACCACACCCCTTCTCATTACAGAGATGCACATCACCTAATATGCTTAATTGGTAGTAGGCTTTCGAGCCTATACAGCTTGGAGTAAGACAACAAGCATAAAGAGGATGATGTGGTCAAAATACTCATTTGCCTAATAATTCTGCACTCCCTGTACAGGTATATACAGCATTTGAGTATATATACAATTTTGAATGTAAAAATGTAAAACACACTCAAAACTTGCTGTAGTCCTGTATTCAGAATATTTTTGTATTTTTGAAGAACTATACTTAAAAATAAGTAGAATGTAAAAAACACAGCCTACAATGTATTACCTTTTATACATTTGTGCACTACAATAGTGCTGCTGTGGGATCTACCATTTTGGATTCTGTTAATCTGCTTCCTGAGGTGGGAGGGGACTTTAAATACAGATGATACATTTAACTGAACAATGGTATTGTGGCAGTCAAAACTGCAAGTGCTTTAATACAAATGACTTATGGAAAGTTAATTAGTTTATATGGTTTACTGTTTAGACCTGCACTGTAAAGAATAACATCTTGCCCGTTGCCAGGTTTAGATATTCAAGTGACTTTATATAAAAAAAAATAGCATAGTGGTCCTAATGTAAATAATATTTGTTGTTCATTGAAAAGTTGTGTAAACTGACAGCAACTGAAAGACAGATTCATATCCGTATTGGTCCGAATATAAGGCGCACCTTTTTTTCCGATTTTTGAGCTTGCGAGTTACAGGTGCGGCTTATATTTGTGACCGTAAAAAAAATAATTGCCGATTTGCGAACTAATGAGAAGTACTGCAGAAATCTTTGTGATATCAATTCTTCGGGCATATGCCCCATAATATAACAGGAATGAAGAAGTTCTCAAAGCACCTTCCAATCTTAAGTGTATCTGGCTCCAATTTTATAATTACAAGACGATTCACTATTGCAGTTTTAAAACTACTTCAAAGGAAATCTTTATGGCGGGTACCTGGGTCCAAATCAGAATCTCAGACCCCTTCCTTCCTTCTGAATGTCATTATCTTAAAATCATTGCATACACATCAATAAAAAATATGGAATCCGGTCCTTGACTTCATTTTCCTCAAATATTCGGGTCTTGATAAATATTCAAAAAAAAGTTTATCACCCTGGCTTTATGGTCTCTAAAATAGGGGCCACAAACCCTATGCCCCTACATCGATCCTTTTTTCAGAGCATCCCAGTCTCTCTCTCCTGGATCCAATAGCTCCAACACCAGGATCTTACATGCTCCTATATATAGATTTCGATAAGCAGCAGAGAATATAAATCAGTCTGTTATATTGTCCTTCAGTCGTGTCTGACTCTCTGTGACCATATGGACGCAGCACGCCAGATACATCTGTCCATTTTCTGGTTGTGCTTATCCATATGGTTTTCATGGCAAAGATACTGTTGATAGCCAGTTCCTTCTCCAGTGGACCGTGATTTGTCTGACCTCTCTGCAATGACCTGCTCATCTTGGGTGACCCTACATGGTATAGCTCACAGCTTCATTGAGGTACACAAGACCCTTCAGTACGACAAGGTAGTGATCCAGAAGGGGATTTTAGTAAGTGTTTTTTAGTTACCTGCCTACAGTATTGAATTAAATTATAGTATTATATCAATGCATGGCAATGTTATCATGAGTAAAGCCTTTTTCTCCTATATTGTACATTTAATCTCTTGATAAGATAACCTCACGCATCTCAGGGATTTATGAGAATATAACATTTCATTAAATCAGTATGTAAACCAGCTGCTATTAATACAAACTAGAAATATATGCCAATATTAGTTTTACAGATTTTTAATTGTAAAACCTAGTTATGGATATGGTACACTGCACATTTACTTAGGTAATTATTTAATTTCATTTTACACGTGATGGATTCTCAAGTTCAAATGTGATTTATTTATCATATTTTTCGAAGCTTCCAGGTATTCATTAAATAAGGATTTGTGCTTAGATTGGGATTCTTTAAATAGGTTTAGCAATTTGAAATGTGCTCATTGATGCATGTTTTAATACCCACTAGTAGCAAATTCTTGCAGATGAATTTGGCCTCTAAAGTCTGTAGAAAAGCTGATTTTCTAGGAGCGCAGTGAGTGACAGGTGATCCACCCCCATAAATATTAAAAGGTGAAATCTCCTGATAGCACAGCTCCCATATTCAGTGTGGTAATTACCTGCATACATTTGCAAAATAATTGCAAAAGCTTTAATGCAATCCACATGTCGGGCTAATAGTCTGCTGCATATCCATGACATCATTACACCATTGCTGTTGGTTTTTCTTTGGTTTATTTTTACAGTAAACTAATGTGGAATATATTAGGGTTCCCTGGTGGTCCTGTGGTTAGGATTCAGTATTTTCACCACTATGACCTGGGTTTGATTCCCAGTTGGGGAACCAAGAGGTCAGACAGCACCCTGTAGCCAAGCAGGGTTGGGCCTGGTCAGTACTTGGATAGGAGACTACCTAGGAATACCAGGAGCTGTATGCAGTGGCCCACTGAAGAAGGAACTGGCAACCCACTCCAGAATACCAATGGATCCACATGACCATGGACATAAAGATGTCCTGGTGTGTTACGGTCCATGAGGTCACGGAGAGTCGAAAACAATTGAAAGACAAAAAAAAAAGTGGAATATACTATGAAGATTAAAATGTGGAATGTCCTGCAAAATGATCGAGATTATCCATTTACCTATATGTTAAGCATAAGTATTATTACCGTTTCAGTTTGGTGTAATGTAATGAAAAACCTCCTTTAATTAAACTTGTGAACCACCCTCTGATTCATATTATAATAGAAACTGAAGTAAAAATGTTTTTACATTGTGGCTTCTATTATACTACGGACTCTCTGGCAAATGTTTAATATACCTAGGGAATATATGTTTGCCAGTGGTTTGTATTATAATACATTTTTAAGTATAAATATATACGGTTATCAATTAAATGAATTATTTAGTGTCGGCGGATTGGTAATTACTCTTTCCCACTGCTAGTTGAAAATGCCCAGTTGCGTGAGATGTGTGTTTAACTATTACGTTTGGTACAATGTAATACTTTTGTGTATATAGACCCTTATTATATAAATGCAATGTGAACCTGTATTGTTCTTCAACAGTTATTCCAATAAAATTATTATAAAAAAAAAAGTTAGGGAAATAGAGAAAGCTTTGCAATTTGTGACGGCAGACAGACAAATGCCTGCTATTCAGTTGCGTGCTCAAGCTGCTCTACTTTTGCGATGCTATTAAATTAGCCGGGCCCGCAAGTTAGGGGCGATTGCGAAAATCGGAAACCATTGCCGTCGGACATAGCATTTGTGGGCTTGAACAGGTTACGGGAGCAAGCCCATAACTCCCAATGCAGAAACAGCCAATGGAAACAGAGATCATCATCATGACCAACATCCAAGCCCGTAACTCGTAAGTATAGGCTGTAGGACTTTGAAATCCAACCTCCATTTGTAGAAGTCCTACAGGCTTCAACCTCCAAGCCAGTAGGCCTTTAAGAAATGGAGGTTGGATTTTCAAAGTCCTACAGGCTTGGAGGTTAAAGCCCGTAGGACTTCACATTGATTGCCGTGCTCGATATAACATGAAACTTGAGCATGAATATAAGTATTGGAGAATGTTTTCGTGTAAAAGTACAGTATTGCTTTTTTATTTGCTTTTAAAGTGCCCCGATTTGTCATCTAGCCCTTCGCGAGACCTCCTTGGTACCATTAACTTGTGGTTAGATTTTTTGCCATTTCCGGACTTGACACAGTGGTTAGCGAGGGGGGAATCGGAGCAATTGAATAGCGATTTGCGATTTTAGCCTTCGGGACTCTTGTGGCAATGAAAGATCAAAGGCTTGGAGGGCAAAGCCTTTTCACAGCCATTCACACCTATTTAAATATAGTACCCAAAAATGTAAAGTGACCCAGCAAAGGTCCCAGATGTTAACAGACAAATGTATGTAAGTTTTAGATAGGGACATGAGAAGATCCATGTATTTAATATTAAAATAAACTACCTAAGTGTATATTTGCATATTTAAACATCATTTTATTAAGAAGTGATTAAAGACTGTTTTTACTTACTTCTAAACAGTTCGTGCAAAGATCTGCCCCAGCAGATCATCCATAAAATGTGCCCAGTTGATATACAAAGAATACTTTAACACTTAATAGTCTTATTATGTTTATATCAACTGTGCATGCTGTTCATTTGTATCACTCACTGTGATAGATAATTAATACAACGAGATAAAGATATTAGGACAGATGGTGGGCCTTATCATGTAATGTCTGATCTTTTCATTTAATTATCTAACCCTTCCACTAGTAATAACTGGGATCTATGCTGTTATTTTAAAGGTATATGGAAGGTTCCCTGTTTTTAATATTAACAACTACCTAAGGGCTGGTTTTCATATCTAAACATGTTTCTATCAAGTGCTTAAGCGCTGCTTTTACTTACTGAAACCTTCCAAACAGTTCTCGAAAAGGTCTGCTCCCAGCAGCTCAAACACACACAGCCTTATTAAATTGTGATTCAGTAAATTTAAAAGGGCTCTATTTAAGCACACAGCATATTATTTTTACAGAAGTTTTTAGTTAGTGAACTTCTATCCAAAAGCAAGGTCTTCACTAACTAAAAACTTCTGTAAAAAATATATGTTGTGTGCTTAAATAGAGCCCTATTCAATTTACTGAATCACAATTTAATAAGGCTGACAGTGTCTCTGCAGTACTAGATGTAGTAACCAATCTCAGATTGTCTCTCGGCAGGACTTCAAAACATGCTGTTGAAAAACAGTAAGTGACTGGCAAGTGCATCTAATGCCAATAGAAGCACAGTGTGCATGAGCTGCGGGGGCAGACCTTTGCAGGGACTGTTTGGAAGGTTTCAATGAGTAAAAACAGAGCACTTTTTAAGCACTTGCTCATAAAATAATGTTTAGAAATGCAAACAAGCGTTTAGTTAGTTTATTTTAATATTAAAAACAGGGAATTCCGATTAAATTACTTTTTGCTCCTGAAAGCTACAATGATCATATTACCCCCACAATCCACATAAATATAACCTGCTCATACTGAGACTCTGTGATTTATAGTCTTGGAGCGATTAGTCACTGACATTATCCTCCACACTCTCCTCCTCCTCCTATAACTTTATAACCATAGGAATAAATGTAACTGACAAAAGAACCTGAACGCTTATCATTTTTATTTGCACCAATATATCAAGTGGATCACTGACAGCGCTATGACAGGTTTATGTGGGATATAACACTGAGACCACTTTACTTAAAGTAGAAACAAACTTGTCACGCAACAAACAACATTTGTTTTAACTTCCCCGCTAAATACAAACTAGTAATCTTGTCACATATACCCTCCATAAATAAGCACTGCAGCTGGAAAAGAATATGACAAAATGTTATTGCGTTTCTCCGGCACATTTTTCACATTTATTCTCTTTAACATTTGGCAGTGTATTGGTTTCCAACACCCTGTGAGATAAGGTGATTGCTACATTACAGAGAAGCTATTTTCCATGAAAAAAAGAATAATTCAAAATGTTACTTTTTCTTCACAGATAGTATTTGATTTATAATAAGTTGCCAGATGTGGCAAAAAGGTAAAAGTAGTTGTCTGCACATGGTGTCCTTTGTACAGTAGTACAAATTCTAACAATATAATGATTTTTTATATATTTGAGATACTAAACCTTTATGTGCCACTTTAGCTCATTTAAGCATTGGCATTACTCTGTGGTATAACTAATTTTAAAAGGATTCTGTCGCTCCAAAATCAAGTTTTTCTTTTAAGTTATTCTTAAATTTGCATGAAAACTGGTTATATATTGAGCTATCCATTTTCTCAAATGTAAATGGTTCCTGAGATATTCAGATTTATTTGTGTTGTTTTAATATGTAATCTCCAAATTACTAATTAGCTGCTTTGATGTGCTAACTAGTAACACAATCTGGTCATTTGTTTCTGTGGTGGCAAAAACTATGAGCCTCATTCAATTGAGGCTTTCGGTAGATGCAAGCTCGGAAATGGAGCCAGCAAGTTATTTTGCTATTTAATTTGCAAGCTCTGATCGAGTTACTGGCTCCAAGCTGCGATTTATAGCGATTTTAAAAATGCTTTTTTATTTATTTTTAAAGTGCTCCGATTTGTCATTAAGCCTTTTGCGAGACCTCCTTGGTACCAGTAACTTGTAGTTAGATATTTGCCATTTGTGGGCTTGACGGAGTGGTTAGCGAGCAATTTTAGCCTTGCGACAGTGATAGATCAAAGGCTTGGAGGGCATTAACTTGCGATTTTTTTAAATAAATCGCAGCTCGTAACTGGATCTGAGCTGCAAACTGATGCCAATTGAATAGCAAAATAAGTTGGCTCCATTTGCGACCCCCCGGATCTTCCGAAACCCTTAATTGAATGAGGCGTTATGTAATGAGTCACTAGTAATGCATAGTTAGGTTTAATTATGCTATTTTTTGTTTTCCCTATTCATCTAATCTGGGGGGATTTGTTCCTACACCCCTGTACTGAATGTTGTATCCTCTCCCCACACTTATCAAGCACTCTGAGCTAAAAAAAATAGCATATGGAGCCACACATTATCATAAAAAAGCTGTACAAATAATATCTCAGGAATTATATTCTGTAAGAAGAAATGGCTAGTATGAAACAGTGCCAGTTATCCTTTAGATAGTAAGTTTGCAACAAGCTTTCAATCTTGCAAAGTTCTTTAGGGAAAGCACCATGTTCATTGATTTTAAGCTCAAAGACCCCTTGAACTTATTCCTGTACAGCGCTATGGAATATGTTGGCGAGTTACAAATAAAGGACATAATAATAATAAGAATAATAGTTGTGAATGATCTTTAAAATGAAACCAACTTGAAAAAGATAGACAAATAAGTGGTACGTCTAGCTCAGTTTTAGTAATATTGACAAATCAGGGCCTCAGAATGAAACAATAATTAATCTTTTAAAGACATTGACATACCATTCGTCAATTGCTTTCTCTTCACAGTGTAAATTTATTTGATTTTAATCATAGAAATACAGCTCAAACCTGCTGCCAATACAGATAAGCACAAGGACTGCATGCCCCTAACAAAATAAAAAACAAATTTGTTCAATAATACAGTTTTATTAGATGTACTTTCTTGACTTTCAATAACAAACTTGGCATGGAACCGTCCTGCTTATTAATATTCTAGTTCATGGATTGTTTTTGCAGCAAAAATAGGAAAATGTTGGCAAATATACATTTCCTTACCAATGAAATAACTACTATTTCAGGTTTCTTGTAGTTGGTGATGCCATAAATCCATAGAAATCTTTACTGGCAATACAATCTGATTCCACCAAAACCAAAAAATTAAACATTGGACCAAAACAGCAAATGTATTATAACTCCATCTTTAACCCTTTGTACCTTTCTCTAAGCACAACAGATGAAATGAGAAGGTAGCCTGCCCAACCTCTGTAATTAAATGCACAGTATACATTTCTGCAGTAGTTGTATTTATTAATAAAGGTAATACATGAAAAAATAAATAAATATGATTAAATATAATTTAAAAGCAAACAGTTGCTACAGAATGTCTTCAGTTTTTGGTTACAAGCTACATTTCAAACCTGTTCCATCATTTTCACAATTAATATCATTTTGCTACGATATTCATTATTAAAT
Organism: Discoglossus pictus; assembly: GCA_027410445.1. NCBI lineage: Eukaryota > Metazoa > Chordata > Amphibia > Anura > Alytidae > Discoglossus > Discoglossus pictus. Next base: position 313,861,797 of record CM050167.1, read on the forward strand.
ACTGTCCTGTGTACAGGGGGTATGTCTCAGAATCATACTAATGAGATAGCACAGAACTGAGACTGTCACCTTTACATCAAAGCTAATCTACCTAGTCTTGGGGATATCACTGATATAATGCTTCTAATACTGGGCTGATAACGAGAAAGAAAAAAAAACATTTTACTGTAAAGATATGGTGTTATATATAATTTAGTGAGGCAACAATAATATAATTAAAACAGTGTATGCCTCTAGAAAACTTTTCTGAGGGGGAAGATTGGTAAATAGGTTAAGTGCAGTAGTTTTAGTGCAGTTTATTTAGTTGTGGGTATAAAATATGTTCCCCCAACTTCTGATCATCAGACGTCCGATTGTTACTGATTCATTGGCATGGAGAGATCTAGGGCAAAATAGCATGTCTTGGCAGTAATGGCCTGCGAGTACTTGCACTTGGAGGCCCCATCCATATTAAACTGGACAATTTTACAGAAAGGGTAGTATATATGGGAGTAACAGGGAAGTATTAGTAGTTAGGAATTAAAACATGCCTAGGATAAGCAGAAATCTATTCTCGGGTTTAATTGAATACAACTCTTAGGTAGATATCATGGGCAAACTAGATGGGTATAATTTACTGTTTCTACAATGCTGAAGCAGCACCTCTCACCGCTACTTTTTGAATTTTTATCACTTGGGACCATTGCAAAGAAGCTCAGCTGCTGATTTCTAGCACTCATGCTGTTTCTGCTCATTTGACCCTGAAATGTGAGTGACCTGTAAGTTGAACAAATAGATTAAGTTTTAAAAAATATATAAAAATATTTAAGTCTAATGTTCCACATTATTTTTTCATAGATTTTAAATGCATAAAAAAAACTAGGGACTATGTGTTAACATAATGAGGTAAGTATGTCATATGGTGAGAAAATGTAACAGAGGGGGATTTGATAAGCACTTTCTTACCTGACATGAAGTGAGAAGAGCTGATATAAGGGGAGAATGAGGCGAGAAGTGCTGATATGACATGAGAAGGGCTGTGTAGAGATGACACGGGATACAATTGTGATGCTTTGTAAGTTGCCCCCAAATAATATAATTTGCTGCATTTTTTACACTGTTGTTCTTCACCACGCCTTTATATATTTATATTCGGTTGACTGATGATGTTCACAAGTCCTCCCTAAATTAAAGTCAACCTCTTGTTATATGTACATGTTGGTCACATTTAATGTGCATATACACCAGTGTTGCCCAACACAAGTCCTTGAGAAGTACACCAGACTATAATAAGTTATCATTTGTGAATAGGTGGTTTAATCACACATTTAATTATGTTGATTTACCAACCTATGATAACAGAATATCCTCAGAATATGCAAGACTCCGGCACTCAAGGGCAGGTGTTGAACAAGCCTGATTTACACATAATAATTACAGCCCCTCCATCCTATAATGTGGTAGGACACTGTATATCACATTAGTAATATTAGATTTAAGATAATCTGTTATAATTTTTTATATATAAATAATTTTAGATATATCTATCTGTAATAGGGCAGCTGCATAGCAGATATCAAGCTTTTTAAAAAAGCTTTATAGAAAAATATACACTCAGTTAATAAAAGCATTTACTTTTGTGTAATTTTAGGAATACAGATAATGACAAAGTGCTAATTTTGTAGGGATACAATAACATTTGCTACAAATGTTTATAATACATAATACAGTAAAACATTTACTTTTTGTCAGAATCCAACAACCTGTAATTCGGTGAATAAATGCAATGCAGTAAAAAACAATAATAACAACAACAACAAACATGGACATGGTTCAACTGGAAACCATTTTGCTGCCACGCTTAGGAAGCAAATTCAACTGGATATCCAGCATATATCAGCACCAAATGTTACGTGCCAGGACCCCATAACAAATCTCCCATGTAACATGGTTCAAATATAGCTTATCTTGAAAGTAATTCACCCAGACCAGGCCTGGGCAAGTCAATGGCTTCTTCAGTCATCCTGATTGAGTTGCCTGTGCACAGAAAGGATATCCTCAAATCCTTGACTGTGTGAGGCTCTGCAGGACCAAACTTGCCCACCCCTGACCAAGACCATAAGAGGAACCATTTATCAAGGACACTGACATTATTAATTAGTATTTCCAATTAATTTGTGTTGCAAATGTAAGCATACAACACACATTATTTCCAAGAGACACTACCAATACACAATTTCATTACATCATAATACTTTAAAAGTGAAAGAAGTTTATCTGAGTTCATCTCACTATTTAAAGAATTCAAAATGGCCTCCAGATTAGCATTAGGGCTGCAAACAAACAGGATTCTGAGTTGTGTTTGGGTGACTCACTACTGGATGTTTATAACAGCCATTCTTGAATTTCCAAGAAGAATGCATATAAATATCAGGGAAATAACATTGTTGAGAATGCATAAATTTAGCACAATTTTTATGTTTAGACAAAAAAATAAAATCACTGCTGGTCCTCAATAAATGACTCACCTGTCACTAAGCTGTAACTCCTATGTAACACTTGCCTGTCAGAGGTGTAAATATACTCTGCCAATCACTTGTTTGCATTAATGGGACACTGAAAAATATAATTATTGTTGCATATACAGGAATAAAATGCTTGGAGAAGCTTGGTAACTTATTTTTCACTTGTCGTAAACTGACTTGTGGTTCCCCTGCGTCACCCTCCTTTAGCAAATGCTCTGTGGCTCCCTTATCACATGATTTGTTATGACAGCCATAGGTAGGGCAATTTCCCTTAATGGAGAAAAAAAGTGGCAACATGGAAAAAACATCTTGGGATGTTTTCTTTGATTGGCTGACTAGCTAACCATGTGATTAGGGATGGAAAAAAAATTGCGAGAGGAAAAGAAAGCAGGGAGCCATGACATACAGTAAGTAAGTTATCATTCTTTTGATGTTTAATATTGCATTTTATGTGCTTAACCCCTGTATTGCACTAAGGAGTATGTTTGCACATTACAAATAAAGTATAATAATAATAATAATAATAATGAGAGATTTGCAAGTTTTTTCTAATAATATAATGATCCTTCTATAATATTTTTATATGTCTCCATAGAAAAACGACTTTAGTATGTCCCTTTAAGGCAACCAACATTGTGCATTGCAAATGGTATACCTCTACCCTTGAGATATTACATGGCTTTTAGATGTAATTTCAAGGTGCATAAACCGGTCTACTTATTGTAAATTGTCTAGTAAGTGATACTAATGCTTTGAATGGCAAGTGGTTAAGGATTATGGTAAGAGTAGTCCCACAAGTGCTAAAGTGATATCAGGCTTGTGTTTATGCATTAAGCACATTTCCACGTATGCTTAAGGTATATAAATCACAGCGCATACTACCCAATCTTTGTATATTTATGAGGCTGGTTCCGTCATAACTCAATGAATTTCCTTACATATATATGAAAATAATGTCCTCGACCAAACACAAGCTGACACAAGATGAAGAGATCCTCTGCCTTGCTGTGATTGGCTAGTATATCACCCAGATGTAGCATTTCAATAATGCAAATGCGTCTGATACATTCCCACAACGGTAGTCACTCTATCACACTATTGTTTACAATCCTACTTGATTCACGTCTGAGCTAAAGTGACTCAGCAAAGGTCTCATTTAATGCAGAAAATAAATGCACACACAAGAAATAAAATAACAATTAGTTGCTGGTACACATTTTGAATGGAAGTGTTAGCTAACTGACTAGGAAAGCTGGGTATTTTAAGCATAAATTACACAAAAAAATGTTCTACACGCCAAATGACTTTTTCTCACTTGATTAACACAGTACGGTGTGATAAATAAAATGAGCATGCCCGGTCGGTAGAGCTATACATTTAGTTGGAATATACAATACAAAAACATTAAGTTCTTATCATTTTGTCTGTGATGTACATTATAGCTCTACCCACTGGGCATGCTATTAGGGGTTATGATCACCCACTGTGAGAGATACAGTAATTAATCACATGAAATAGACTCATTAGGTGAGTAGGAGGACTTTTTCATGTAATTTATGTTTCAATTATCCAACTTTCAACTTCAGTAATATAATAATGCCACTCAAACATTTTAATAACTGCCACATGTAATTATAATTGCTTATGTGTGTACTTGTCATTTCTGCAAAAACCTGCTGTGTAGGCTTAACCTGTTGAAAATGTATTATGCATTGTTACACTATATTAAAAATATATATATATATATTTATATACATTTTGAGAAAGAAATGTACATTTAAATTACATACAACTTAATAAATGGCCAGACAAATAAATTATTGAAGACATAAACCATGTCTGGCACAGGCTGAAGGAAATACAGGTAGCACTTGGATGAATTGGATGGTACATGACGAAATCTTAGAGCCTGGGATATGAATTATCTGAAAAATAAAAGAGATACAGGACCATTATAAAAAAAATTAAAATCACTGTGTGAATTGATAGTAACAAGGTCAGTTTTTTCCTTACCTCTGTGATAGTCTGGATTCACATTTTCATATATTGGAAATAAGGGATTATCCTGCTCGTTACGCAGTTTTCTTGCTCTTAGTACGTCTCTTACACATTGATGCAAATATACGTACTGGCACTGCAAAAATCAGATTATTATAGATATTAAAAAATGGTAATAGAAATATGTTATGGTATGTGAAGGGAACGGTGTATGCAGTGCTTAAAGGTACACATATGTGCTGTTTTTAAAATAATATGCTGAGTTTAAATATTACTAGTTTAAGTTAAAGTTTTTTTGTGCATAAGTGTTAAAATGTTTATTTAATCCCTGTACAAACTGTTTTTGGAACCAATCACAGTATCCTGATTTTTTTTAGGTATACATAGAGCTTCACAACTGGTGCATCATTAGATAAAGAGTAAATTAGAAGACGATCCTAACATTGCATCTTAAATGGATTATATGGGGGCTAAATTATTTCTTTAACCCTCAATACAAAGAATACCCTTTTTAAAGAACAATATCAATTATGTGATGTCAATGTCACAGTGCAGTCTGTTTTTTGTTCTGAATAAATATTTTATGTCTACAGAGTAATATAATCTTGTAATAGTTAGACATAATTGTAAAAACTCTTGTGGTTTGGTGAAACAGTTGAGTTCCTGTAGGTAATTACTCAGGATATATCTGTGGTATTCATATTGCCACTCAGCTCATATCTATATAACGCATACTGCTTTTTGTTAATGGCTTCATACCTACATGAATAACTCCATGACTACAGGTTCAAGGACTATAGCTATTGTAATTGGACAACAGACAGATACAGCATTCAATGCCCATGTCTGTTTTTTATGTTTTTGGATTATTGATAAGAAAAATGAAATAATTTTTCAGTACAATAAAATGTACTTTCTTTACCATTCTGTAGATTAAGCTTCCTTATGCATATTAAAGTACCACTGCAGTTCAAGAAAAAAATATACTTGTGTGTTAAGTATGCACCAAACTATCCATATTAGCACCTGCTTATGGACATCATTTTTGGGAGGGAAGCACAGGAATCTATTTCTGTCTGTTACATCACTACATCAGAGCTGAATCATGACAGTGTGTATTTTGGCTATCCATAAACAGATGATAGTGAAGGAGGGATCAGAGAGCCATTGTAAAGATTATTGGATAAGATTGAAATAGACACATTGCCCATTCCCTTTCACTAGCCAAGAAGCAGACCCCTTGCATCATTCACTGCAACAATAGATATCCAGAAATGTAAATGCCCCTCTCACAAATACAACTTCCTCCAGTGTATTATGGATCTCTCAGGGTCCTGAGAGGCATCAAAACAGTTTCTTCTGATTCAATATCATATATATGACTTTTGTTCTACTTAATTATGCGTCAGACTTAATTTTTTAAACACATACAATTTTTTCATTGTGCTGTAAAGATGGCACCATTTGTAAGACTGACTTCCTGAGCACCTTTATTCAGAATAGTACAAGAGTATGTAGTTAGTGATTGCTATATATTTATCCCAGTGCTAAGCACTACAGCCCTGGACTTCAGTAATGGACACTGGAGCTAATAAACATAGGAAATAACAGGAGTTTTATAGCAAATTATCCTCAAGGTGAAATATTTTATTATAGACTGAAATATAAATATGTATACATATAATTACTCACAGTGTGGTTGGTGGGGGGAATTATAACATACAATGGTAATAATTTAATTACACAAATGAGCATCCATTGCACAAACAAACATACTGAGCAACACAGATTTTACAGTGTGTAATTGCTTTAATACTATAGCTTTAATACTCTTTAAGTAACTCTTGAAAAGGACTTGAGCGATAGTTTGCCTTAAACTGAATGTCAGCTCTGTGCTCATTTGTATTCTTTTCATTTAGAGATTTGCACTATTTTGAAATCAGCTCTGGACTCATGGAAGAGAAAGATAAATTGAAGCCCTAAAGTAAGGATTTGATATATATCCCTGGTAAGTATCATAACTCATCCAAACACTACACTAATCTACTTCTAAATATCACAATAACATGAACAAGTCCAAGTGGAGAACAAATAATAAGACAAGTGCTTTCTAAAATGTGACTTCAATAGCATAAAGTAATGGTATACTGGCCCAATACTTTATTGTGAGGTGTTTTGAATATCAAGCATAAATAAATATATCTTATATAAACATATAAACATATATCTTTACTAAAGTTTATGATTTATTATGAAATAGAAAAACAGGATGATATTTAATTAGAATACATATTATAATGTACTTTTCTCAGGACAATAATATATAAGGCCTCTCGTACCTCTGTCTGCACCATATGGACTCGATGAAGTCGGAGATCATACACTGCCCCATAAATATCCACCGAGTCTTTAGTGTCCAGCTGTTGAAGGATTCTGTCCAGTGCTATAAAGGTGCCTGTTCTGCCAACGCCAGCACTAAAATATAGCAAATAAAACTAGATAATTCAGTCTAATTCTCAGGTTGTACATTTTTTGTTTAGAATTACAAACACTAGATCGAAGAGTATAATACAATATTTATATGCATATGTAAACTAAGTAAAAACATGTGCACTGAAAAAAACACAGTAGTGGTCATCCAATAGTGTCCATTTGTTTATAGTGTTACTGATTAGCAAAAAAAAACTGAAAAAAATAAAGTCGTTTTTAAATCTTACATTTGAAGCTTAGTGTTTTAGACTTCAGCACATATGCTGCTCTCTACCCTCTATCATGTGTCAAATGAGAGGTAGATTATTTGTCCAGGAGGACTGTTCTTTATTGATTGCCCTGTTAAAGTAGTTTATCACCCTACGTCCCTGAGGTGGCTGTTACAGACAAACCTGCACTGGTCATACAACAGGACCGTGTCCCAAGCAGATCCTTTTTCCCCACCTGGGAGCAGTGAGAGGCAGATCTACTGGAAGCTGCAATTCTAATTTAAAATATCATTTTTAAAAGCTGCATTTATTTACTTTCTTCAATTACTGATTTCACTGTTACTCAGTAATCACCGTTATTGTATATTTTAGTTCCAATAATGTTCTTTCAAACAACTAGAATTAATAATGTTAAACATTTAAAATAAAAAAAAATAAAAACGTATCTGAATTTAATGTTTTACCCGCAGTTCAGAAAGTCATTGCTTTATTTGTCAACCTAAATGGTCACGTGAAAGGGATATTTGATATAGATTAGGTATAGAAAACATAGCAGTAAGGATACTACTTAAATATGAGCCACTTAAAACGTATCTAAATCACAGGACCATTGTATTGCAAGAAAAACTGCACATTTGTGAAGTACATAAAAAACTAAGATATGAACACATTTAGAGAAAGTAACAGTTTGAAGCATGAGGGTGTTCTTAACTTCATCAGTGGAGAAGAGTGAGGAAAATCAGGCAGCTTGCATCAATAAATGCAAGCTCTGATCTCTACAAATGTAAATGACCCTCTCACAAACACAACCTTCATCTTCATATTTCAAGTATGATAGATAACACCAGGGTTCAACAGAGGCATCAACACTTTATTTTACATCCCTAATTATGCTCTTGGGTTTTCAAACCTATATTTTTGATTTGTAAAGCGTTCAAGCACTGGCTCCCCCACTACATCATAATTTCATGTAAAAGTAATTGTTTAAGGATGTGGTTTTATTGTAGAAATGTGGTACTTTGTGCAGTGGGGTTTTAAACCAGCTTTGTGAATAAACTGTATAGGGCATTGTCTTAAACGGTGACAAACACAGTCCAAATGACTTGAAACAGCAACCTCAATATAAAAACAGATTAACTCATAGGGAATAAACTATTTTATGCAACCAAAACATATTTTAAAATTCATTATTTCCTAAAGTCCAATCCATGTAATGGTCCAGTTATGGTTAATTGGGCAATGAGACCATTCTTTAAACTACTCTATAGATAGAAGAAACAATTAACAGGCATTTTAAATGAGAAAAAAAATGATTCTAAAGCAAATTGAATACATTGGGGGAGATTCACTAACCTACTGCAGGGACTCAAATACCATTTTCCCACATAGAGCACACTGCAGTCCATACACTGCTCTGTAAATCACCCCTATTGCTGCTATTGTTATACAGTACTTATAATGATTTAGTATCCTTATATGCTATGTGTGTACTATACACAAGTTCTAAACAAAGTTATTGGCTAATGAATATTACATCAGGGCAGCCAATAACTGCCTATAGTTTGCATTACACAGATGTAATGTGTCTGTCTCATGATGAATATTAGCAATGCATAAGCTTTTAGATGGCATCCATGCCATACCTGCAATGTACGACAGTAGGGCCTGTCCCTGGAGTCCTGTTGATATAATCTCTCACAGTTCTTACAAACTGGATCAGGGACTGGGTGGTTTCTGGTACTCCATGATCAGGCCACACAGTATAATGGAAATGACGGACCAGCCTGGCAGCATCAAGTTGATCCTCCTGTACAAACACAGAGGTTGCTTTTATCTTGTTTTGTAACAGTGAAATAAGGCCAGTGCTCTAATAGTTTAGCGCGCGCGCTCCATGACAACACAAATGTAATTAGGGGTTTAGAAAATACAAAATATAAAAGCACTAAACAGCAATACCAGATGAGCTTAAAAGGCTTGTTACAAAGCATATTGGGAGTTGTGTGCTGTGAGTGTTACATTATTTTGTGCTGCACTACAATTATAATAGCAGAGGTTAGGGGTCTGAATTGCAGATTTATACAGGGCAACAATTAAATCAAGATTACACTTTCAAAGCCACTCACATTTTTAACATTTTGCAGCGGAAGAAATCTGTTTCAGTAAATATTGAAAGTATTGTCAATTAATTCATGATCTAAATGTAGATTAATAGTACTTCTTGTTTTTTTATGAATTTCACAAGAAAGAACATACTAATGAAATACAGAATTGTCACAATATAATGAGTTATATAAGAAAATATTAAATTACATTTTAAATATGCAACAACATGAACTTTAAATGCACATATTAATGAATGTTTCAAATTGGCAGAACCCTATGTTGCCTAAAATATTTTAGATACAGTAAGGCTTGCACTTGTTGACGGTCCTGCTGCTAAGAGCTGCTCATTGTAAAATGATAAAGTCCATGATGGGGCATGATCACATTGCTAGCATTCAGTGTGTGCCTTCCATTATAAAGTAATAATCTTTATTGTAATGAAGTCTGCATGCTTTAGTAAAAGTTTTCTAAAACCTTGTGGCTTCTATTATAATACAAATGATAGATCAGATTGTGAATGAAAATGCATTAGATGTATGCATATTGAAAGGTATATATGGTTTATAGTCCATTATCTAGGAATAGGCACCAAACTAGAATTAAAAAAATACTTCTTTAATAGCATTTTGCCTGCCCAAGGTCCCCAATTCAGCATATAAAAATGTGCACAACCATGAGAAGGTATTGAGAAATAATAGAAAATATCGCATTGTAATGCCTGTATCTTTGGATCAGATGGCACCTGTTGTCTTTTCTGCATAGTATGTAAGTATGTGTGTCTGTAAATTAATATAGTACAGTGGATATAAAAAGTCTACACACCCCTGTTAAAATGTCAGGTTTCTGTGCTGTAAAAAAGTGAGACAAAGATAAATCATTTCAGAACTTTTTCCACCTTTAATGTGACATATAAACTGTACAACTCAATTGAAAAAACCTGACATTTTAACAGGGGTGTGTAGACTTTTTCTATCCACTGTATATAAGTATCTTTTTCTGTTAGACAAATTTGGTAAGGGAGATTGAAAAGAGATTAGCTAATTTAAAAAAAGACTTTCTAATGAGTATACACATATACCTTTTGTGTCTCTTTAACATCCTTATTTAAATACCTCAAGTGTAAAAGTGGATGGTTTAACACTGTTTAATCTTTTTAGCAAGACTAGATTTTTAAGAATTCACAAAATATGTGTTCTGACCTTTTAATAATCATGAGACCCTCTTCTGTTATTGGAAAGGGCACAAGTCAGAGTGATGAATTACTGCGAAGTTGTGAAAACTTAAAAATACATATTGTGTACTTTTGCATTGATTTTAAAGTCTTGATAAATGAGGTCCTATGTTAGTGGAAACATTCCCACTGTTTAACCTTAAAGAGAAGGAAAATAACTTACGCTGCAGATTTTGAACTCCCTTATCGTCCATTCAGGAAGCACAGACTCTGACAGCATCTGTACTATTAGGTCCCCATAATACAATGAGTCTTGGTCGAAAGGCCAATAATGATCACACTTTACCTGTAAGGTGACAAAACCAATTCAGGTTATGCAGTGGCTAAATAGATCTGTTTATCCCATTACATGCTGAGGGATCTGAGAGATGCAATACTATGGTGTATGGTTGATATTAAAAGTATTATTCAGGTCTGACCGTCACTACAAGTGCCAGAGACAGAAATGCTGTGCAGTACTAACAAGATTCCTTGGTGACAAACCAGCAAAGATATATACATTATAATATACCCTCTGTCTTGTGTACCTTTATTTTATACCTCGTCACTTATGATTTAATAACGTCAACAGCTTTTAATTGTGCTTTTTTGCACCCCAATGTATAGGCCTAATGATTACTAGCAAAAAGCAACAACTTAAACTCAAACTCTGAATTATTAAGGGATATGCAGATAATCAACATATCATGTAAAAGATTTAAAAATGGTATTTATAAATATGCATGCTATTTTTTGTATACTCTGTACATATACAAGTAATAAAGTCTAGAGTATGTACAATAAACTGCAAAAAAAGGATAATGTTTACAGAAAAATAAATGATTGAAGGGCTGGTAAAGAAAGAAATAGCAGAAAGCATCAAGGAAGTCGCACCAGATAATCTATGATCAGTATATTTGTGGAAAGACAGCACTGAGTTGGATTTGAATGATGATATTCTTAAATACTTCATAGTGTGTATTATTAAATAAATGCACCAGTAATTAATAACTGATTTAAATAATTACCCTGAAAATTTGTCCCTGTCAGCAAATGAGCACATATAAACCAGTATGAGTGAAATAATCATTTAGCATTCTAATGTTCTGCTGTATAGGCCATTTACTTGCAAATGAGTTTGTTTTCTCCTCCACCTGTCTTAACTGAGACATTATAAACTCCTGGATACACTAAGCTTCAGAGTGGTTGTCAATAACTTCCATGAAGACTGCCAAGGCTTGGTGAATCTTCCCCAAGGAGTGACAGGGAACCTTGAGAATCTTTGAGCATCTAGGGGTTTGTGGTTTTATGAATGTTCTTTTGAATAAAAACTAGATAAGAGGCTCATTATAAGATTGTACTACCTATCAAGAATATGTCAATTCAACAGTCAGGCTAAGGTAGGTTACGGTAAGTACTTTGCTATGTATTTATTTATATTTCTGAGGTGCTTTAGTAATGTGTAAAACATGCCTGATATAATAGTGGACTACAATTGCCATTTAGTTCTTAAAGTTAATGTTTTTTCTTATTATTAATCTTAGTAATTATTAACATCTCTAGATAAGGTGGTAGTTGCCCCTAGCCAGAGACCTCTGATGTCCAGTGTATTTGTCAAATTAAAATAACTGCTGGGTTAGGCTCACTCATATGAAGCATCAGGAAGGTATAGCATCCTATCCCTTTCGTAATCTACAATTTTTTACAATTGTCAAATTACAAAAGGAATGCTGGCAGCTAATGTAATTTCAGTATGACCCCCTACTTCCAATTATATAAAAAAAACTAAAACAAGTGCTGCATTGAACTTCAATTACTTTGTTTTAATGGATACTATTCAGCATGTGTTCTTAAAGGTTAACTTGACCTTTGAAATTATAATTTCTCTTCTTTCATCCTCCCACACTTCACTTCAAGATATATTGGTGTGGGATGCAAAATGTTTATATCATGAAAAAATAGTGTACATCAGTGGTTCTCAACAGCTGGTGCAGGTCCCTGAGACCTTATCTGCTTGCCCACCTAAGCCTAACACTTTATACATACCATCACCATTCAAATCAGTGCAAAACTAGAACATGATGTTTCACCCTGTTAAACATGTTCTGGATCTCACAGCTGGTCCCCAAAAGCACTGGAAGGTAACCAGCCAATCCCACCAAAAAGGTTGAGGACCACTTGTGTAGAATGTTCTTGGTCTAGTTGTACTTCATGTAATCTGAAGATCCTCACAAGGCTATTGTAACAGTACTAACAATCTGGGTGTCAACAACTGTATCACAGTCTTGAAAAAATATCATTGCATCATTTACTAAATCTGGAACAATTCTAATACATATGGACCAAAACATTGGTCTTTCTGATAAATATATCTGCTTTTGCTGCAAATGTTGGTTGTTGGCTCTTCATCATCTATTTAGGTATTGGGCCATAATATTAATACTTTTATGGAAACAATGCTTGTTGACTACTTTCCTATTTACTATCAAAACATAATATCAAATGCATTGTTTTGCTTTTAATACAATGCAATAAACTATTAACATTAGCAACCATGTAAGGCATAAAACCATTTTAGCAGAGCTTATGCAATGAAGGGTAATGGGATACTGTGCTTAATCTGATAATTAATCAACAGATCCCCTCCTTCCTTCCACTCTTGAATACATAATACAAATTAGAGGAATACTCCAATTCAGTCTCCAAGCAAGCAGAAAGTGTGTAGGACACAAACATGGCATTCTTCAGACACAAGCAGTGTCTACTAAAATAAAGATTTTACTTAAAACAAACTTACATATGGCTGCTGATTTTGTTAATTCGCTATAAACTTCACAAACATATGAAGTTTGCCCCAATATACAGTGGTCCTTTCATATTGTTCTCTACTTTTACTTCCAAAGATGACTAGTATTTATGCATGCAATTTGTGCAGTGCTCTCTAAGGCCCCAGCTTCTATTACCTTTATCATTGTACTCACACATAGTGAAATCCCCAGCTATGTCCTCCCTCCCCTTAACTCAATACTAACACACTCCGCTGTTATGAACACTCTTAATCAGCCTCCACTTTAGCCTGAGATCAGGCTGTCATCAGCCCCCTGCCCGGCTCTGCATTATTTATCTACTCCTTCCCTCTTGAGCTGTTTTTTTTTGCTCTCAGTCCGGCTTCTGACATTGCATCTAAATGCTTTTCCTTATTAAAGGACTCTCAAATATTATCCCTGCTTTTCTATCCTTTGTTTGCCATCTCATAAGATACCTACATTTTCTTCCCACATTTCAACAGCCTTATAATAGTACAAATCAATTTTACTAAATCCCATTTTTTTTTTTTTTTTTTTAATTGAAGGCCTGATTACTAAATAAATGGCTTATATATAATTACCCTTAATCATTTTTTTCTGATAGTCATTGAGAAGTAACAGAACTTGAGTCATGAGTTCCTCCAATTATATAACTGTACCTAAGGACAGATACTAATTCTTATGGCATAATGTAATTATGCACAGATACTGCATGTTTGAAGCAAATGTCTTGCTTCTTGTTTTCCAGTCACATTTCTATAAGTAATATTAATTAAATAGAGTTTAGGGCCAACCATTAATAAATAGGTATAGTGTAGGCCATTAGGCACCATCAATGTTTTGTACATGACTTCCATAGAAACATAATATTTGTTTCATGTCACGTCCTTTTTAACAACTACAACTGATTCCTTCATTCCTGCAGTTCTTCCTCTGATTGTCTCTGAAGGAAATCAAAGCTTCAAGAATTTCTGCAGTACAATTTGCTGTCACTTAAAAGGGACACTGTAATAATTTGTTATGTTTAATCTGTAAGAGCATATTAAAGTAATCACAAACATGAGATATAAATAAACATTAAGAAAACTTAACAGCTCAAGACAATCAAAGAGATGTCTTGTATCTATGGATGAATCTATGGAAAAGTAAACTATTTGGGGTTAATATTTGTTCATGTGACATTATTAATATAAGAAGGTAAAATCACTTTTTTATTCAATTTTCCTGTAATATATTTTGCTGCTATACGATCTTATACTATCTGACCATTAAAGAATAACTTTAACTATAATTATTGCAGTCAAAGTAAACTTACCCGTCCTTTTTCGACACATTGTGTCACCATCACAATGTTGTGTACATTTTGCTCCCATGACATTTTCCAGAAATCATCTTTAGTGCCAGGAAGTGGACCTTGTGTTGCAATATATTCCCTGCGAAAGTTATTGCCCTAAAAGATACAAAGAATTTACAAGATGAAACTTTTTAAATATATTATCATTTTGTTAACTCACAAGCAAAGCAAACTTTCTTGAGTAATACAGTTCTAGAAATATAGTGGATATGTAAAAAACTTTACATGTCGAAGAAACATATATAATGTGCATGGAAACAAAATAAAATACTAACTGGTGTGTAACTGGCATTAATGTAATCTGAACAAGGGTCATCATCGACATTGGAAAGTTTCACTCTCGTGGAATCATCTGTAAAATACAAACAAAAGTAACATTGTAATTACAACCAATAAATTATGTCTTTTTTTATTTTCATAGAATAATGCAGGTAATATAAATGAAGCAGAATGGAACCTTGGTACTCGTCATTAATTGGTTCCAGAAGGCACGTCAAGTGACAAAAACGACGAGTTTCAAAGATCCCAAAATTAGTAATGTAAATTGATTCATACAGGTCTTAGCAAGCTGGATATGTACCTAGCAAACGATGAGTGGTGAGGCATTTTTTTCATGTCAAAATGCATTGAATACTAAATTCAACAAGTTTTGAGGAAGACGAGTGCCGAGGTATCACAGTATATTAGAACTTATTTAACCTCCTGGAATTCACACAACAGAAACCCCAGGATACAACTGTAATTAGAGCGAGGGTTAGTCATAAAAAGTAGAGAGACTTGCAGGAGGAACAGAGAGGAACCAGTGAGGGGCCATGTTTACAATATACTCTAAGAAAGAAAGAAAATTGATAAGCAACAAAATATTTTAAAATACAAAAAAAAAAGGAAATCCAACCTTTAACATTTTAATAGTTTATTTGTATATTAAATCATGAACTTTAATATCCCCTTAAAATAGTTTAAAAAAAATGCTCATGGTCAATTTACATTATCCTTTCAACACTAGCCAGATTTTTGATGTTGATCGGCAAAATATACTAAGCATATGGCTCAGATGATGTGAAAAACACTGTAATCTCAATTTCCCCAACAGGAAATAGTGCATAGTAGATACAGGGATGAATATCTCAACCATTGAGATTCTTAAATAACTATTTCAATATCCATATTACATTGTTATTAATACAGAAAGTGAATGCTCTTTTCTTGGGATTTAAGCCCATTCCCCACATTTCAAATGCAAAGGACATCATTTTACATTTTGTATTTCCATCACTAACAAGTAAATTTGCCATGTGTAGTATTCTATGACATCCCCTAATACACAGTAAGGGCATCAGTACTATTACTTCAGAAACCAAACACTCACAAGGTAATATATTGTTGTATCGATTTTTCCCTCTGTTCTCTGGCAAAAGTGCTGTGTCAAAAGATTGGTTTCGACCAACGTCTTTAAGATCCTGGAAAAAAAAAGTTTATAATTGAACCCATAAACCATTTTTGCATGTACTATATCATAACAGTTTTGAAGGACACAGAAAAGTGCAACTTATAATCGATATAGCACAATTATTTCTAGAAATAGGAAATATCATATTGACTGGTATTAATCTGTCCTCTGTAACCCCATACGTTACTGCTCCTTTTTACCATTTAAAGGATTACAACAAATGCATACGATATATAAGAAATGGTTAGGTTAAAGTGGTCTTATAAAGTGTTTTCTAAAGGACCCACCACTCCTGCTACAATACTTAATTCGGGGGTGGAGAGATCTGGAGCTTATACAGCCGGAGGATAATTGAAAAATAGTAATTAATTGTTAAAAGGCAGAGTAAACATTTATTAAAGTTTTCTTTCATTATCAAGCCTTACCTAACTATTCTTTAGACACGACTTTATAGGAACACTAAAGTGGTTCTTTAACCAACAGGAGTTTTGGTGCAAAGGAATTCCTTACTCTGTGGCAGGCATCTTGGGATGAAAATGTGCTGCCCTAGGCTCTCCCAGTTTGCAGGCATTATGATATATCCCTATGATAAGCAGTTTCATAGGCTAAGATAAGACGTTGCTTACCCATTACCCATTAAAAACACATACAGTACTTTTAACCCATTTATATATCAGAATATCAACAAACTAGAAACAATTCAAAGAAAGACATAGTCTAAAAGACAACATTTACAATGATAAACTTCATGCCCTGACCGGATTATGTGTAAGTTAGAGGACAGAATAGAGAGGGGAAATATGATAGAAACCTTCAACTATATCAAATAATTAAATAAAGTTCAAGAGGGAAGTGCATTTGAGATAAAGAGGAAGGCAAGAACAAGAGGTATGATCTGAAAATGGAAGGTGGAAGATTTAGGGGCAATATGAGAAAGAACTACATTACAAAAAACATAGTTGATAAGTGGAACAGCTTACCAGTGGTAGAGCCAAATACAGTTAAGAAATGTAAACATGCCTGAGATAAGCTTAATGCTATCATGAGCCTAAATTCATTAGTCATTATGTATATAAAACTGGCAGACCAGATGGGCCCTTTTTGTTCTTATCTGCCATTAAATCTATGTTTCTATGTTTCATGGGCCTAAATAAAGATTCAGCAGGTAATATTCTGCATGAAGCAAGACATATCTTAAATAGGACTTACCTCATATTCCTGGGACAACAAGTAATTGGAGTCCGCTTGCAACTTGGTGAAATGGACATCAAATTGGTTTGATTTGACTGGGCTAAAATATACATAAAAACAGCATTGTGAGGTAAAGAATATTCTCAAGATGCCAAAAAGATCTGCATTGTTTTATAGCATTGCTTACCTTGAAGTTCGTCTGTTTCTGTAAGAAAAAATGTTTTGTAAGTTATTTGGTCTGGAAGCGATTTTGTAAGAAAAGTTCAAATGTAGTAAAGTTTTTCTTACCCCTTGTGCCCTACACTTAGGAGCACAGACGATGACCTTTCTCTTCGTGCATTCAGACGAGCACTCATTGGATCTTGACCATTCCTGTAACATAAAATGACCTATTATGTTGTTCTGATTCACAGTTAAAAACTAATGTTTAGAATAAATAATTTATGTTAAAATTACTGTATTCTACATTTTTATATAATTTTGTAATTTTAAGTTTTAATGGCAACAGTGTTTTTAAACCAAAGCCATACATATATCTTGATTGTGAAAATTATAGCATTAAAATTACTTCTTGATAATAAATAAAGTATTATTTATTCCCTAAAGAGAAATGTTTTAAGCTGTAATAGGTTTAATGAGATAAGATATCACACTAACTAGAAATACTTGTGCATAAATTTGAGACTTATTAGATCACATGTTTTTTCACAAATATCTTTCATTTGACAAGTGGCTCCTTCTTAAATGCAAACTGAATGTAAAGATACCACATAGAAAGTAGACCTTCTCTGGCAAGTGAACCTTATAGGATAAGTAGACCTCATCGAAAAAGCAAACTACATCTGATAAGTAGAGGGCATCTGACAAGTACACCACATCAACCTCATCTTCTAACAAGTAGACCTCACTTGACAAGTAGACAACATCTGGCAAGTAGACAACATCTAACAAGAAGACCTTACTTCACAAGAAGACTTCAATTAACAATTAGGTTATATCTGACAAGCAGACTACATCTTGCAAGCAGACCAAATCTCACAAGTAAGCTAACAAGTAGACTACATATCTTGTGATGAGTAAACCTCATCTGATGAAGACTCCTGTGGGAAGACAACCGTGCATTGCTCAAAGTACCTGAACAAAATAATTAGAAACAATGGTATATTGTTCAAAGATAACTTATGTCTACTAACTTTTACCAGAATGGCTATGAACATCTGCTCCAATATGAAGCACAAATATATCAGTTTCCCCACAGTGACATAGATAGAACTATAACAGAAAGGCACTAATTGTATGAATATAAGATAACTAGGTTGATGTTAGCTAATTTATATGATACACACTCTCCTCATCTGAATATGTTACTCGCTGTTAATATGTCAAAAAATCTAATGTTATATACCAAATAAAAAGGGAATACAAATTTGAATGGATTTTTTTTATATGTTATTATTAAAAGCATTTTCCTGAGCATTCATGAGCAATCCTCTAAACTAATTACCTTTGGAACATGTGTATACATTGAAGTAACTGACTACTTACCCTCTCCTGATTTTCTGTCGGCAGATAAGTAATGCGGTGACTCCAATAAGCATGATTATTAGGAATAAACCGGCACTCACACCTTCAATTACACCAACCAAGGGCTCTAGAAAAAGGAGCTGAGTTATTATGTATTTCAAATAAATTTTTTTAGATAAATAGATCAAGAAATACCAATAAGGATGGACTAAAGTTTACTCTCTGTGCTTTCTGCAATGTATCTGCATCATGATATATTATTGTAATATACACCTCCATTTGTATGTGCTTAGTAATAAAGACTTTTAAAGGAACATAAAAAATTACCTTTGGAAAATCTTCAAAAGACCAACTGAAAACATGCTGTTTACAGATAATATTTTTTAATTTCTTTTGTATAACGGAAAATGGGCCATAATGAAGTGTATGGGGAAATGCTTGCTCCGCTGTTGTGGCATATTGTTCAGAGCTTTATCCACTTGTAGTATTCATAGGGCTAATGATCTCCTTGTCTATTTTATTACTGTTTTGTCCACAGAGAATAAATAGTGATGGCTGGCTGCATGTGGCGTATGCCTATGTGAATATTGTCAATGTTTGTAAGATTTTCAAAAAATTGTCATCACAAATTGAATAAAGTAAGTTTTTCCAGATGATTACATTTTCATGAAAAAAACTAAGTTTAATCAAGGAGTACTTAAAGTTGACATGCTGGTGAAGTGGTAGAGAGCCTGTTATCTTGATGGACATATCTACAACGGTTTCCCATTATCAACATTTAACCTAAGAGTACATATTGCACATAGTCTTTAAAATATAAAAATGGATATGTCACTTTAAATGTATAATATGTTATATAAGGTCAAATAATAATTATCAGAACAACCTACTCCTACAGTTGTACACTGTATTACTATAAGAGCATAGTGTATATTACCAGTCAGTGTTTTCTTTGTAATTTAACTTATTTCTATAAGTAATACAAGAAAAAGTGAATATGGGCTGGGGGTAAATTAATTGAAAAATATTTGTTCTCACCTGCTTCTGTAGTGATGGGTAATGAGAAGAATGTATCAGTAAACAAAGGCTCTGGGAATTCTCTCATATCGTCTGTAAAAAGCTGGGTAAACGCTCTGATGCTAATTCTGAAATGTGGTAGAAGTGATTTATATTAGGAGAGACTCAGAATAAACATAAACGTCTTCACAAATTTACACAGTGCATGAATCAAAAAAATATGCTCAGAGCATGAACTTTCCTCTGTTTGTGATCTGAATTTATGTACAGACTTCAAGCTAAGCTCAAATATTACGAAATGTATTGGAAATGAGAGAGTTTATAAAAATACATCTATATGTGTATGTATACAACTATATATATATATATGAGTGTATATATATATAATTATTTTAACACCAAAAAGCAATGGTTCCTTGTCTCACAAAAGAACAACTATTTAGTGAATGCATGTGTACATCAACATGTACAAAAAGAAAATTGAAAACTGAGATAGTCAGTTAACGTTTATACTGCTGTTTCAACCTGTTGGGTCTCATCAGTGTTGAGATGGTTTCTGGCTCATGCCTCTGATTACAAGATGTCCTGCTCAGATTGTTCTTCACAGGAGACCTAGTGATTCTACTGTAGTTGGCTGATGAATTAGATATATTATAACATTTTATGAGGAGAGCACCACAATGTTTCCTCAAGGTTTGACGTGTTTATCACTACAATATTTGAAACAAACTGTTCAGTACATCTTCCCCCTTCACAATTATGAGACAAACATAATCAACCTGCCATTTATGAGCTTGTATTGGCTTTTACAGTTTTGGACATCTGCAACTTTTTATAGCAGTCAAATATTTTTTAATCTGTGTACTGTAATGTCCCATTTATGTTTAACAGGTATATGTTATCACCAATGATAAATTATATAGAATCGGGATTTATTTATTAAAGAAAGTTAAAAGCACAACCAAGACAGCTTCATATAAACATGCAGTATTTGTATTTCCCTCTGAAACAACTTTTTTTTTCCAATGTGCTGATGTCATAATATTTAAACCGTGCTATAAATTTCTTAAACATAAAAATAATTAAATACATTTGACACTTTAAGCCAAACTTAGCAATCTATAATAGTATAAATAAAAACTGTATTTTTCTTCAACTGCCTAAAAACAATTTGCTTTTTATCAACTTACATTATTTAAAATATCTTACTAAGAATATGATGCTCAGTGGTTCATTAAAGGGCCAGCAACAGGTTGTGACAATGTTTCACACTGTGCTTTTTCAAACAAAGGACCCAATGCTGAATAAACTTCTCTGAATATATAATTAATTAACTTAAAGGAGGCTTTAAATTAGCCGATCCATGTGTATTTCTGCAGGTTTCTACAATTAAGTTTAAACTACCTTCTATTATTCTTTTCCATACAAAAAAATATAAAAAAAAGTAGCAGCTTTGGTTGAAAATTTAAAAAACAACACGACAAAACTGCAGATTTATGAATAATTCGAGTTTTTAGCTGCATTATTAGCTTTACGATTTTTGAGAAGTACATTTTGTGCAATTTTAAATAGTAGATGTCTAAGTGTGAGAGAGATGAACCAGGCCTTGTAATATGTCCCCAGTCCAGGTTTTGAAGTAATGATCTATCACACTGACAGACTTGTAAGAACTACCTCCACAATTTTCCTGAGAGACTTGGCTAGAGTGTCACCTCTTTAAACTGTGCAGTCAGATGAAAGGTAACTCTGAATAAAGTCAGAGATTGTTAGCAAAGCCAGCATGTTACAACCTGTCCTTGAAATCAACCAACTGCAGTAAATCTAACCTGTAGGCTGTCCGGGGCTTCAGGGGCCCATCACAGAATTTATTCTGGTTTAGATCACATTTTCCACCCAAACTTTCCATCTCGCCGCCCAGCTTAATTGTAAAACTCTGGATGTTGTAGTCGGGGTTCTCTGCACATCTGCTTGCAAAGTAGTTGGTCTGATAGATTTTGACAGAGTGGTTCTTCTTATAATCTGTATATGATGGCAGAGGATTGTAAGCTTCTGGCTTCAGATTCTCATCTCCTATGAAGACAAGATGGAATGACGGTAAACCTAGAGCAACAACAATGACATCTAAAGAATAGATTAATTATTTATGAGTATCACAAACATTCAATGTCATTAAAATGAGAAAGCATGGGGGGTACTCTTCAACGTTCATTTAAACTAAAATATCAAAATAATTAAGATTTAAGATAATAAGACTTTATGTAGAAGTGGGAAAAATATATTGAAAAAATACTGCATAGTAGCAACATGTTAGATTGTATTATTCTTCAAAGCAAATGCAGTTTTCCTTGAATTATAGTGGTCATTTAAACTTGGGGAGGCAAGGCCACAATAAATACATTAGGGGCCCAAGATGGACAATCACGCTTTAAAGAAATATAGCTTTTAGTAAGAAGACATTTAGAAATATATGTTAGGTATATAGTTTTATATACAGTGGTATCTTGGTTCTCAACCATAATGTGTGAGTACTAAAAGGGTTGAGTACCAAACTCCAATAAGGAGTAATGTAGATTCGTTTTAGCAAACGTGATGACTACCAAGGTATTGCGATGAGTACCAAGGTTTTTTGGCCATTCAGACAAGTGGAGTATTGAAAATGTTGAGTTCTGAGGAGGTTAATAACAAAGGTACCACTGTATCTAATTCAGATGTGGATTTAAGTTAAACATTTGTTGGCTAAGAGAAAAAAATCATATATCTGCAATTGAAACATACCATCTGCTTCAGACACAATCACAGTGAAGTATTTGACAGCTCCATTGATATCGCTGAACCAGCTGCAATTAAAGTTGAAGTGAATTGATGATTTGCTAATGAATGTATCTTTTTTATTCACTCTGATATGAAGAGGTGGAGGAGGAGGACCTGAAACAAATTACCATGTGTTATGTTACAATCAAAATCATGAGACAAAAATACACATAGCACAGTTATAAATGCTATTGTGTTCACATAATGAACCTATTTATTATATTGACATTGAAATGCACACCCACAATCATTTTGTAACCTACTATTTTTATCAAGTTTGAACAAGTTATAGAAAAGTTGTATACTACCATTTGCATAGAGGAATGGTGAATACGTATCACTTGTCAAAATCTCATTAAAATGTCAACATATCATAAACAAAAATACAGGGTGTGAAATTGTAATTTGTTCACAGTAATTTGTGTTTTTTCTTTCATGTCCAAAATATGTGAGTGTTAGATGTGACAAGTCTTAATTAAAATAAGAGTTAACAAGTTTACATTTCAATACATTTTCCCTTTAATCACATTTCAAATATTTTAATATCAATGCTAGAATGCTGTATATAATATAGTAATGCCCAACTTACAGCAGAATATCATTTAGTAAAAACGGGTATATATGTAGTTTTATATTGGGTACTGATGAAGACCCCTACTGAGGGCTACATTTTGGTAATCACATACATGTATATAGTTTGTAGAATAATATAATTCTGCTATCCTTTTTGTACAACATTAGAATCCACACGCCGATACAGAAATAATTTCTGTTTAATTTTGACTGTTTTCTTATGTCGTGAGATCTTGAATACCTGACTGGAATCAAACCCAGGTAACAGTGGTGAAAGCATTGAATCCTAACCACTGGACCACATACTTTCAGATATTAAACATTACCTCATTCAAGAGCATTTACGTAAGTCAGGAAAACTCTCCTACTATTTATTCTACCATTTTGACCAGTATATAAAACTAAACTTTCTTCTATTTGTCTGTAATTACAAATGTCACACATTCTGATAGAGATAACAGAAGTGAAATGACAGAACTGACTAGTATGTGCCACTTCAGGGGGTAAAAACTAAATTATCATTCGCATCTGAGTAGATTTATTCCAACGTAGATGATTGATTAATTATGCTTCTCTAGCAGAGATGTGACACTTTTGTTACTGTTTAGAGATATATGGAGGGTGCTTGATATTTTGATATGTGATTAGACTGAGGAGTTCTGCAGTAGTCTGTTTTATTACCACATCCTACTATTTTATGGATAACATGCATTGTATTTAAGTCAACTCTACAAAGCAAATAATATTTACGCCACATAATTACTTGAAAAGTAAATACTTTGCATGTGTTTGATGTTAACTAGAAGAAAAATGTAATTTCCATAAACATAACAACTTCTAACAACATGCTTTTAAAATGGTGGAGAACGGTTCAACTAATGGACTGGCATGAATATGTGGCAAAATATTCTGTGCTCCAGTTCAGTTACAGTAATGTCATTGATCTCACAAATACCGTATTGGTCCGAATATAAGCCGCACACGTAAAGTTCAAGGGGAAAAAATAGAAAAAAGATAGTACTCAAATATAAGCCGCACCCGTAAAATTGGAGAGAAAAAGACTCTCAAAGTGATCAGCCATTGCAAGAAACAGGCTTTCTAATTAGTACTGTAGTTTTTTTTGCAGGTTACAGGCTTTACAGGATGTTAGAATCACTAAAACCGTAAATAGCTATTCAATACCGCAGTCTCAAGCACGAAAATCAGCACCCTTAACTCGCAATCGCGCAAATCGGCAGTAATTTTGCGTTAGCGAATAGAAGACGCACGCCTAAAAAGGAAAGTTCGCAAATCGGCAATGATTTTTTTTACGGTCGCGAATATATGCCGCACCTGTAACTCACAAGCTCAAAAATCGGGTAAAAAGGTGCGGCTTATATTCGGACCAATACGGTATTAAATATACTTAATTTACAATTATAAACTCATTAAATGTTCTGTGAATTCTATGTAACCAAGTTGTAAATACAATATATGGCGTTTGACTTAGAACTCTACAGGATGATATAAAGGAGCAGTGTTTAGTTGCAACAGAAACATTTCTTATGGTACTTACGATCTATCATGGTTATTGTACTTTCCTCCACAACCTGACTAGTCATATCTGCAGAATGCACTTTGATGGACACAGAGTATCTCTTGTGTGGTACAAGAGTCATGATGGTGAGCATAGATTTGTCCCTCTCGATCCTTTTGGAGAATTCCACTTCATCTGTACCCATTTTTTTGCACTCAATGCTGTAGCTATCAAAGTCTGAGTCTGGGGGAGTCCATGAGCATGAGATAGCGGTGGAGTTCTGTGGGCGGCAGTGGAGATGATGTATTCTGTCTGGCTCTAGAGGGAAAAACAACTGAATAAGAATCCTTGCCAGGAACAACACCCAACTCTTATGTGTGGATTGTAGCTGCTATTTGTAATACATGGTTCATGTAGTGTAAAGTCCTACTTATATCATCAAGTCAAAATAACAATAAATACCCCAATACTGTTTAAAATGCAAAATGATTGACCCTTAAACACAAGAAACAAAGAACAGTTCTTTTATAGCCTTATGGCCAACAATGGAAGGGATTTTACTATATACTATAAATTGGTGAAATGATTAGAAATCAGGGCTGAATAACAATTTAATGGTGCTAACCAACATATATAAATTATATAACTGGTAATGCTAATTAAATTACTTTCTGTCAAAAGTACAGACATCACTACAACATTTGATATAATACTGAGTAAAATAAAAACTGATTTGTGAAACTTCCCAGGGCCAGAGTAACTGAAGTCATTTAATCGAAACTAGTATAATAATCACACAGATTTCCCATACAAAGCACAGTTTAAGGATTTGCCTTACTTGTTCTCACAATCCCAGTAACAGGCAAGCTGAGAGTCTTCTTAACATTTCCGCTGACACTTCTAACATTGAATGTATAGAGACGTCCTGGATGCAGGCCAGTGATGATTCGCCCATTGGACTTGCCAATGCTATATGGGTTAAAGACCACTAAGGGATCTTTGGGTGTCCATTGGAGTTCAAAGTCATCATAATCTGTCCATTCTGGAGGGCCCAGCCAAGTGATGGACACGGACGTGTTTTTTACATCAGCAAATGACACAGAGTTTGGCTGTTGTGGCGCTTTTTAAGAAAAAATGAAAAAATTAGTGCAATATTTTTACATATTAATTAAGAACCTTAAAGGAGCTAGTTGTTTTATTATAAATGATGTACTGATGAATAATACAATTCATATTTAATGACTTATAATAATAATACTTAATAATACATTCATTTTCAGAGGTTATAGTTTCAGGCTCAAGCTGAGCTGTCTCCACCCAATAAGATAAATGTTAGCAATTATGTGAAAAATAAATGGATAGTATTCACGTAAGCTTGCAAGATTTCAGAAGCAGAGCAAAACTCTTAGGGGGTTGGAATGTTCAAAGCTTATCTTAAATTAATGTTTTGTTGGTCAATTAAAAGGTTTTAACTGTTTTCATAATAAATGCATCCTGATGATATTTGTAGTAACTGGTGTGGTACTTCTAATTAGTTTTATGGCTAATGGAGGAGCTACTAATTGCAAGTTTTGCTGCCGCAACATTACCATCATACTAAGGAATTATTTCATGCAAAACTCCAACATCTCATATCATTGAATACTACATTTAAAATGAGGACATTTGAAAAATGAAAAAAAGAGTAAAAACGTTAAGTATTTTTAATACGAGTTTTAAACAACACAATTATTATTTTTAATAACTTTCAATAGCAGTACTTGTTTTTAAAAACAGTTTTAATGATATCAATTTAGGACTTTTTCTGTGTCCTGTAAGTAATATCACATATATAATTGTCAGTGTTGGGAACGCTTACGATGTTGGTCAAACTTTGCAAGCCTCGCAAAGCGAGGCAAGCCGCCGACAGCGCACTCAGCACTTAGGCTGCAATGAGCGCCTCGCAATTGAAGCATGCGGGACTTAGGCTGCATGGTAATGCTTGCCTCGGCAAAGCGAGGAAAAAAATGGTGGACGAAAAACTTAAAAAATCTGAAACAGGATGAAAACGCGGCTCACCAATGCCAGGCACGCAGGACTTAGAAAATGCACGACGGCAAAGACAGTATAAGCAGATAAGCTGAAGTACACCGGGGAAGAAGGCGCCCAAAGGTGCTCAGAGGAGCAAAAGCCTCACATTGTGTGGCAAAACAACATTGCTAGCCTTACAATTTTATTCCCGTCATTTTTGACTGTCAATTTTCTAGTATATTATATGGATATCACATTAGACAGTGATCCATTTGTAATCAGAGAAACTAATTCTGGGAGTATATACACTAGCCGATGTGATAGCTGCTACAATGAGTCTGAGCTCTCACTACTTAAGTTCTAATTCCATATTCTGTGATTTATCATCATGGTGCCTTTTTTCAATGGAGAGATCTACATTTTACAAATAAGAATATAATTTTTCTGGCAAATTTACAAGTATGAGTCACATTTTAAAACGTAATTTGATCTGGAAACAGCCTAAAAATATCAGTTTTACAAAAAATGATGGTGACTTTGAATTGAGGTTGCCATAATTTAGCTCATGGTTGGTGCATCTGAAATAAAGCTGCCATAATTTAGCTCATTTCTTGCCATTAGTAATAGATGCTGTGACAGGTTAACTGTTGAATGCACAGAATGAAATGTATAATGTAAAGCACCACTGTAGTTTGCTAAAATCTTCACATGCTTGTGAAAAATGTAACAAAATAACATTAGCAGATATTCCAGACAGGAACATAACAGCATTTTAGAGAAATCTTGTATTGAGATAACTCTGATAGTATCATGTAGGATTACAATATAGATTTCTAAGGTTATCATATGGTGCCATACTCTACCATTCAGTTCTACTGTCAATAGTTAAAAATTAAAGACTGTACATTTTTATTTTAAACTGTAAAAACATTTTGCACATTATCATATTAAGTTCTTCAAAATGGCATGTTATAAATATTACAGTTTAATGGTTCTTTAATTAGCAATAAGTTCCTACCTGTTCTCCCATCAGCAGTGGCTTGGTTGGTGAGGTCACCACTGTGAGTAAGTATAACCAGGGTGTATAATCTGCCTGGGACTAAGCTCTGGAAATGACACTCCTTCAGATCATTGCCTTGCCGCCTTTCTTTCTGGGTGCCATTGGGATTATAGAGGATAAGCTCATACAGGTCCAGATCTCCCAGCGCTGGTGTCCATGTAAACCACAGGCTGTCTGAGGAGTTTCTGTTGTAAGCTTGCAGAAGAGTAACCGGAGCTGGGACTAAAAAGTTGATAAAAGTGGGGGTAAAACCATGGAGAAATATTCAGCAACAGCAAGTGGTAGATATTTTTTAATTTGGATAGTTATCTCACATTGGTCAACCATATGTGAACACCTGATGAAGAATAAGTGATCTTAAATCTAAGAGTCTTTAATATATTACACAACACAAACGGGCAAACTTTAAAATATATCTACATTGTTGCTGTTGCGTCTACTCGGGTTTACATACTAGTTTTGGGCATTTGTATTACTCATCACATGATCTCTTCACTAAAAAAGATGAATCCTCTGGTGAAATCATCTCTTTAAAGAAGCATATCACCTTCCACCCTAACACGCTTATCACCTCTCTCTCCCTCTTTTACCACTCACTATACCTTAGATTGTAAGTCTGCGAGTTTCTATCCTAAGTACTTTGGGAATGCACCATGGACATAGGATTCCTAGATCAAAACAGGCCTGCTAAATCTGTGGGATTCTCAGAGCTGCATGCACAACACCTCAGCAGGTTTTGAGGAGACTATGGAAACTGTGCCATCCCTGGAGCCAATATGTTTAATAATATCACTACTGTATGCATGTTATTATATCTAGGCAGATAGAAATATTTCTAACTGTTTTCTATACCCTGCTTGGCTGTCTCCACCTTCCCCCATCCTTTCCTCATTTATGGCTGGCATAAATACCTCAACTCTCCTCCCCCTCCTCACACACCTTCGTTCTAAGGTCTCTCTCCCATTCCTCCCTAGCTCCCCTATCTTTCTGTACTGTCTGTCCACCAATCCATTCTTTCTATTTCTTTCAGTGCAAATTCACTCTGATTCAATGCCTGCTACATCTGTGAGATTCTCAGAATATTGCCCTCACTCCATCCCCATCACCCACCCACCCCAACTCAGATTAAATGTATAGAGCCATGGAAAACGCCTGACTTACTACTTGCAGATATATCATCTCAACACTAGGGGTCAGCCAACATACTAGTCTTTCACTTCAGATCACCCCCCTCTCTCTCTAAAATAAAACTATTTCTATCTTTCACTTTCTTCCTGACCCTTGCTATTCCTTATTTGTTACTCTTCCCCAGTTGTTTGCCCTTTAATCCCTTTAGATTGGTGCTTTGGGATGAAGCACTTTCTGCTAAGATTCTAAGCTCAAATCAGGACCCTTCAACTTTTGAATTTGTTAAACTTATATTTCTTCAGTTCTTATTCCCTGTACAGCGTTACGGAATATGTTGGCGTGATACAAAAAAAAGATAATACGAATAAAATAAAACAATAAAAAAAAGGGCCCTCCTTGATTTGCTATATATTAATTTGTATTTATCTTTGTCTGAACTTAATTTATGTACAGCGCTACGGAATATGTCGGCGTGTTATAAATGAGCAATAATAACTATAATAAAAGAGTATCTATCACTATGTAAAATACACATTATTTGCAGATCTATATAGTATTTCAACTACATATTTCAGGAGATCGGTTTGATATCAAATATTAGTTTAGATTTTTTCCTTTTCTTTGACAGGTAATTTGTTATATATAAAATAAGGCTTGAGTCCTGACTAAAGAGAATACATATGATAAATATGTGGACATATTTTGCGTGGCCTGTACTGACAAATTCTTACCTGTTCTTCCATGGATTGATGACTCATTAGTCAGAGATCCACTGTGAGTAACAATCACCATTTTGTATAGACGGCCAGGCAGTAACCCCTGGAATGAGCAGTGCCGAAGAACCTGATTCCCAGATTTCCTGTCATGGAGAGTGTTGTCTGGATTGTACAGGAAGATGTCATATGAGTCCAACTCTCCCTCTGAGGTGTCCCATGTAAATGACAGGCTCTCTGTGCTATTTCCTGTGATTTTCAGACCAGTTACAGCTGCAGGGACTGTAAATAAACAAGACAAACAATAAAATATCTGTTGGAAGAAATGCTAGTAGAAGCTGTCAAAATATTGTTTAGTTGCCAGTACATTTTGCTAGAAATATATTATATTGGGATAGTATAATGGTGTTCTCAGTTTATATGAGAATCCAAAAACAGAAAAACAGTAACGATATATTGTACAAACTGAGGAAGTGGAATATTTGCTTTAAGTATTATGTTTAATTCTCCTAAATTACGCTACTTACAACAACAACCTCCTAGACCCCAACCTTGCCTCCTATGTCAAGCATTACATTAGACATGATATCCCTCAAACAGCCCAGTTATTGTAGAAATTATATTGTATATATATATATATATATACAGTGGATATAAAAATTCTACACACCCCTGTTAAAATGTCAGGTTTCTGTGCTGTAAAAAAATGAGACAAAGATAAATCATTTCAGAACTTTTTCCACCTTTAATGTGACCTATAAACTGTACAACTCAATTGAAAAACAAACTGAAATCTTTTAGGTGGAGGGAAGAAAAAAACTTTTATAACTGGGGATGTAGCTGTGTTCAGAATTAAGCAATCACATTCCAAAACATGTTAAATAGGAGTCAGCATACTCCTGCCATCATTTAAAGTGCCTCTGATTAACCCCAAATAAAGTTCAGCTGCTCTAGTTGGTCTTTCCTGAAATTTTCTTAGTCGCATCCCACAGCAAAAGCCATGGTCCACAAGAACTGGAGCTCCCTGCAAAATTGATCTAAAGACGAGAAGAAAACTGGTCTGGGAGGCTACTAAGAGGCCTACAGCAACATTAAAGGAGTGAGACGACAATGACTCTTAATTAGCCTTTTACACTTCTTTCTTCTCTCTAGCACTTTTAGTTTTATGATATTATCGCACATTTTTAAACATACCACCTCTAAACCACTTCTCTCAATCGATAAATACTTTTTTTTATATCATTCATCTATTACCACAAGGTTATTTGACCTTTATGTTTATACAGAGTGACAGAAAAGTAAAGAGCTCATTTCTAGGTATTTGTTTTCTGTGGTCTTTGTGCTGTTCTACAATGCTTCTCGCCCCATTATCCTCCAAAACCTCTATTATATTGACCTACCTGACACTGCTCTTCATAACAAACCATTGTTTTACTTGGATTTTGTCTTTTTGTTCTCTTTGCTCACTACATTTATAGAAAGTGACAAATACAATGATGATGCTCACATCTAGCTATGGTCTCTTGGCATCATTTCAGTTTTACACCTTGAGTTACCAACTGCAACTTCCTCTTGGATTTCCCTCCTAATGCTTAATATGGCAAAATCCAGCACTTTATGTTTATATCACTATCTACTATTCTATTTAGAACAGATTATTTTGTTGTGTACACCATGTTTTATGGAAGTTAGGGCTCATGATCTGTTACCTGTTCGTCCTTCTGTTTCTTCAGCCGTGCTGAGGAGTCCTCCACTGACTGTAAAGACACGGATTTTGTACTTTTTGCCTGCTACTAGTTGTTCAAACTTGTGTGTCTTTGAAGTAGCTAGCTCAGACTTATTACGTATGAGAGCTCCCTGTTCATTTAGGAGAAGGATCTCGTATCTATCAGCCACTCCGGGAGCACTTTGCCAACTGACTACCAACACATGACTGCTGTACACATTATCTGCAGACAACCTCTGAACGGTAGCAGGAACTGTAAAATAAAAGCAATAGGTCTATCAGAACCCAACACATTGCATGGTTATGTTCAGGTTTTCATTTACTAATATTACAAGAAAATGGAGAACTTAATTGCAACAGAATAAGTTAATGATTAATGAACTAATCCTATCAGGTGCATTTCCATTCCATTCAATAATCTCCCTCCCACTCTTCTGCTCCATAGCGCTTCTCCTGCTTGGTCATTCTGTCAGTAATATCTTTATAGGCACTGTCATAAAGAAGATTGCTTCAGAATGCTTTTTATGAGTAGCCTAAGTATATATAAAAATTTGTAATTAATATATATATATATATATATATATATATATATATATATATATATTCTACCTAAGCCTTTACTGAAATGTGAAATTAATTTGTGCTTATATTAGTGCTAGCTAGAAGTTCATTTAGAGACTATAACACTTTCTTATCTCCTACCATAAATAACATTATTTATCAATATTTTCATTATATACCAAAATGCAAATGAACATATATGTTGCTATCAACCGGTGCGCCTTTAGCATCTAAACTAATCTCGATCAGATATCTATTTTTTTATAGCAGAACAATTGACATCCAGGTTCTTACCTGTTCTTCCAAACGAGGTGAGGTTTTTGTGTAAAGTTCCACTATTAGACTGCACCATAACCTTGTACTGCTCTCCTGGCTCCAGGTTGTAGAAGGTGTGCTCATAGATGTGCTTAGATATAGTCTGGGATTCTACCTGATAGTTATGGCGAAATATTGTCACAGTGTATGAGTCAACATCACCACTTCCAGGTGTCCAGTTCACCTTGAGACTGTTTGTCATTCCATTCGGGGAAATGTGAATGTTCTTAACTGCACTGGGAACTAGAAAAAGAAACAGGTAAAAGACCTTATTATCTGGGAGTGCTCTATAAAGCAGAAAGGCATGTTAGTACATTGTCTCCAGTTCTACTGTAATTTTTGCTAAATATTTGCTTCCTACCTGTCAGACCCTCCACAAATGTTGATCTTTGTGCATCTCCACTAAATGTCAGCACAACGATTTTGTACAGGCGACCAGGCGTCAGTGAAGTGAACCTGTACTCAGCAGCAGTGTTATGAAGGGTTATCGGTGGAAAAACCTTCATGTCATTGAAAAGTAACTGAATCTCATAGCGATCCACGTCACCATCGGCTCTTGACCACGTCACATGCAGATCCTCGCTGCTTCTACTAGCCAGCGTGAGCTTCTTTACAGACTCCGGGACTACAAAGAGTCAGACAAGGTTATCTTAGTATGTTTAGGACAGCAATATTATTATACATTATGATATATAAATATATCTTACTCAGGTATGTAACATCAAATAAAGTGTCCATATATGTTTAACACAAACCAGAAATATGAGGCTTAGCTAAGTTAAAGGGACAAGGAAGGTTTCTGGATTTTACTAGGTATATAATACACATTTTACAGTAATACCCCGGTTTGCGCTACTCAGCTAGGCGCTGATTCGAGATAGCGTTCTTTTTGGACCCCCATTAAACCCTCGCCTAGTGTGCTTGAGGTTTTCGTATATTGCACCGGCATGCAGGAACGCATATACTGCGCAAGGGGGGTAAAGTCCAATCCGTAGCACTGTAAATGCACATATACACACTACTGTACTTATATTAAAAGGGAAAGTGATGTTAGGTCTTTAATAGCACAAAATTCTAAAGCCCGCAATCGGCCCGAAAAATACTTTATTTCATGTTTAATTTCCGTGTTATATAGATCCCGGCAATCAATGTGTTAATACATATAATGGAACTTGCATGTAATAGAATATCATATTTACGGCTTTATCAATATTGTATTATAATGTGGGTCCGATCGTAACTCGTAATTGAATCCCGTAAGACTTTGAAATCCAACCTCCATTTTTCTGTGACACAATGACGATCTCTGTTTCCTCCGGCTCCATCGAAACTCGTAACTCCGGGTTTGACTAATTGATCACGTTCACAGGCGCACATCCAACGAGCGAAAAACGGTTTATGGGTTTGCGTCTCAAGCCCGTAACTCGCAGCCTGTTCTAATTTAATAGCTATGTAACGCAGCCGAATTTCAAGCCCGCAGCCCTTGCAGGCTTCCCGATGCTGCTACGGGCTTCTAATTTAATAGGGCTGATAGTGTGTCTTTACGGTACTAACTTACTCTATTTCATTAATGCAGGAGTGAGATTATTTTTGTGAATATGGCACGCTGTTCTTTTATCTGTACAGATCCGGTTTTACTGTTATGGCTTTTTTGGTAATATATTTTCTTAGTCTATTTTACTTAAGCACATGTGTGTATCTGTGTCTTATGCTGTGATCATTTGACAATGTTGATATTTTACTTAACTATTTCATACGTTTTGCCTCATTAATAACTTGACATCAACCATAACATATTACTCATAAGAGCCAACTATGCAGAAGGTGCTTTGGCCACTCTTTGGTGATCACCAATGTGTTTCCTGGCAAGAAAAATGCTAAAATAATCCACAATATCACAAAGCATAAACCTACTACAGTAAGAAATTCTACTAATTATCTGACTTGGAAAGGGGGTACATAAATATGTATGGCCAGCAACAATTAAACAAATCCCTGTGTACAGTGTGCATATTGAGCTACTGGTACAGTGAAAAACAAACATGAAATCAACTGGGGACTTAATGGGTTAATGTTTAGTTAAAAAGCTTTCTATTTAATGTATGATGGATGATACACAATCAGCTGGGCCCACAAGTACTCCTAAACTGCAAAGCTTTGTGTAATTACCCATCAGCAGAAGGTACAGGGAGATGAACATAATGTTTCCTTTTGCCTTAAGAGGTCACTGATGGATAAAATGAGAACAACCAAGCAAACAGCCACTAGAGCCAGGCTGAGCAAAATATGCACTCTGCTATAGTAATTATAATAATAGGATAATAGGATTAGTTAATCATATATTAAAGAATAGTAAACAAGCAGCTGTGTACCACAAATCATATCTACAAATCTCTCCATTTATATAATGTACATATAAAATACTGTTGATGCATAAAATGGTAACACATTCCCAATGTGCAGATACTGTATAACCTCTGGATAAAATAGCCAAAATGGTCCATCCCACCGCTGCATAATTGCATATAAACAGTGAAAAATAGAACGGTATTGTCTTAGTTACATTCTAAATACAGTTTGCCTATGTTGATGCATAGTTATTTAAAAAATATATTTTAAATGCTTGATTACAGTGGTTATTTGCAGTAAGAATATTAAGAATAAAAAATAAAGTTCATTCGTTTCCAAAAACGCACCATCCAAAGAAAATGATAAGATCTCCACAAAACAGAATACGTCAATTGCAAATAAAAATTTAATTTTTTTACCTTCTAAAAATGTTTGCGCATTATTAAGTTTAGTTATTTAAAAGATCACATAGAAAAAAATGTGAGCACAGTTCTAAGGATAATTATTGCCCTAGAATTTCATCTTCATCTTCCAGTAGCTGCCCACTCTGCTGTAATGGAAAGACATAAGATAGAACACATGCAGTGTATGTGACTCAAGTCTTTGTATGGTGTACATAGACATATTGCAGTTTCATACATGGCAAACTCATACGTACAGGTTCTGCCATTTGCCATGGCGCTGGTCTCGTATTTTCCACTCTTGGTGCTAACAGTAACACTGTACAGCCTTCCTGGCACTAGATTGGTAAACACACATTCATTCTCCAGTTTGGTAACAATTTCTTTACGGATGAAGTCCTTGTTGTTCTTAATGGTCACTTGATAATTATCAAAGTCCCCAGTTGCATGTAGCCAGGACACTTTGAGGTAGTCACTTCTTGCTGCATTGCTCACGGCTAAGCCTTGAACAGCAGAGGGAACTGAATAGAAAACAAACAAAGAGTGAGCAATTGGAAATAATATATCCTATTCATATGGCAAGATGTACCAAGAAATGTTGGCTAACCCATTAGTATTTGTTCACCTCAGTCCTTTCACATGTGAGTTCTCAGAGGTTGGGAACACACCGGGATATCTGAGAAGTGGTAATTCAATCAAAATGACTTTTGTGGACTGATATCGGGAACAGTCTAAATTAGTTTAAACACCAATTATCACCGTATCACGTTGGAATTCACAGGGAACTTCTACAGGTTACAGCTCATCTAAAAATCATCAACTGGTATTAATTGTGTGATGATAACTACATAACATGGTTTGGAAATACTAAAAGCATATATAAGATTAATGGATTATGAGTGCATTTCATAGAGGAGAATCAGTAGTGTATGAAAAAAAATGGCATGACAAAATACCAAAATAAACATTATTAAACTTATCCCAAAATTTGCTAAATCTCTTGAGTTTACAATCTGTTGATTTTGAGAATTAACATCCCTGATAAAAGTAGCATAAAATTCATAATTTGTTGTGGCCAATCATAGGCAGCTTATACATTGTATTAATCTGTGATGGCAGTTTGTGCAGCAAAGCATCATGGGTTGTGTATCTGCACAAGGAAGCAAAGAGGAGCCCAGAACTTGATGTGTGGATCTCTGCATTGTACTGCTGCTGGCTTAAGGTTAGTAAAGGGTTAACATGTGTACCCAAATGCAGTTGGTAGGTACACTCTGTCCATGTAAGCAGCCCCATGCAATTCTGCATGTGTATAGAATGACTAAATGTAATGTGTGTGTCTGATATAAGCAGCAGGTGTTGGATTAGAAAAAGGGAATAACAGGGAAACTTATATATACCTTAAGTGCTACAATATGTGTTCTGTGGTGATAATAAATACGCACGTCTAGATATCAAA
Source organism: Discoglossus pictus (assembly GCA_027410445.1). Taxonomy (NCBI): domain Eukaryota; kingdom Metazoa; phylum Chordata; class Amphibia; order Anura; family Alytidae; genus Discoglossus; species Discoglossus pictus. The sequence goes on from CM050167.1 coordinate 313,898,273, forward strand.
GTATCTGAGATTGTTCAGTGAAATTCAAAGGAGTAAAGTTCAAGTTTATCCATATTGAAGATTAAACTATTATGCAGAAAATGAAATAAAGTCACGGATCCTCTCTTCAAATATTATCTGACACACTCAAGCTTTTATGCATTTTATTATGTTTCATGACTAATATGAGCAAGTCTGATAATAATAGCATTAGCAAGAATCCCACACGGGAACATTTATTCTAAGGCTCAATGTTTAACTGAAAATAAACGAAAATAACATGTTATATTTAGGACCCTTTTATTTTCGAAATACAGTCTATGCTCTAGAATAGTGTTTTTCAACTGCTGGTCCTTGGAGCAGTTTTGATGTCTGCTTTGAAATCCTTTTTCTTATAGACATAAACTTTAAAAGCATTCAAGTAAAATGATAGGAGCCCATCTCTAGCATCAAAAACATTGACAACAACATCTGAGAACGGACAATACCTGAAGTAGGTTTGTTCTATAGGTCTGGTTACCTCCTCAGAGAGCAACCTCTTTAAGCTCACTTGTGCCCTTCACAGGGAGAAATATTCTGTAATATATCAAAAGAGTGACCCAGCCCCGAAGTACCAGGCAATTCTACCCTGAACAGGAGAAACAGCAAACCCAGACACGTTTCGGCCTCTATGGGCCTCGTCAGTGAGGTGCAACTTTACTCCCTAAGGCACAGTGAGCAAGGGGTCCACGTCTGGTTCCCCCTATAACCCTTAGCGTGAGAAAAATTTGCATACACAACAACGAAATTAGAGGTGCTCAACTGTTCCATATCAGTCACAACAAGTTTTTCATGGACAACAAACCCACAAACTGCAATCAATCCCACTATAAAATGCTATATTTCATATACACATTTCACTAATATTACATATATTTCCTCAATGCCCATGCAATATTTTTCTAACCCCACAGTCAAATTTCTTGCTTCTCACCTGTCCATTCTTGACTGAAAGAATAATTTTCAAACTTCCCGCTCCTTGTAGTTATTGTCACATTGTAGAGTCGGCCTGGAGTGAGAGAGCTGAAGGAGCATTCAGTGACAGATTTGGAAATGGCCAATGGTGGAAGGATGCTACTGTGATGAGACAGTGTCACCAAATAACTATCAACATCACCAGCAGCTGGAAGCCAGGAGATGCCAAGGTAGTCACTTCGTCCAAAGTTATTGACTGTAACTCCACTGACACTGGAGGGAACTGAAACATTACAAGAAATACAGAACTGATACCTAAGTTTACATTATAAGAGTGCATATTTTTTAAATGAAGAGCGATTACAATAAATGAGTGTCTCTCAATCATTTTTGTCTGGGAAGCATCCAGCGATTATAGAGATCCAGAACATTTGAACAGGCTAACGCTACCTTCCCACCTACCTTTGAACTGGCTTGAATAGAGTAATTTTAACTGCAGATAAGTTCTAGAACTAATTGTAATGGTATGATTAAAGTGTTAGGCTCTCCTCATCTCTCTTTTCTGATATAAGCAGCATGTATTACATTAGAAAAAGGGAAAATCAGGGAAACTTATATATACCTTTAATAATCTATATTCTAGGAATGTCGTTTCTTCATTCAATGAAACTAGGTACAAGTATCCTTGTGGCACAAAGAGCTTATTTATTATAGTAACTCACTTTCAAATTATCTAAAACAAAAACATAGCAAATTATGTTGAAAAAGTTGGATTTTTTGTATTAATAATAAAAAAGTGAAAACAGTAGAACAGTGCACTATCTACAGATACGTAGTAAGGGTTTTTCAATAAATGTCCAAATGTAAAAGATGTGAAAATCAGATTTAGATTGTATTATCTGGCTATCTATCATCTATCTAACATTTTATAATATTACATGTTTACAAGTGGATTTACCTTAAAGAGTAAAGGCTGAGAAACTGCAGAGTGCACTAATTGTGCTCAGGTGAGAGGGGTGTGGCTTGACTGTTAAACTTGTATAAAAGGTTTGTGAGCTGGTTTGGGGCCTGTTTGCAAGTGGATTTACCTTAAAGAGTAAAGGCTGAGAAACTGCAGAGTGCACTAATTGTGCCCAGGTGAGAGGGGTGTGGCTTGACTGTTAAACTTGTATAAAAGGTTTGTGAGCTGGTTTGGGGTCTGTTTACAAGTGGATTTACCTTAAAAAGTAAAGGCTGAGAAACTGCAGAGTGCACTAATTGTGCCCAGGTGAGAGGGGTGTGGCTTGACTGTTAAACTTGTATAAAAGGTTTGTGAGCTGGTTTGGGGTCTGTTTACAAGTGGATTTACCTTAAAAAGTAAAGGCTGAGAAACTGCAGAGTGCACTAATTGTGCCCAGGTGAGAGGGGTGTGGCTTGACTGTTAAACTTGTATAAAAGGTTTGTGAGCTGGTTTGGGGTCTGTTTACAAGTGGATTTACCTTAAAGAGTAAAGGCTGAGAAACTGCAGAGTGCACTAATTGTGCTCAGGTGAGAGGGGTGTGGCTTGACTGTTAAACTTGTATAAAAGGTTTGTGAGCTGGTTTGGGGTCTGTTTACAAGTGGATTTACCTTAAAGAGTAAAGGCTGAGAAACTGCAGAGTGCACTAATTGTGCCCAGGTGAGAGGGGTGTGGCTTGACTGTTAAACTTGTATAAAAGGTTTGTGAGCTGGTTTGGGGCCTGTTTGCAAGTGGATTTACCTTAAAGAGTAAAGGCTGAGAAACTGCAGAGTGCACTAATTGTGCCCAGGTGAGAGGGGTGTGGCTTGACTGTTAAACTTGTATAAAAGGTTTGTGAGCTGGTTTGGGGTCTGTTTACAAGTGGATTTACCTTAAAAAGTAAAGGCTGAGAAACTGCAGAGTGCACTAATTGTGCCCAGGTGAGAGGGGTGTGGCTTGACTGTTAAACTTGTATAAAAGGTTTGTGAGCTGGTTTGGGGTCTGTTTACAAGTGGATTTACCTTAAAAAGTAAAGGCTAATAAACTGCAGAGTGCACTAATTGTGCCCAGGTGAGAGGGGTGTGGCTTGACTGTTAAACTTGTATAAAAGGTTTGTGAGCTGGTTTGGGGCCTGTTTACAAGTGGATTTACCTTAAAAAGTAAAGGCTAATAAACTGCAGAGTGCACTAATTGTGCCCAGGTGAGAGGGGTGTGGCTTGACTGTTAAACTTGTATAAAAGGTTTGTGAGCTGGTTTGGGGCCTGTTTACAAGTGGATTTACCTTAAAAAGTAAAGGCTAATAAACTGCAGAGTGCACTAATTGTGCCCAGGTGAGAGGGGTGTGGCTTGACTGTTAAACTTGTATAAAAGGTTTGTGAGCTGGTTTGGGGCCTGTTTACAAGTGGATTTACCTTACAAGTAAAGGCTGATAAATTGCAGAGTGCACTAATTGTGCCCAGGCGAGAAGGCAGAAGTTAATAGAAACCGGAGAAGGGGAACTTGTGAGCTTGCGAACATTTTCAGTATCAAGTGCAATTCTAGTAAAAGCCTAGGAGTTTAAATAAAAGGAGGGCCTTCAAAGAAAAGGGAGGGCAGATTTATAGTGCAAAGGAGGAAAACTTTATATAAATATATTATATTATATTCTTTATTTTTCCCACTGAAATTTCGTACACAATAATAATAATTATGAGTCAGTCCAGTGGCAACCTTATTCAGTGTACATCCTGTCAAATGTATGCACTACTGGAACATATGATCCAGGGTCCATACCTCTGTGACAGGTGTGAGCATGTTGCCTCTTTGGAAGCTCAAATTGAAGATCTGGAGAGGAGAATTGCAGCACTTAGTGATATTGCTCCACTGGAAAGGGAATTGGTGCTCACGGAGCACAGTTTAGCTGGGCCTAGTATGGAGGGAGGAGCTGGGGCTAGGGAGGATGGCCAGGGAGGTAGCTGGGTTACAGTTAGAAGGGGAAGCAGGGGGAACAGGAGGAGGCAGGCCAGTTCTGAGTTGTCAAACACCAACAGATTTGCCAGATTGAGTGAAACTGTTGGCGATGTCCATTCAGGAATGGCAATGCCAGATAGAGCTGTTCCCTCTAACAGCCGGGCGAACAGCTCTACTGGAGAAGAGGGAGGGCAGAATAGGCAGAGCAACAGACATGTTTTGGTGGTAGGGGACTCTATTATTAGGAAGGTAGACAGGGTAATTTGTCACCCAGATCCCAGCAATCGAACAGTTTGCTGTCTCCCGGGTGCTCGGGTTCGGCATGTTGTGGATCGGGTGGATAAATTATTGGGAGGGGCTGGTAATGAACCGGCGGTCTTGGTACACATTGGTACCAATGACAAAGTTAGTGGAAGATGGAGCGTCCTAAAGAATGATTTTAGAGAATTAGGGAATAAGCTTAAAGCAAGGACCTCCAAGGTAGTATTTTCTGAGATACTACCAGTGCCACGTGCTAGCCCAGGGAGGCAGAAGGAGCTTAGGGAGGTTAATGCGTGGCTAAAAAAGTGGTGCAGTGCAGAGGGTTTTGGGTTTTTAGAGCACTGGGCTGACTTCTCACTTGGGTACAATCTCTATAGCAGGGATGGATTGCACCTTAATGATGAGGGCGCTTTTGTGCTAGGGAATAGGATGGTAGAACGGCTGGGGGAGTTTTTAAACTTGTAGGTGGGGGGGAGGGACTATATAGAAGTATTGGGGTAAATAGGGTAGAGAGGGAAAGGGATGAATTATTTACCCATGGGGGAGGAGAAGGGGGGAGGGTTACAATAGAAAGTAGGGAGATATTAATAGGGGCCTCAAATACAGTGGCAGGCACTTCACATCAGCAGAGCCATAGCAACATAAAGTGTATGATTGCAAACGCAAGAAGTTTGCCTGGGAAAATGGATGAGCTAGAAATATTAGCAGTACAAGAAAAATGGGGCTTAATAGGCATTACGGAAACATGGTGGGATGAATCTCATGACTGGACTGTTAATCTGGATGGTTATAACCTATTTAGGAAAGATAGGGGCAATGGTAAAAGAGGAGGAGGGATCTGTCTTTATGTTAAGCCTGAATTTAAGCCTATAGTTAGAGAAGATATTTATGCTGGCACTAACGGCATCATTGAATCCTTGTGGGTTGAGCTAAATAGTGGAGGAGCTAATTCTAAATGCATATTGGTGGGAGTATGCTATAAACCCCCAAATATAGCTGAAAGTGAGGAAATACAATTATTGTTACAGATTGGAAATGCAGCTAAGCATGGGCAAGTTCTAATAATGGGAGACTTTAATTACCCTGATATAAACTGGATAAACGAGACCAGCAGCTCAGCTAAGGGGAGCAGGTTCTTGAGTACACTCAGGGATCATTATCTAGCCCAGGTAATACAAGAACCTACTAGAAATGGGGCCATCTTGGATTTAGTCATCACAAGTAATATTGATATAATATCAAATGTAAAAATAGGGGAACCCTTGGGGAACAGTGATCACAACACAGTCTCATTTGAGATTGAATACAAAAAACAGAGTTGTAAGGGGCCAACAAAAACTCTAAATTTTAAAAGGGCTAACTTTAATGGGCTACGGGCAGCAATACAACATATAGACTGGGACAAAGAACTTACAGGGAAGAATACTGAAAATAAATGGACAACATTCAAATCCTTACTAAATAAACATACTCATCAGCATGTACCATGTGGAAATAAAATAAATAGGAGTAAATCACATCCCATGTGGCTTAACAATGACTTAAAGATCATGATGAGGAAAAAGAAGTATGCATTTAAATTATACAAGAAGGAGGGAACAGAGGCATCTTTATGTGACTATAAGGAAATCAACAAGGCTTGCAAAAGGGCTATTAGACTGGCTAAAATAGAAAATGAGAAGTCAGTTGCAATGGAAAGTAAGACTAACCCTAAAATATTTTATAAATATATTAATGGGAAGAAGGCCAGGAAGGAATCGATAGGACCATTACAATGTGACACAGGCCATCTGATAATTAGTGACCAGGAAAAGGCAGATGAGCTAAATAGGTTCTTTTCTTCGGTTTACACAAGGGAGGTACCAGTGGTTGGGACACTGCAACATAATGGGGCTACACTACCTTCACTAAATAATTGGTTAACGCAGGAAGAAATACAAAAGAGGTTGGAGAAAATAAATGTTAATAAAGCCCCAGGTCCTGATGGAATACATCCAAGGGTACTGAGGGAGCTGGGTTCTGTAATAGCCAAACCATTATATCTAATCTTTAAAGACTCGCTCACTACAGGGTCTCTACCAGATGACTGGAGAAAAGCAGAGGTGATACCTATATTTAAGAAGGGATCTAGAGCAAATCCGGGGAATTATAGACCAGTGAGCCTCACTTCTGTAGTTGGGAAGCTTTTAGAAGGGTTAATAAGGGACAGAATACAAGAATATGTCTATTTGAACAGGATCATAGGTAGCAGTCAACATGGATTTATGAAGGAAAGGTCGTGTCAGACCAATCTAATTAGTTTTTATGAGGAGGTTAGTAGGAACTTGGATCAGGGCAACTCAGTGGATGTAGTCTTTTTAGATTTTTCAAAGGCATTTGATACAGTGCCACATGGAAGACTAGTGAGCAAACTAAGGGATACAGGAATTGCAGTAAATATCTGCTCATGGATCGAGAGCTGGCTAAAAGACAGGAAGCAAAGGGTTGTTGTAAATGGAACATACTCCGATTGGTCTAATGTGATAAGTGGGGTTCCTCAGGGCTCAGTATTGGGTCCTCTCCTTTTTAACATATTTATTAATGACATTGAAGTAGGACTCGAATGTAGTGTCTCCATTTTTGCTGATGACACTAAGTTGTGCAAGGTAATAAAATCAGATAATGATGTACTTTCCCTACAAAAGGATTTGCATAAATTAGAGAAATGGGCGGCTAAATGGCAGATGAGATTTAATACAAATAAATGTAAGGTTATGCATTTGGGAAGGAAAAATAGCCAAGCAATCTATAATCTTAATGGAGCAAATCTAGGGGTATCAGATATTGAAAGGGATTTGGGAGTACTAGTGGACAACCACCTAGGTAACAGCGCTCAAAGCCAAGCAGCGGCTGCAAAGGCAAATAAAATATTAGCATGTATTAGGAAGGGTATAGAAGCCAGGGAAGAAGATATAATTCTGCCACTATACAAATCTCTAGTACGCCCTCATTTGGAATATGGAGTACAATTTTGGGCACCACCTCACAAAAAAGACATCTTAGAGCTGGAAAAAGTACAGAGAAGGGCTACAAAACTAATAAGGGGAATGGAGGGGCTAAGTTATGAAGAAAGACTAGCAAAATTAAACTTATTTTCGCTAGAAAAAAGGCGTCTAAGAGGAGATATGATTACGTTATTTAAATACATCCAGGGTCCATATAAGGCTTTGTCAAGTGAGCTTTTTGTAGCAAGAGATTTTCAACTGACAAGAGGACATCCGTTGAGGTTAGAGGAAAAAAGATTTCACCTTAAACAAAGAAAAGGGTTCTTCACAGTTAGGGTGGTTAAACTGTGGAATTCTCTACCAAAGGAGGTGGTGACAGCGAATTCGATAGACAACTTCAAAAAGGGGTTAGATATATTTCTGAATAAAGAGGGCATTCAAGGCTATCCTAGATAACTAGCGAAGGAATATTGATCCAGGGAGAAATTTGATCGCCAGTTTCTGGGGTCAGGAAGGAATTTTGCTTTTTTTCCCCCTTATGAGACAATTGGCAAAGTTTCAATGGGGTTTTTTTTATGTTTGCCTTCCTCTGGATCAATTAACAATAATTAACAATTAACAATAATAATAAATAGTCCAAATTAAAAAGATCAATAGAGATCTAAAAAGGTTGAACTTGATGGACTAACTCTTTATTCATTCTCCAATACTATACTATTAATAATTATTTAATCAATAATTTAATTAATAACTAATCCGCATATTGCAGATCAGAGGAGATCTTAACAGGTTGAACTTGATGGACTGAAAGTCTTTTTTCAACCTTAATTACTATGTAACTATGTAACTATGTAACAAATATGATATTTTAGATGCATAGACATATTAGACTAGAATTTTGCTTTAAACTAGTTATATAAAAATGCTACACACATACATAGAGGTGTGTAGGAGCCAAAATAATCCTATACACATAGACCACAAAATAGCTTCTATACACTTACATAAATCCTGGGGGGCTTTATCCCTTTTAGCCCCCCAATTACTAAACCTTTTTACAACTGCACTCCCTGTTTCTATTCAGGACTCAGTAAAATGATATTAAAGTAATCACGTGTATACTTGTTTAGTTGCATAAGTCAAATATAAAACCTATACAATGCACTACTCAAGATGGATCAGTGATTCTTTTTCTGAACTATATAATAACGCGAAGGTGTATCCTGCCCTCTGGTGGTTTAACAACATATTTTCCTTGAACACTGAAACCTGATGGACAGCACGTTAACACTTCTCTACTGAGAATGATGGGTGTGCTTGCACTTGTCCATTGTTTAAGGGTGTTTAGATATACCCACTGAGCACAGGAAAATAAGCACTTAGAGGAAGGAAACTGCATGATTGCGTTCAAATACCTATGAACCCTACAATTGTGCTGATCTTGTGTAATTAAAGCAATTAGTCTTGTCTTAACATTCCTACTTCCCGCAAACCGACTTTTCATCTTGGGTTATATCCTTTCTCCACCCAATAAATCTTCAATAGACTCTTTTAGCATATATATGATGATATTTGTCTCTCTCTATGTACTTTATGTCTCTGACTGTTCTCTGTAATCAGTTCCTTGAGATACTTACACCTTTCACGAAGATATAACAAGACAGCATTGTAAACAATTCACAACATTTTAAAAATTCCTTCACATTATCTCCAAACAAGAGCACCAGTTATTCAAGATTACATTTGTTACCTAATGATATATTTATGGATAAAACATACTTTTCAAATAGCAAAGCATGTTATTATAGCTAAACGTCTCCATTGCATCACCACACTCCAATTCATGTTTCAGCCACAACGACACTAATAATATTTTGCTAAAAACCTCAGTGTATATCATAAACATACGGTACATTTTGACAGCCGAACTAGCCTGGCATCATATCTTCTTAAAAATATGTAAAGGACCACCAAGTAAAGGAATCCATTTTGTGTTTGTTAAATCATGTCCTAAATGCTGGGTGATGGGGAAGGGACTTTGTGGAGAGTGGGGTGTGGGAAGAAGGCACAGACAGAAGAGTCTTTTTGTTAACTAAACAAGACTGAAATTGGCACCACATTCTTCCTGCTCACTGTACTATACACAGAAGGTTGCATCAAAGGATGCAGCCATAGCTCTCTAGCTGTATAAATGCCTCTCTCACACATATAACTTTTAGTAATGTATCATGGAACATTTGAGGGTCATGCAAAGGGATTAAATGTATTTAGTTCCAATAAAAACATGTATAATTATGACCTTATTCCTGAATAATTATGTTCTTAGATAATTATGTTCTTAGATTAAAGACATAAGGAAATATAATTATGTACTATACAACTCCTAATAATTTCTAGTATAATAAATGACAAATATATAGATACAAAGATTACAATTATGGAGGTAGGATCTTCACCATCTTCACCATCATTGCAAAATTGTACAGCACGTTTTGCGTTCAGATGACAAAAATACAGTGCAAGAGATCTGGTCTAGTATTTTATATACAATACAACTTCAACATAGCTAGGTGGTCTTGAGAATGTAATGGAAAAGATAACAGTGAATACCAAGAAAGCTGTGATGCTCGATCCTTTGAGTGGATGATCCTTTATCTACTACCATTTCAGTAAACTAGAACTGTGTACCCAAGGATACTTTCACACACATCAACAACACCTCTAGATAGAGCCCAAGCTGGAAAATAAATGTTTAATAACTAGAGAATGCATTAGTGGCCGAATATATTCTTACCTGTCCTTCCCTCTGCCAATGTCTGTCTGGATGAGACACCTCCACTAACAGTGGTGACCACAACTGAATACAGCCCTCCAGGTTTCAAGGACTGGAAATGGTACTTGGTGGTCTCACTGGATACACTCTCATTTTTTATGACAATATTTTCATGAATCAGCAGAACTTGGTAGGAGTCCACATCTCCTCGCGCCTTTGTCCAGTCAGTCTGTAAGCTTGTAGTGGTTCCCAGGTTTGCTACATTCAGGTTAGTCGCCTGAGCTGGAACTGCATACAAAGAGGAATACATTCAGTTTTTTGTTATGTTATACTCTTTAGAAACAGAGAGTGATCAAAAATATAAGCTATGAAAAAGTGATCAAGCAAATTTCACAGAATCTTATATTTTCTAGGAATCATCTGCTATATATGCTAAAAATATGTAATATAACCAATACTAGTCACTTGCCTGGTAAAAATGATGGTATAATATTGTCTTGAAAAATGTGTCTTCTGTCTGTTTGTGCGCCCTCTCTCTGTGTATCCTCTCTCTCTCTGTGCCCTCTGCCTCTCTCTGTGCCCTTTGCCTCTCTCTGTGCTCACTCTCTCTCTGTGCGCCTTCTCTCTCTCCTTCGCCATCTCTCTCCCTCCCTCGTTCTATCTCTCCCTTCCTTCTTCTCTCTCTCCTCCTCCCTCTCCTTCTCACTCTCCCTCCCCTTCTCTCTCCCTCTCCTGTCTCTCTCTCCCCCTCTCCTCTCTCTCCCTCTCCTTCTCACTCTCTCTCTCCTTCTCACTCTCTCTCTCCTTGACTCTCCCTCCCACCTCCTTCCTTCTCTCTCCTTCCCTCCTCTCTCCCCCTTTGCCGCTCATTGCGAGCCTCGAAAAGAGCAGCGAGCAACTCGTAAATTACAAGCGTTACACACAAACTTGTAGTACAACAACTATATTAATGATTTGTATAGCTATTGCTGGCTCTTTGCTGCTATATTACATATATATTATTTTAATACATTATTTTAAATTAAATAATTTGAAAACATAGTTGTCATTTTCGCCTGTGTTGCAATGTTACTTTATTAAGTTTGGTGAGAAATATGAGTCAGTTTAGAAGCAATTTGGGTTCATTTTTAATAAAATTACCACATTTGATTCATGGAAACATAGGTTCGAGTGCGATACAAACCAACCGGGTCATCACACACTTTCTATATTCACATATCTACCTGAATCCCCAGAATATTTTTTATGCATATCACATGTATGCTTGCATTACTACAGTGAATTTGTCCCTACAACTTTGCCCTTTTGTGTTGCTCTTTCTCTTCACTTGTGCACATTACCACTAAATATGCTTATTATGTCCAGTTATAACTATACTGTCATTAATGACACTACTGTAACCATATATCCCAATGGTAATTCATTTACATTAAATTTGTTTTTTTTTGAACTGACACATCCTAATATGTCTGATTTACATTATACTAGATGTGGATTACTATCATGTAAGGAGAAGCAGAAGGCCCCTGTCTAACTGTACACACAACTAGCGCTCAGTAAATTATACATTAATATTAGCACTTACCTGTCCTTCCTTCAACGGACACCTGGCTGTTTAAATCCCCACTCATGCTACTGACTGTGGCCGTGTATTTCCTCCCTGGTACCAGATCACTAAAGGTGAACTCTTTGGCTTCTTTAGCAAGAATCTTGTTCACAAGAGTGAGATCTCTATCTGCCAGGTCAATTACATAGTAATCCCATTCAGAAAGAGGCGTCGTCCACATGATACTAAGCGAGGACTCATTGGCATGCTTAACCCGAAGCTGCGAAACGGCCTGTGGAACTGAGAAACAGAATTGCTATAAGTACAAATAAATTATTTTTAAATACTATTTTATATAGCACCAGATTAATATACACACTGCCCTGACTACCCAGTGTATAACTTTCCTCACTTGAACAATACTCTTCCATTGTTTCAGACTATTATATATTTACATTACTCCCTTAACTCTGCCTTCAATTATCTTGGTGACTACAAATGTAGCAAAACTCATTAATCTAATCTTTGATGTTAAGTTTGTGCTCATCATAGTGGATGAAGATGCTGGACCAGGAGGAGGATGGCGGCTTTGAGTTTGTGTGCTGCTTGTACTCATGTATTTACTAATATTCGTCAAAAACAATGACCACATCTCAGACACATGTATGTCCAAAATGGCAGGTAAGATCACAAATGCTTTATTGCAACTTCATTAAAAAGTGTACAGCAGCTCCAAATCAGTGGTTACAAGCTCATCTGATACATTGGGGGCTAATCACATATATAGTTGTGAGCATGCGGGCTGTTGCTCATGCTTGCGGGCTCGCGCAGCGAGCCGCGGCCATCGCGTAGCGAGGGCAGTGGGCCTCAGTTGCTGGCATGGAGCGCCGAAGGCGCTCCATGCCAGCAACTGCGACCTTCGCAAACTTTACGTCGCAACGCAAACAACACGACACACCAATTACGACCCTCACAGACTTTACCTCGCAACGCAAACAACATACGACACACGTTAACACACATTATGACCTCGCAACACTCTGACGCATTTCACGAACATTACAAAATTCAAAACACAATACATACACACAGCACATACATAAAAAACTTACCTACAGCAACAGGGAGCATCCAGGACCTCAAAAAAACAACATACACCTTGATTTCACTCAAAATAAAAGAGTTTACACACTAAAAAATGTCATAAGCAACAGAAAAAATGGTTGCCGAACAAAACGAAAACGAGGCTACACACGCAAACACCATACGAGACACGTTACCACACATTACGACCTCGCAAAAATCGGACGCAACACGTGAACATAATTTTTTTTCAAACACAATAAATACACACAACACACACATAAAAAGCTTACCTACAGCAAGAGGAACCATCCAGGACCTCAAAAAAGCAAGTTACACCTTCATTTAAATCAAAATAAAAGAGTTTAGACTCTAATAAAATCGCTAAGCGAGAGAAAAAATGGCCGACGAACAAAACCAAAACGAGGCTACAGCACTCTCAACACCACAACACACTCGCAAAACACCACAAGAAACTCGCAAAACACCACGAAGCACCTACGGATAATCCGCGAGGACGCATACCACAGATTACCCGCCATTTTACGCCAATGCGGAAGTACACCACTACGATAACGGTTTTGTCTCGCGCACGCACAGTATTACACTGCACACATTCACCACGCTTACACAGCAGCTCCACACCACTCATGCTGCAGCAACATCAAAACACATTGACAGCTCTTCAACACAATGCTTCAAAATAGGTAAAGTATATTCATTTATTAATGTATTACATATTTCATTATTACACACCAAACAGCATTAGCTACCTTACAATTTCATTGCCGTCATTCGCTAGTATAATATAATAAGTAAATAAATATTTTTGGGGGGGCAAATGGATCTAAATTCTTCTTTATCGTGACACCAACTTTTTCCAGTTTAGAATTTCCAAGACATAAGGAAATATTATGATGTACTATGTATCGCCTGATAATTTCTAGCATAAAAACTAAGTATTGGGTAAGCTCTTCACCATGATTTTTATTGCAAAATTCTGCTGCAGGTTTGTGTTTAGAAAGCAAAAATACAGTAAAAGAGATTGGGTAGTAATTTATATACAACACGACTCGAACATGCATAAATGGTCTTGAGATTGCACTGGAAAACATAACTTAGTAATGGTGTCATGTTCGGATAAACTTTTCTATTTGAACATTTGTCTAAGAGAAAGTGTTGTGTTTTTACAAATTGGCCTATAAATAAAAATATAAGAAGTGAGCATATTAAAGGCTCATTTACCTCACTATAAGTGCTCTTCATGGTGTGAAAGAGCACACAATTCTATGTTAAAATTATCTATTTTTTTATTACACTAATAACAGCTAAAAATCTGCAGACATAGGTGTGTTTACAAACACACTCCTGACTGTTCCATGATTAACAACACATGCCGACGCCAAGCGTTGTAGACTTCACAAGCCCAAAGATGTATGTTTTTTTCTCTGCATTCAGGAATGCAACAAGAACCAGTTAACCCATAAGTAACATATTTACGATATTCCAGCAGGCATTCCTCTGCACAGCTGAATTTGGGAAGGGTTAACTCTATGTTTGCTTATGCTCTCTGCACAGAGCTGTTGCTGTGACTTTGTCTGGGGGCTCGTGAGAGTCACATGTAAACAGACATTTAATTTATGATTTTTTTCTGTGAAAAAGCCACCTACTTTAAAAATTCAAAAAGTACTTCAATATATTTTTAGGAGAACTTTATAGTGGTGTGCTTTAAGTTATGCTGAATTAACTGGCCATTTTACTACATTTTTTTTATGCCCCACTTTTTACATTGTGTGTTAAAATCCCTTTATCTGATTGTCCCTGCAAATGAATGTTGTTGCATAAAGTACTGTGTTAATATCATGCAAAAAAAGTTTAGCAACATCTGCATTTTATTGTCAATAGTTCTGTATCTCTGTAAACCTCTGTGTCTTTAAATGTTTTTATGTATTTATTTCTGTTTGGTGTCTGTTTTAAATATCAAGGATTTGTGATAGAAACCTACCTGTCCTGCCTTTGATGTTAGCAACACTTTTGAATTCCCCACTCTCCACAAACACAGCAACTTCGTACTGTCTCCCAGGTATGAGTCCCACATGGTGAATATTGTACTCCATGAGATGTTTCTCTATTGAGGTGTTTAGCAAAACAGCAGAGTTGTCCAACAGCAAAATGCAGTATTTTTCCCAGTCTCCAGCAGGTGGCTGCCAACTCACTTGAAGGGATTTCTCACCGTTATTGCTAATCTTCAATTTTGAAACTTTATCTGGGACTGAAAAAGAAATTACATTCTCATAAAAGAACAAATTAAAGCCTAAATTTTAATTTTGACAGCTCCCAGCAGCTACAAAATGCATAGTACCCAGAAGACAACATTATGAGGAATGAAATTAATGAAGGAGAAAGTCATTAAGGACACATTAGGGGAGGTGTTTTATGACGGAAAAGTGTAATTTTGTTTATTTATGTCTATATCTAACATTAGAAGCAAGTTACTAAAATTGATAAAAGCATTATATTTAAGACAAAGAAAAAATATAAAACAAGTAGCATAACAGGTTTTTGGGGGGCTTTTGCTGAGTAATCTGAAGTATAGGCGGTAATACTGATCCTTGAAGGTTTTGATTATAATTCCTTTATTAATTTTAATTGCACTAACACTCTGGATAGTGGTTAATTATTTTCATGCGTTTGTTGAACCATTCAGACTAAGAATTCTAATCAGAATAAATTGCAATTGGTGTATTACGGTTTTGTCTCTTCATCATCCTTCTTCAGCTCATATCACATAGTTTCACTACATACTTGATTCCCTCTCCAAATATCCATCTGTCTTGGTCATCATGGTAATCAGAGACTTTAACAGTTTTCTGTGTCAAGGGGAGCCTAAATACTTTAAACACATTCAAATGCACACATTTTCATAGTTCATAGTTCAAAAGTAATAAATAACCAGAGAAAGCAAAAGCAGTTTAATACTGTTGTGAAAAGACCTCGGACCTATCCTGTTTTGTTTGTGCCTTTGTGGAAGAGCGCCGCCGCCGACTCTAGGAACGCAGCCACGCTCGTTAGTACACCCCAACCCTCTAGCCCTCACTTCCTAACCCTAACCCCCTTACCCTCTAGCCCTAACCACCTAACCCTTACTCCCTAACCCCCTAACTCTCTAACCCCCTAACCCTCACTTCCTTACTCTAACCGCCTAACCCTAACCCCCACTTCCTAAACCTAACTGCCTAACCCTCCAACACTAACCCTCTAACCCTAAACCTCTAACCATTTATCGGGCGTAGTAGCTCATGTATTGCGCGCGCGTTCCAAGAGTAGGCGAAGCGTGCTGTTCTGGCGAACAGCGGCGCACATAAAACAGGATAGGACCAAGACCTCTCAACAAACTATGGTACAAATAACAAGTTACTCACCAGTCCTGCCAGTTGTCATCCTATCAGAGCGCAGTTCACCAGACACAGTGCTAATGTGCACTTCATAGAGACGTCCTGGAGTCAGGTCAGTAAAGATGGTCTCTGTAGTTCCTGAATGCTCAGTCCTGCTATGTTTTACAATCCCATGGTCAAACAAGGTGATATTGTAGAAATCCAGCTTGCCACGAGGTGGCTTCCATTGAACCTTTAGTTTGTCACAACTACCATCATTTCGCACAGATAAATCAGTCACTTCGGCAGGAGCTAATAGAATTAAAAAGAAGTATGTCAGTTGAAAATTAAACTCTTACTTTTATCATGCTTCTTAGGTTGCAGGCCATGCAGACAGGACTTCCTCTCAGAATGTGTATCTTATGCTACAACGTATATTTGTAAACAACAACCGCTACTAAATTTAGGCCGACCCTTTTATCTTTCTAGTATTTGAAGTAAGATCAGTAACTTGAACTAACATTTCATTTTACCAAGACATTATGTGCATCTATACATATTTGACACTTGCATACTCAGGGTTTAACTGACATCTATTGTTACAAGAGAAACAACAGTAATATATATATATATATATATATATATATATATATATATATATATATATACTTTTCTACAGTCTTACCTGTTCTTATTAATCTATAGTGATAGCTTTTCATTTCTGCTGCTTCTGTAATGACTGATAAGTTATAAATATGACCAGGGTTGAGTCCTTGAAATGAGAACACATTTGAGTATTTTTCTAGACTAGTTTCAGCTATTGGCTTCTGTTCATCCAATAAGACCAGTCGGTAGCGATCTACATTGCCATCGCCAGGCGTCCATGATAAGTTGATACTATCAGTCTTGCTAAAAACGTCAATACTCTTCACCGGTGAGGGAACTAATGAAAGAAAAGTGGGTTATTGATAACTTATAATCTGAGCATTGTGCAGAATATAATGTGGCTTAAGAAACAGCACAGACGTTTCATTTTATGTACATGGTATTTTTTTTAATTTTATGTTGAATACTTTTGTAATCATTTAGTATTATTTAATTGATATGTAAATATGCCACAACTGATAAAAACATAGTTAGGTATCAAAAACTAGTCTGCCTATTATATTTGCGTAAAAAATTCACATCCCTTGCATTCTGTAAGTAAAAACAGATATTTAGATGGTGTTTTGTGTAGAACTTCTTTGGAAAGGCACATCTACTAGAATTATGTTATTTTCATGGTACCACGAATAAATAATTTTAGTGAAAACAAGTGAATATCATACCTGTGGTCGCATTAATTAGAATTGTAGGGGTGGTCTTATTCCCAGATATAGCTGTGATGATAATGCTGTAGCTGGTCCCTGGAATTAAGTTATTAAATGTAGCTTCATTTAAGGAAATAATCCCTTGGACATCAATATTTTGAACATTTTGTTTCTTGTCATCAAGTAAATGTAGTCTGTACAGGTCCACCTTCCCTGAAGACGCAGTCCAAGAAACCTGGAAACTTGTTGATGTGATTGAATTTGCATTCACTTGAAAGTCTGAAGGTGGCAAAGGATCTTAAATAAAACATAAAAAAACATTAATAGAAACACACTAAAATTAATGTTATGCAGTAGGGATGTTTGCAATATAAACATTAAACAAATATATTTTTTACATCAAACTGATTTAAGAAGTTGTAAACATTACTTAACTAACATAAAATGTAATGTCCAATTCTATGCATCATGAACAATAATAATAACAATGGCTCCATCTATAAAGGTAAACTAACAAACAAACAAAAATATAAGAAAATGATGAACTATTAAAGTAATATACATTTTGAAAGATATTTGCAATTGGTTGTTATTAAAAAATATACATTTATGTTAGATAATTACATTTTACTATTTTTAAGAGAAAGCTACTTTTTCAAACCCCTATACCAGGGTATGTGCCTTATCTGAAGAGATTAATTAATGCTCACAGTGAATGGAGGTTGGCAGGAAGAGCATGCCAAGATGGTTGAATAAGACTGATTTCTAAGGTTTGCCCAGCAGATTTAACCAAATCGACATGCTCTTCCTGTTAATTACCTCCACTCTGAGGGATACCTAAAGGACCACAAAAGTTGCCAGATGTGCCCTGTTCCATTAGATAGAGAGTGAAAAAGCATGTTGAAAAAAGTGTTTTCCTTTATTAAAATTGAAGCTGATTTCATGCAGTTATGGTCAATAGAAGTCAGGCTATTTCAGTGTGTTGCCTCTGTCTGAATGAGTAATGAGCTCTTTACTGTGAAGGATGTAATGAATTTTAATAATTCGGGTGTAGAAGTTTAGAATGAAGAAGTGTCTGAGTCATTAGTAACTACTTCCTTACATTCTAGCAGCTAGTGTAGCAACAGATCAGATAGAATGGTAGGTATGGCTACAGTATGTGAAGGTCTAGAGTTCAAATCCCCATAGACATTATTTTTAAAACACAAACATATATCATTTTAAATAACTAGTTCACATAATTATTCAATATAAATCGGTAAAATAATTAAATTAGTTCAACTTTTATAGTTACTTCTTATAGCAGAGTGTGTTGGTTTAGTAGTAAGCATGTTGTTTCAGAATTTTTTTTCAATAGTAAGTCACTGGTTCAATGTCTCCCACTTACTTATTTTTTTTAAATTGACTAATTTATTTATTAAACACACACACAATTGATATATAGAAATAAATAAAGTAAAAGTAAATTCTCAAACAATTTTAAAAATGTAAACAAATTTTACACATAATTTTCCATCCTGTAACTGATGGAGCAGAGTACATTATGGCAAAGCACAATCTTGAAAAGTAATTCCTCCCTAAAATAGTAACATTCATTGTTAATTATCTAACACTAATTAAATTATCCATACTTTTAAAGTAAATCGTTTTTCTACCAAAACTGGGACCTTTGCTGTGTAAATTAATCCTTCTACTAATACTATGTAATTGTTCATCATTAATAGTCAATTACAATGTATCAGTTATACTCATCTGCAGCACATTATTTAGGCTAAATCTCAATCACTGACTATTAATACAACTTAATACAACAATCACAGTACCTCACAGTCAATCATAGTTCATTACTAATACCAAACTATAGTTCACTAACGCTCAGTCAAACTATAACATCACAACCAAAGACTAGAAGTCAATCACACCTAAGCACTAAACGTAAGTAACAAAATGTCACCAATAAACAGTCAAATCCCAGGAAAAAGTCTAACAATAATACTCAATCAAAGCTCAAAAATAGTATCAGCTAAAGCCAAGGAATAATACTCAATCCCATAATCTAATTACTGCTTAGTCAATGACAAGAAATAATGTTCAACTAGAGACAGTTCAGCAATAATGATTACAGCAAGACACTAATACTCAACTAAAGGCCATCAATAATGCCTAATCACTGCAAATGTAAAATAAAACTAAATGCAGTGTACATAAGATCTTTATTGTGATTCTGAGATACTAAATAGTTTTATAAATTTTATTGTCAGTAAAATATATTGAGAAAAAAAATTGTTTTCCTAAATAATCAAATGATCAAAATAAAAAATCCCAAAACATTTGTAAATTGTACTGAAAATCATTCAAAACAGTACTAATTCACAGAATACCTTATAATCAAATATGCCTATTCAAATAAAACTTTTATATGATGACAGATAGATAGTGTAACATTATCTCTGTACTGAAATGATGTATAGCTTCAGAAATCTAAGGCTATTCTTTAGGTGTACTAATGTAGCTGTGTTTTTACAGTTACAATTAATGATGATGACAATATATTGGACAAACATTTATAGGAAATAGTCACCTGTGCCAAGACCCACTAACTGATACATAATTGAAATCTTAAGCTTTTTCTTATGCAACAAGAATGTGAAAATCTGTGTATTCAAAAACTAAGCAAAAAGGAGAGAAGAAAAAGGAGAAAAGAAAAGAAGAAAAAAGGAAAAGAGAGAGAAAAAAAAAAAAGAGGAAAAAAATAGGAAAAATAAATTAGAACATGAATTTATCCAAGATCACAAATATTTTTTTTAAATTATCCCACTATCCCTTTTCTTCTTCTATTTTTTATATAACTATTCTTTAATATTATTATTATATTTAAGATATTTAACTGACATAATTAAGTAACTAAGAAAGAGAAAAAATAAAAAAATTTGACTAATCACTGTTAATGTTATGAAAATTATATAAAAGAACAAAGACTATATTTATGTATATTTATCTTCAACATAGATGTTAATTATTTGTATGCCTTTCTTGTTTACAATAAAATATATATTTTTTACAAATAAGCAAACAAACTTAAAACATGTGAGAATTGCGTTTCTAATAAAATATATATTTTTTACTACTGCTTTATCAATTGCTGATGACCACTGAAAACAATATATTCACCAGTCAAAGATGATTGTTCTAAAATTGAAAGGGGATGAAATTACAAGTACTGTACAATTTGCAGTGTATGTTGGATTACTCTAATGCAACAATATCCGTAATTGAACTGCTTTAGAAGAAGGTAGCATTGGCAGATTCAGGAGTAGTGAAATTCCTAACAAATGGTGTAGTCTTACAGCTTTCAACATTTTGGGAGTTATATAACACAGTCAGTTGCAAAGAGCCGTTTGCGTGCTTAGAAGGAGAAGTTTAGAAATTCAGACTTTATCTAATCTATCTGGCCCAGAAAACAAAACACTTAGTCCCTTTAACATCCGTTAGAACAAAGGAACAATGAGCTTGGGAAGTGCCTGGGCTGAGACAGTCCTGTCTGGAAACAAACACTTAAGCCATTTACATTGTTAGAACATTTTTCTGCTGGCGGACGGCCATCGCTCCAATATCACACAAATTATGCCCTAGCCGACAGAAATAGCTATTTCACAAACTGTTCATGCTTTAAAATAATCTGAATATCTCTCAAGAATTTAAATTGTCTCATTATTTAATATGTCATTAGAGCACCATAGAACTTTATTAAAACATTGATGTCCTTGTGACACATATTCCTTCATAGCATACCCCTACCTTGTATCATCACTACACTCTGTTTAGGACTATATGGAGACCTGCCATCTCCTAGTTGAAATACGTAATCCATATCCAGTGCCTCTCTTTCACTAGGGGACATGCACCTGTTGGGTTTCAGGAACTTTATTAGCAAAGTTTTTTTCAAAACATTGGTTAATATGTGATGGACATGTCTACTCTGGATGTCTATGTTCTTGGTTCCAAACCTTTTGATTGAGACGGAACACTTTAACAAAACTAATAATTCAAAGGCCCACCCAATATTTGTAGCTGAATCACTTTAGAGGTTTACACACTGACATCTACTAACATACAAAGACTTTCGCCTCTCATTTCATTAAGCACCCAACCCAATTGCTTACATCCCCTTTCATTTCACTTCATTACCATACATCCTTGGCAATCCATAACCACTTATCATTCTAATTCATCCCTTTATTATCATTCTAATTTCATTCCTTGACTTTACACTTGATTTATTCATCTGTACTTCAATGTTACCATCAGCCCATTCTATTCATTCATTTTTTCAATAAATTCCTCCTTCAGTACAATTTCTTTTCTACTTCTCTATTGACGATACCACATTTGTGTATCTCCAGATGAGTGGGATGTAGGCAGTAGGATGTAGGGCACTAGATTTTAAAATTCAAGAAGCGGGAGATTTACTCAAGGCACAGATGGACAGTTCTCATGGCAAATTAGTCGCCCACTGGAATATGTCACATTGTATCAAACGGAAGATTTCTATATTGCTCGTAGGGAATTGCAAGTTAGTTGTGCTACATGACACCTATTACAACAAATAGAAACATTATTTTTTATGTATTTTTTAATAATTTACAGTGTTGTCCAACTCTCTCTGACCCATCACACCAGGCACATCTGTGAGCTACTGCCCCTCCATCAAGTTCACGTTCATTGCTTCAATGACCTCATCTATCCATCTCTGCCTCTGCCGTCCTCCTCTCCGCGTGCCTTCAATCTTTCCCAGCATCAGAGTCTTCTCCAGGGAATCCTGTCGTCTCATGATATGGACAGAATATTTGAGCTTTAGCCTCATGGCCATACCTTCCAGTGAACAATTTATATTACATATATTACATTTATATACTTAAACAAATATAATCACATATATAGTTGTGAGCGTACGAGTTGTTGCTAAAGCTGCGGGCTCGCTACGCGAGCCCGCAGCCCTCGCAAAGCGAGGGCCGCGGCTCGCGCAGCGAGCCGAGGCCCTCGCGAAGCGAGGGCACTGCCCGAGGGTCTCAGTTGCTGGCATGGAGCGCCGAAGGCGCTCCATGCCAGCAACTGAGGACCCTCGCGAAGCGAGGGCCTCAGTTGCTGGCATGGAGCGCCGTAGGCGCTCCATGCCAGCACCTGAGGACCTCGCAAAGCGAGGGCCGCAGTTGCTGGCATGGAGCGCCGAAGGCGCTCCTTGCCAGCAACTGCGACCCTCGCAAACTTCACGTCGCAACCCAAACAGTACGACACACACATTACGACACTCGCAAACAACATACGACACACGTTCACACACATTACGGACTCGCAACACTCGGACGCAACTCGCGAACATTACAAAATGTAAAACACAATACATACACACACCACATACATAAAAAACTTACCTACACCAAGAGGGAGCACCCAGCACCTCAAAAATACAACTTACACCTCGATTTTACTCGAAATAAAACAGTTTAGACTCTAAAAAAAAATCGAAGCGAGAGAAAAAATGGCCGCCGAACAAAACGAAAACGAGGCTACAGCACTCTAAACTCGCAAAACACCACAAGAAACTCGCAAAACACCACAAAACACCTACGGATATTCCGATACAAACGTATACCACACATTACTCGCCATTTTACGCCAATGCGGAAGTACATGACAACGGTTTGGGCTCGCGCACGCACACTGTTACACTGCACACATTCAGCACGCTTACACAGCAGATCCACACCACTAATGCTGCAGCAACATCAAAACACATTCACAGCTCTTCCACACAATGCTTTAAAATAGGTAAAGTATATTCATTTATTAATGTATTATATATTTCATTATTACACACTAAACAGCATTAGCTACCTTACAATTTCATTGCCGTCATTTTTTGACGGGCTATTCTCTAGTTGTTTTATAATTATTATCCATTCTATTTTTGTTACATTACATAAATTCACATATTTAAACAAATGGTAGATTTTTGATAGATATTATCATCTTTTGCCTATTATCTAAAACCATTTCCTCTCCCTGTGACTTTCCCTTAACAAAGTAATAAAACACTTTCTGTTTAATATTCAAAACACCTATTTCTTTTTTTCCCCAATATTTCCGTATCTCGTCTATTAACCTACATCTCAGTAGCTCCATTTCTGCAATGTAATTTACCTTTATCAGATCAATATCAGGTAAAACAAGCTGTTTCCAATACACTGCTACTGATCTATTTGTAGCAGTAATCTTGTGAGTCAATAACATATTCTTATTGTACACATTTGTGTTTTAGTATGATTCAATGTAGACAGTGCTGACTCTAATGTAAGGTTAATGCCTTATATCTTCTCAACCCTAGCATACACTTTTTGCAAAATCTCCTGCACAAAATCTCAAATCAAATCATCAAATATGCATGAAATCCTCTTCCAACCAACAGTATGACGATGACACATCATCTATCTTTGATACTCTGTCTGGAGTATATTACCACATCATTTACTACAAACAAATTGTAACAAGGCAAAGAATCAAGTATTGAATGGTGCAAAAACCATACACATCAAATAATGACTCCCAGTGGTTTCCATGGCATGACTTCTAGAATACCCAATGCAGTGTTTAGCTCCAAGTATGCTCTAGGTACACATTTATATTATGCACATAAGTACAGTATATTGTCAAAAAATTATCTGTAATTATACTTTTAGTATTGCAATTATAATTTGTTTTAAGTTTATACTTTCACCATAGCTGACAAACATAGGATTGCACTAAAGATATAAAGCCTAGTGACATGAGGGCAGTAACCTTTATATGTATTATTGGTGGGCTTTCCACATTTATAGGCCCTTTGCACTGAACCCTAGCAAATACGTAGATTAAACAGTCACCACAGGACTCCATTGTACACAAATATATCTAAAGTTTTATTACATTATGAATATTTATTTCACAGCTTAGTCTACAATGTTTTACTTTTACATGTTTGCCCAAAAGGGATAAAAGGATTCCCTTTCATACTAGTAAAACAGATTTACATTAAAGGACCACTGCAGTTCAAGAAAAAAAAAATACATTTGCAAGCCACCTATGTACTAAGCTGACTATGGGCCTCATTCAATTGCCAGCCCGTAACTCGATCGCAGACAGCCGCATGACTGCGATTGTGTTGCGAGCTCTCATTGGTTTCCGTTTGCGATACTATTCAATTGCTCCATCCCGCGACTTGCGATCCTGAAGCCAGCTTCGTAAACCATGCACTGGTTTGGAGCAGTTGTGGGCGGGATACGTATCAATTCAGCCCGTAACCGCCCATTTCGCATCGACCAACAGAAAACTAGAATGTCATAATTATGGCAGTAAAACATGGCGGTTACGAGTCAATCAATCAGGTTCGGGGTCCAATATGCGATCAGACTCGCATGACTTCGAAAATGAAGAATTATTAAAATAAATGCCAATACTGTTCTAGTCCATATGGGTAGCCTGATATGTATTAACTCATTGATACCCAAGATCATTTAACCCAAAATGACATATAAAAATAAAACTTATTTCCTGCAGTTGTGCAAGCTTGAGACTGTTGTGCAATTAATCCTACAGTGCAACAAATTGGTGTTTAACCCCTTTGTGGGTCCTCTTGAGCACATGTAGGATTTTCTCCTCCATTTGTGATTTACGAGTGTTGATACGTTTGCGAGCTCGGGGAATCTGAGCAATTGATTAGCGACTTGTGATTTTATCCCTGCGAAAGTGACACATCAAAGGCTTCTGGAGGCTGTAAGTTACGAGTTGTACGGCCGACATTTTTTCAAGCTCGTAACTCGTAACCTGAGCCTGCTGAAAGACGCCAATTGAATAGCAAATTTGACTGGGATCGCCACTTGCAAGCTCGGATCTGAAAATCACAGCAATTGAATATTAGCAGCTCTGGAAGCCATGGTCATAAAATATTTTTGGGCAACATCAGAATTTTGGAAAACTCTGTTTATGAGTATAGGTAGGTATTTTATGCTTGTTAGTGGAGAGAGGGATGGGAAAGGACGGAAGAGAGAGTCTTTGTTAAGATAGTTGTATAAAATTGAAACTGACACCTCACCCCTTCCCCCTTACTGGACCAGAATCAGATTTCCCTAAGGAAATGCAACCACACCTCTCCAGAACTGTAAATGCCCTTGCAGACACACAGCTTCCATCGGGGTATCATGGATCCCAAAAGCATCAAAACTGAAAACTAGCTGTACCACTTTTATTCTGCTTAATTATGCTCTTAGACTCAACATTTTCACAAAACTATTGGTTTCATTGTGCAGTGGTCCTTTATAGGACCATTACAATTAACATTTTTAAAATATGCGCTATGAATAACTACACTTCTAATTAGGCAAACTGTTATTAGAAAGTAAAAGATAATACTGTGCTTACTTGTTTATGTTTTTTACCTATTAAGTTGCTGTGGAATCTACCATTTTGGTGATCAACTTTCGCAAGTGGGAATGGATTTTAGGGGAAGCTTCTGCATGAAACTTAGAAATGTGGCAGCTAAAAGAGACTGTATTTTCATTAATACTAATTGAAAAGAATATTAGTTTACAAGGAAACAACCTCCTGAGAAATCAGAGCACCAAATCAAGTCACAAAAAAGTTGAAGCCCACAGTAAAGAATAACTGTATAAAACTTATGAAGTTGTTTTCTTTTTAAAACATTTTGCCCGTTATCAAATTTGGTTATTCAAAATCATATACAGAAAATATTTGACATCACTGATCCTTTAACTTGGTGGTGAAAATCTGCATGTACACGCTCATTGTATTATGTGCTAAAAATAATTACAATGGATTTCCCTTTAAAAAAATTGTATTCAGTATTATTCATTATTAACCATCAGTTGTATTGCTGGCAGTAACTGTATTCTTTTGTTTTCTGTAAAAATAAACTATTGAAAGTGCTCAGAGCAGATATTTTAGACTTTCTTGACTGCTATTAAATTCACCATCCATTGTATCCCTGTTCAGTAAACAGTGCCCGCCTTTGGGTATGCCTACGTTATGCCTTAATTGCTGCCTACAAATATGAGATGAGAGATATATAAAATACTGGGGTGTGATGAAAGATATACACAATGCTAGTATTTTGGGCAAGGTGAGAGGTATATAAAATATCGGGGTGATACGAGAGTTATAAAACAGAAGGGCTAAACATTAAGTAAATTAGCACAATTTTAATAAATTATTATATGTGCATTGATGTATTTCCTAAGCCATGTGTTCTCAAAATAGTCACATACAAGCACGTTAAACCTTTTCCACTTCCCTCACAATCCTTTAATAAAAGTCCACATTAAAAGTAACAAGAAAAATGCTGCTTTACTATATACCCCCAGAATCCCTATGAGTCTCAAGGGTGAAGCCGCTCACTGAAGTCTGCTCTGACTATTTCCTATGGGGAATACTGCAACTGCAGCATAGTTGAGCATTTGACACCTGCTGTGAAGCTTAGTAGATCTATCCCGCTGTCTAGCCTTTCAAAATCTGATGGAAAGCTAAATCTCCTTAAAACGTATATGACTTAAACCTAATGTTCAGCGATCTCTTCCTGCATTAGTCGCTACCGTATTTTGGCACCTTTTTAATGTCCCCACCTGCAACTGGAAAATCAATATGAACATCTCAGACACAGGAGCTAAAAACATCAGGGTTTAGTTCTATGTATCATTTAGTTTTATTCAACAGACTGACCAAGTTGTTTCTTGCATCTGAAGATGGGTTAGAGGGTACAAGTGTACGAGGGAGATACAGGGCATTCAAGGAACATTTAGTTTAGAGAGAACAATGAACATACTGAGTGTACCAAGAACCCACAGGTGGGACGTACAAAATGATCACAGCCATATTTCTTTGTACTTGTCTTTTTATATTTTAGACAACATTGAAGCTTTTTATTGATATCAATCTTTGCATTTATTGCAGCAAGGTAAATGAATAGTCACTTATAGTCCAGTAATAGTTAAAAAAGAAAAATATATGAAAGTAATGGTTTTAACAAACTACCCAGATTGTATATGTGTTTAGTTAAGAAAGGTCCCTTGTTTCACTTGTATCCCATGATTATATTTTAGTTGAGTGAGACCAGATATACTACAGGATATTTCTCCATGTGAAGGGTACACGTGATACACACCACAGTCTTCCAGTTTATCCCATAGATTGGCATGTTGTGTTTTTATACATCACTTTTATTTCCTATGATAAATCTAAATTTTCCATGCAAGTAAATTCACTAAACTATTAACGGCTTCAATTGCAGTTTTCTTCATAGTAAATAAACGAGCAGCCCTCAGTTATCTGCGTTCAGCACTCTTGGGTGTTTGGCGAATCCGGAGGAATGTGTTGTCGCTAACTTGTGAGTTATTAAAGAGAATTGGAGTGCCTCTTTTTCTCTATCACTTATGGGGATATAAATGGCTAACAGTAAGTAAGTTGATTTACAAATATATTCAATTAATTAGTGTGTTGGACTAACTTGTGTGCTGCTGCACCTGGCTAGGTGTGTTATTTGAGTAAGTGTACATGTGAAAGGAGATTGATCAAGGAGAGGGTGTTATAGAATAATGAGGATATATATAGAATAGTGGCACGGGTGATATGGAATGACAAGGATATATAGGGTGATATGAAATGCTGGGGTGATATATAATGGTAGCGTGAGATAAGACTTATATAGGATGGTGGGTGAGACGACAGATATATGGAATGATGGGTGAGATGACAGTTATATAGAATTGTGGGTGATACAAGTGTATATAGAATGGTGGGTGATACAAGTGTATATAGAATGGTGGGTGAGATGACAGTTATATAGAATTGTGGGTGATACAAGTGTATATAGAATGGTGGGTGATACAAGTGTATATAGAATGGTGGGTGATACAAGTGTATATAGAATGGTGGGTGATACAAGTGTATATAGAATGGTGGGTGAGATGACAGTGATATAGAATGGAAGGGTGTTATGAGAATTATATAGAATGTTGGGGTGATATAAAAGTTATATAGAATGGTGGGGTGATATAAGCATTATATAGAATAGTGGGGTGATATAAGTGTTATATAGAATGGTGGAAGAGATAAAATATATATAGAATACTTGGGTGAGATGAGCAATATATAGAGTGCTGGGTTGCGATATATAGAATACTGTGGCTATATGAAAATGATATAGAATGGTTGGTGAGATAAGAGATATATAAAATTCTGGATGCTATGAGACATATAGAACGCTGAGTGAGATGAAAGATATACACAATGTTAGTATTTTGGGTGAGTGAGAGGTATATACAATATTGGGGTGATATGAGAGTATAATATGGAAGTTATATTGAATGCAGGGACAATATGAGAGATATCGGATGCTGGGGTGATATCAGAGTTATATAGAATGCTGGGGAAATATGGCAGTAATTTGCTGAAACATATGAGAGTTATAGATAGAATGTTGGGGACAATATAAGAGTTATTGAGAATGGTGGGGTGATATGAGAGTTCTATAAAATGCTGACGGTGATATGAGAGTTATATCTAATGGAGGCATGACATGGGAGTTATATAAAATGCTGGGATGAGCGTTACTTTAAATGGTGGGTGATGTGATATAGTATATAGAAAACTGAGGTAATAAGTGTGATATAGAATGCTGATGAAACTAGTTTTTGAGAATGCATGGGTGATACGGGACATGTAGAATGCTGGAATGATATGAAAGTTATATAGAACGCGTTGGTGTGATATTAGAGCCACATAGAATGGCGGGGTGAGATTAGAGTTAAATGGAAAGGGGGGTGATATAATATATAGAATGCTTGGGTTATATGTGTGTGATATAGAACACTGTTTCTCAACAGGATTGTATGATCAGTGCCAGTACCTAATAGCTTATCTGCTGGTCCTCAGAACCAGGAAAGATGAGGAGAGCACTTTAAACCACAAAGGCATAGTTATAGATAAATCATTGAGGAATTTATCTGCAGTTAGAATGTACTCTATTCACTGCGAAATAAGATGTGAAATCACAGTCACATGTAATATCACCGTGTTATAAATGCTCTGGATCTGAAAGGTGGTCCCCAAGAGTATTGTAAGATAACCAACAGGCCCACAGATTAAAAATCTTGATATAGGACACATAAAGGATCTCACTTGTAGGTTAACATACTGCCTACAGACTGTTGGGAAGAAGTAAATATCTCTCACCATATTTAATGCTAGCATCTGCCTTGTGCATATGTGTATTTATATTTCATCAGATTATGATATCATACACAAGGTTGAGTCATGTGCATTTTAAATAACTCAGAGGAGATCACTATTGAAGTAATAGCTACCAGTCATTTCTTCACACACTCTGTACATTCTGGTTTCATTGACTAGTTTATTTTTATAAGATTCAGTAATACTTTCATAGACCAAAAGGATATTAAGAGCTACCAAAGCTAATTAAAGCTAATAAACAGAGCACTACTGTTCTGCTAAAAGGTTGTATAGCATCCTGTCGAGCATCTCTGGGCAGAATCTGTGACTCACATCCCCTTGTGTATGAACATACAGTAGTACAAGGTCTTAATGATACTACTAGAGGAACAGCAGAATGACCAGAGTCAGATAAGCGCACACACGGTGCAGGTAAATGACATGAGATATAGTTATACAGACATGACAGCAATAAACGCTGATGTTATAGACACATTATATTTAACATATCTTGATGGGTGTTACTAAAAAGTTGAGAGAAAGGAATTATTATATCAATTATTTCCCCAAACTTTATTTTCCCAAGAAACACTTGGAAGTTTCTGAAAGCAGCAAGGACCTGAGGGCCTTACCACTTAATTAATTTTCTGTCATTTATTTTAATCAATTAGCATGTCTTGTGGTATATTGGAGTATACAGCTTGGAAGCATTTTTATGTATATATATATATATATATATATATATATATATATATATATATATATATATATAATTTTTTATTTGTAACGCGCCAACATATTATTCCATAGCGATATAGAGGGGTTAATTACAATTCAAAACACATTGCAAAAAGAATGGAGGGCACTGTTATTGAGCTTAAAATCAGATATACGTAGTGCTTTCCCTAAAGAACCTAACGATTTAAAAGTCAGAATCTTACAGTTTAGGGTATATATATATATATATCTGTTGTACTGTGTCCTCCTATTACTGCGTTTTCATCTTCTGTAGTTCATCCAGACTAAATAAGCTGTTCTTTGCTTTAGTGGAATAGGAGCTACAAAAAATCTGAACAGTATCAAGCGATGGTGTGAACATTACACTTGTGATGTCTTATCAGGTGTGGACAGGCTACAGACCACACACAGCTTTGCATTAGAAGCACTTCTATTTGAGACAATATACTCTTTAATGTAATATTTAACAATAAGTGTATCTTAAGATATTTAGAACTCATGTTTGAGGTAAGATAAGTAACCACATAATTGTATTTTACTGTACTGTGTAAATTACAAACATATAAATAGTTGGAAAATGGTTTATGGAAATGTTTTTGCCATGCACAAGGCACTGGGCCATATGTACTAAACAGTGAGATGTTGGAGAACTCTTGGAGATGTCATATGTTAGCACATAGGATAACAACAAAAATGAAGAGGTTGTACTCTTGAACCTTAAGCACATCTCTGTATAGAATAAAAGGGTTGCCTAGAATTTAGTTTTAGGCCTAAAAGAATGTATATGGAATATATCGGAGCTTTACAAAATACATGCTTTTAATATATGATAATAAGAAGGGTCAAACTGACCCAAAGAAATACACTGAATATATTCTTGCAGAAAATATTGTCACAACCTGCCTGTACATATACAGTAATACTGCCAACATAATGCTAATATACCTTTAGAAACCCCTCTGTCGCAAATCATTGAAAGGAACTTGGAGAATTCATTTAAAGGAACATGGAACTACCATTCAACTACAAAATACACTACTTCACATGATAAAACAACTAAACTCAAGTACCACTCATCTAACCTTAATTATATAGAGATTTTCTCACTGAAACAAACATCACTAATGATTTTACATAAATTATTGTTAAGACTTCATTATCCCTTTTTTTCCACAACTGTTTAACTAAACTTATCTTCCTTCTCTTGTTTTTCTGACAGTTGGATGTCTAATCCAAGCATACTACATAACAATGCACCTGCTGGATGCCTACTTTTGAATCCACTACCCTTTCTATAAACAGCACTTCCTCGCATTCTTCATGAGCCTCGTTCTTCCAGCGTCAGAACATGATCTCTCAATCTAGTAATTCTTTTGAAATATGCGTCAGTTACGTTTTTTTAATCCTTAAGACATTATGGAAAAGAATATATCCACCTTGATTCCGTATCTATCTATCTATCTATCTATCTATCTATCTATCTATCTATCTATCTATTGGCATCTGGAGCAGATTGTGAGTACATTTATTGATTTACTACACAGAATCTGATCTAGATCCTAGTACTATTCTAGCTAGCTCCCAATATTTTTAAGCTAATCTCTGTATTGCTGTATCCATAAGGCATTACAAATAATATATGTGCATTAACAGAGGAATATAATAATAAATATATTAATAGTATTGGTTTGAGATTTTGGGGGGTAATGAAAGGTGACATTAGTAAGGCATCCCATGATCTCCTGTCAGTGTCATGCTGCACCTGTTACTCCTACCTGTTTGCAGAGCAATGTTCTCCATCTCTCCATCCTGCAGAGATTCAATCCTTATGTCATATAAAGTTCCTGCCTCAAGTCCACTTTGCGTGCATTCATAGGAGTCATTTGTGTTTTCGATAGGATGGCAAGAGGATTCCCAAAATGTGTCTGACCTGCACGTCATGGTGAAGTTACAGTGAATGCCTGGGCTGCTCCATTTTACATAAACTGACTGTGAGAGAACGTTTCTTTCTGTGATGTTGATGGTGCATTTCACAGGCTCCACATACTGCAAAAGATTAAGTAAAAAACAGGAATTACACAGGAAATTTTGAGTATACTTAAAGTATTACACAGACTATCAAAAGGATGCACTGATAACATGCAGCAGCACAAAAACTGGATAGATAAAATGCTGAATAAGTCCTAAATGTACTATCTGTACTTACTATCCAACAACGCAACCCTATATTATGTCATGTCATGTTCTCACCTTGATGAGGTTTAGTGCAATCCATAATGATAATCCACACACATATCTCAGCATTGCGAATATTTTTGTTTTGTGTTTTAAATAATCCTCCTGGGATAATAAATTACATTGCAAAACCCCCAAAAAACAGCAGGCCAATTATCCAAAAGCCGGTGTAATGAATAGTTCAAGCAATCCAAGGTAAATTAATTCCAGGTAGATGACTGTAAGATGTTGAAGAATGCTGTAAAATATCTTTAACAATTAAATCCTAATAATTTCTTTCTGAAAGGGGGTGTAGGCAGAGAAAGGGGTCCCAAGAAAATCCGATTAGGGGCAAGATTTAAGCAGGAGGTGATGAAGGCAACGTCTTGCTGTTCCCACATTGCCATTCTGACCCAGTCTAACTCTACTGAGTCCTTTCCATTCACTTCCGCAATCAAGAGTCAATTTCCTCGGCTGGTTCTAAAACAGCAGTAATTAGCTAGGACCCCTGCAGAATCCAGCCCAGGCAGAGCTACAGCCAACGCCTCTCCTTCTTCTAAACTTACTAAATTATCCAGTCTGTCTCCTTGGCAGGACCTCTCATTTACCAACCACACCAACTTCCTCTGGCTGCTGACCCTTCAGTAACCTTCCCTCCTGGTGCCTATGTACCCACTACTGTGCCCAGAGTCTGAACACTGCCGTCCCATGCCAGGACTTTCACTTTTCTGATTTTTCTTTGCTGCAAATCTTGTTTCTTTCTCCCTCTAAACTTTCCTCTCCCCCACCCCTGCCTTCCTTCCTCCTATCTTCGCATTTTCTCTCTCAGGCTCGTTTCCCGAGGCTATTTTTGGCCATATTTTGTTTTCTTTTCATAAAAAGTTTGGCCATTATAATTTCACACAAGCAGCCTCACCCAAAAGGTCCTACTCTTTCATCAGGTGACTTTCGCTGTATAAATGCTAAAACTTGGTAGATGTTTTAATCAGAACTTTCTAAATCTTTCCTGTTATATTCAATACCATACAATATGAATTCAAATAACTACCAGAATAGACAGCTTTTTTCCTTTGCTTAAAATGCTTTAATGCCGGACATCAAAAACCTCTTTGTTTGGTAAAATCTCAATGAATATATTCAGCAAACAAAATTAGACATTTTAGTATTACCATAAATTGTGCTCTGGTATAAGACTACATCTGTGATATTAGTCTCATATCAATCAGAGCAAGTTGTTAACTTTTTATTGTTATGCCATCAACCTTTTATTTATTCCTTAAATCATTTTATGTATTATGCTGAACATATATTACAGCAACCTGACACATACATTTCTTACTTTAGGAGATGTAATGCCACATAAAATCTAATCTAATATAGTATGCCTGACTTCTGAATATTATTTTCTGACTAGCCACTTGCCCGTCACAAATGACGGGATAATATTTTATATTTCTTTCCCCCCCTCTGTCTCTTCCCCCCTCTCCTGTTTCTCTTCCCCCCTCTTGTTGCCCACTGTTTCTTACCCCCCTCTCCTTTCTCTCTTCCCCCTCTCCCTCCCCTGTGTCTCTCCCCCACTTTCCCCTCTCTCACTCTCCTGTGTCTCTTTCCCCCTCCCTCCCCTGTGTCTCTTTCCCCCCTCTCTCTCCGCTGTGTCTGTTTCCCCCTCTCCTGTGTCTCTTCCACCCTCTCCTTTGTCTCTGCCCCCTCTCCCCCTCCTGTGTCTTCCCCCTCTCACTCCCCTTTGTCTCTACCCCCCTCTCCCTCCCCTGTATCTCTTCCCCCTCTCCCTCCCCTGTGTTCTCCCCCCTTCTGTCTCTCCCCCTCCCTTCTATCTCTCCGCCCTCTGTCTTCCGTCTCTTCCACCTCTCTCCCTCTCCTGTGTCTCTTTCCCCCCTCTCCCTCCCCTGTGTCTCCTCCCCCCCCCTCCCTTCCCTGTCTCCTTTACCCTCCGTGCCTTCACTTGTGTCTCTCTCTCCCCCTTCCCTGTGTCTCTCGACCCTTCCCACCCTCTAGCCACACATTGCGTATGCGCGGCACTCGCCGCGCAATGCACATGTGCAACTTGGAAGTTGCAGCGGTAATTGTGAGTGTTACACACACGCTCGCAATTACCAAAACTATATATATGATGGCATTATTTAAAGCCAAATACATTTATAGCTTAGGAACACTAACAACTTAGTTTCTCTCATTTAGTATTTAGACTATTTTTAGGTGGTAGAGCAGAATTAATTAATATAAATGCTATTTTAAATGCACCTTTTGGAAGTATGGGCTCTTTATCCCAAGATTTTGTCACCCGGAGATTATAGATATTTTAGGAAGATAAACTAGCTAAACCACAGTAAACCAGTCTTATAGATAAAATAACATTGCAATGTTGTACATAGCTGCAGATTACTACTGTGCAAATCTTGCTGATGCTTCCAAACTGTGAGAGTTGGAAAAGCGACATATATTATTGCCATTATAACACATATCTATTGGAGATGTCAAGATTAGAGTTTGCTAATACTCTAGTACATCTGGACCTAAATGATACATGAGTATCATCTCCACCAGGAATACCTGTATGTCTATCCAATTTCTATTGATTAGATTCTACTTTTAAATAATAACACTCCTACTGGTAAACTGTAAATCCCTTAGAAATCATCATTGGAAGTGACTCTACCTGATTAGGGCAAAATGGTCTAACTATTAAAGTTATACCTATGTTTCCCTGTTTTTACCTTCTCCTAATCTAACACATGCTGCTTATATCAGACACACACATTACATTAAGTCTTTCTATACACACACAGATTTATTTTACACACCCCAGAGCTGCTTACATAGGCACAATGTACTTACCAATAGAAACACTGCATTTGGGTACATATTTTGACCCTTTACTAACTTTCAAGCCAGCAGCAGCTCAATGCAGAAATCTACAGATCAGTGCCTCCTACTTCCTTCTATAGGGAAAATACACATCCCATGATTCCTTCCTGCACAAATTGCCATAATTGACTGCTATAATGTATTACAATGTGTAGCTGTCTGTGATTGGTTAAAATAAATTATGAATTTTATGCTAATTTTAGCAGGGATTTTCAGGGGTGTCAACTCACAAAAGCAAACATTAGGGTGAGTCCGTAAAAGTTTATTTTGGTATCTTTTTATGCAAAAAAAGTTTGCATACACTACTGATTCACCTCTGTCAGATTCATAATCCAGAAAACTTAGATATGCCTTTATGTTATTATGTTTTATACACATGAATTTATTTAAGAAGCTAAAACTAATAAATAGGTTCCACAGAATAGATTTAAAATTATAATATCCTAATGCTCCTTTAATTTATTTCAAGGGATGCTGAAATTATAGAGTTGCTTTATGTAGATCACTCAAAATAATGCAGAAAATGTGCAATTATTAGAAGCTCTTTTCAGCGTTTCATCCATATTTTTAAATGTTAAAGTGTTAGCTTTTACAGCACCAAAACTATTTATTTACCTTGAGACATAACGAGGCCAGATACACCTCCGGATTTATTGAGCCTATAGGGACAGTATCTAAATGTGTATATGCTGTCTTGACTGCAATAATGCATTTCACATTTTTTTTCCGTTGGGGATAGAATATCTAAAAATCCCAGTGAAATAAAATGACATTTTATTGCTGCAGTAAACAGAGCGTATTGCCAATTGAATGATGCCTGCCATAACTTGCGAGTCTACAGTCGTCAGGGAGGACGGTTTGAGGATTAACTGTTATATAAAAACTCTTACAAAACATTAAAATATCCATCCGTTTTTCACTTAGCTCCAGCTCTTTTTGATAATGTACAGCAGAATTGATAAATTCCATGTCCTTTTAATTTGCTTTATGATTGACCGTAACTTGCTCTTATTAAGTCATCTGATTCTATATAATGCAGTTACTTGCTCAGTGTATCCTCTCATAATATACTATATTTAAAGACAGACATTTACAGCTCCCATATTTTTCTGGCTCCATAAACCCTTTTTCAACTATAATAGTATCTAAATGCAAATAAAGTAATATTAGCTAATAAACAATCTAGCTGGCTCCTAAGATTTATCTACTGCATCACCCCAAACATTTTCTGTACAAATTCTGTATCTTTCATTTGCAGACACGTTTGAATACTTTGGGAAAGCTATGTAAATACAAACATTTTTTTATTATACTAGCATCTTGCGCATCAAACTGACGGCAATACAATTTGAAGCCTGGCAATGATGTTTGCCACACAATGCGATGTTCTCCCCCCTCTAACTTGCAGACCTTACATTGAACACCTTTGGCACTCATTGTGAGCCTCCCCCCCCCCCCCACTCCCTGACCCCTGTGTCTTTCTCCCCCCTCTCCCTCCTCTGTTCTCCATATGTTGTTTTTGTTCAGTCCTTCAGTCGTGTCCGAGTCTTGTTGACCCTATGGACTGCAGCACACCAGGCCCATTTATCTATATCTCTGGCTCACACACTGTCTAAGTAACAAAATAAAGGGAGGACAGAACAGATATCCTTTGGAGATGGAGTGCACACCCTCTGCCCAAATAACAATATAGAGCAGCAAAAAGTTCTAAAATTTAACGTTTAATGATTTGGGTAAAACTGTATATTAAAATATAAGTTAAAATATAGATAATCTGACAAGATAAGGTAAGTAGAGACAGTTAAGTATTATTCAGGACTCTGAAAATTGTCACTGTGATTTGTAAGGATACCAGAAATCCTAGGTTGACTTATTTGATCCCCCAAAAGTGAATTGTTGGTGTAATATTGGTAAGCAGCAGAAACAAAGGTCCAAAGATTTAGACTTCTGTGTTTGCACTTATATATTAATTGCACCTATAAAAGTGTCTAGTGCTTTAGATGGGAACTGAGATAGTGTATCCCAAGAGTGAATGGTGGGTGTAATATTGGTAAGCTGCAGAAACAAAGGTCCAAAAGATTTAGACTTCTGTGTTTGCACTTATATATTGAATGCACCTATAAAAGTTTCTAGTGCTTATGATGGGAGCTGAGGTAGTGTACCATTAGTATAATTGTATAGCCTCTAGAGGATAGATATTGCACTGTGATAAAGTGTCTAGTGCCAATGTGCAAAATAATTATTTATTCATTTGACTGATAATAATAAATAAGATTAGTGATAATCGATACTGTGAAAGATAAAGTGCAAGTGCTACATGAGGTACAGGGATACTGGTCAGTATTATATTTGAACAGAAAGAGTCCAGTATTAAGAGTATTATGATAGTATTATTCCTCTACTTAAACATAGGAGCTCAGGGTTATACTATCTGATACCTAGTATTTTCTTCATTAGCGATTTGTAATTTATATGGAGGTATCGATAGTTTAAGTATAATTAAATAGAACTCCTGATGAAATTGTCAGAAACGTGCGTCGGGTTGCACGCACTACGCCGCGTCGCCGTTCTATGACGTCATTACGTAGACGCATGGACGACACGCGGGTAGTTTAGGAGCTCTGGCGTTTCACTATAACTGAGTCCGTTCGGACTATTTAATTATACTTAAACTATCGATACCTCCATATAAATTACAAATCGCTAATGAAGAAAATACTAGGTATCAGATAGTATAACCCTGAGCTCCTATGTTTAAGTAGAGGAATAATATTATCATAATACTCTAAATACTGGACTCTTTCTGTTCAAATATAATACTGACCAGTATCCCTGTACCTCATGTAGCACTTGCACTTTATCTTTCACAGTATCGATTATCACTAATCTTATTTATTATTATCAGTCAAATGAATAAATAATTATTTTGCACATTGGCACTAGACACTTTATCACAGTGCAATATCTATCCTCTAGAGGCTATACAATTATACTAATGGTACACTACCTCAGCTCCCATCATAAGCACTAGACACTTTTATAGGTGCATTCAATATATAAGTGCAAACACAGAAGTCTAAATCTTTTGGACCTTTGTTTCTGCAGCTTACCAATATTACACCCACCATTCACTCTTGGGATACACTATCTCAGTTCCCATCTAAAGCACTAGACACTTTTATAGGTGCAATTAATATATAAGTGCAAACACAGAAGTCTAAATCTTTGGACCTTTGTTTCTGCTGCTTACCAATATTACACCAACAATTCACTTTTGGGGGATCAAATAAGTCAACCTAGGATTTCTGGTATCCTTACAAATCACAGTGACAATTTTCAGAGTCCTGAATAATACTAAACTGTCCCTACTTACCTTATCTTGTCAGATTATCTATATTTTAACTCATATTTTAATATACAGTTTTACCCAAATCATTAAACGTTAAGTTTTAGAACTTTTTGCTGCTCTATATTGTTATTTGGGCAGAGGGTGTGCACTCCATCTCCAAAGGATATCTGTTCTGTCCTCCCTTTATTTTGTTACTTAGCGTATATTATCCTTGAGTAGCACCCCTTGCTTTATTCCCAGAGTTTATTCATACCTTGAGCCACCTATTTTTTCTACATAGTACCTATTATCACACACTGTCTAGTCATTTTTTTCATGCTCTTATAGAAAAACTTAAATAAAACAACATAATTGTTTATGTTCCATTTATGGCAGTTAACAAATACTTGGCATTGCATGGCAGTATATTGACAGTATATGGACATTACTTTTAGATAAAACTGGTGATAAAAGTATCCAGAACAATTGCAGAATTTACTAAGCATCACACTGGGCAGTAATGAGGGGGCATTTTTCTAAGCATCTCAGTTGTTTTGATGTGCAGCCCTGTATTTACTATGCAGTATATTCTATGAGTAATATCGCTATCAAAGTCGTTCACATGTCACCACAGTCCCTATGACTAGTAAACAACCCCCTCGCGAGTGTGAAGGTCTGCAATCTCAATTTATTCCTTTAGGAAATAGTGCTATACAGGGATGGACATTTCAGGCACTTGATTTGTTCCATAATTTGGTACCAAGTAAGTGGACCCAAAAAGAGAAAAGCTGTACATTGTAGAAGTATTTAATGCAGCTCAGCTCATTGTGAGTGAAGTCAGACTAAATGAAGGGAATGGTGTATGCCAGTAAGGACAGGCACTGAGAACTCTTAAGGGTTTAAATTTCACTGCAGGGAAATATAAAGTATACATTTTAGAAGGAGAATAAAGGGAAATATAAATATAATATATACATTTTACAAGGGGAATTTGCTAAGCATCTCAAGTGCATCTCAGGTTATCTCCTGATTAACTAGGTACTAATTTCTACGGGGGGAAAATAGCCTTTTGCACATTATCTCAGCTCTTCTCATCTCAAGTGAGAAAGTGCATAGGAAACTCCCCCAAATTAGAGGCTAAAGTGTTAAATTGATGAAGTAAAGGACTGAGACTGAAAGAGGGCTCAAATGAGAAAAAAAATAGAAAATAGAATGGGATGTGGTCCTAGTGAGTCGTATTAGATGAACTACTTGGGATGACACAGTGGGGTGGATTTACTAACCTTCACAAAGACCATGGGTTTGTTTCACTAGGACCACGAGACCCAGGCCTAGGGCAACACATTTTAAGGGGGCAGCAGGTTAACTGAAGTTGCCAATGCAATGCTGACTTATGGTATACTTACCTAGATGCAAATAGTTTCTATATAGGTGTGGGATAAGCATGACTCAGATATCGCAAGAAAGAAGGAGTAGGAACTGGGTTGTGGTGGTGCTGGGGGGCACAAATCTGAATGGGCCCAAATACACCTCTGACATTGCTGAAAAGTGCTTCATTGAGACTGCAATGACAATATTCCCAAAGGAAATAGTCATTGGAGCCTCCAGTGATGTGGGGGAATAAGGCGTTGAAACCTTAAAGGCTTCTAATCTAGGGGTTCTCTGTGGTAGGTTTAAAGGCTTGATACATTTTTTTCTAATGTGTTCTAAAATATAATTATTCTTTGTTTAAATAACTTCCACTATTATGAAAAATAACCCACAATGTTTCTATCATCTATTTTTGGGGAGTTTACAAAGTGATTGTTTAGTTGCTGTTTAGTATAATCTCCCATAGTACAAAAATGAAAGCCATCTCACACCTCCAAGAAGGAACTGGTTATCCACTCCAGTATCTCTGCCAAAATACCAAGTGGATCAGCATGGTGTGTTGTGGTCCATGAGGTCACAGAGAGTTGGACACGGCTCGACGAGGCAAACACACACACACACCTCCCAACCCTATTTGTTTTTCACATTTACATTTATCTACATTCAATTACAGTGACTTTATCTGCTAACATATTTTGTCCGGATTAGTCTAAGACAAAGAAAGTATGTGATAATGCTTTAAAGGGTAAGCCTGCCTAAACACATTTATTCTTGATGTACATGTGAATGTTAAAACATGTGCCTTTTCCTTCTACCAGCACATGGCATGTTAGAGGAGACAGGTGATGGAGCTGCTGTAGTACACACTGAATTGAATCTAATTTCCAAACTTTAGAATTGTGGCAGTAGTTTGTGGCACAAATGGAGCACATGTCTTATAATGCGGCGCCTCTGCTTTCAGAAAACATGAACAGAAACGGGTAACTTTTGCACATATACAGCTATATCCCATTTAACGCTGTACATAAGTTCCATGCAATCAGAATGCTAAGCGAAACAGCCCTAACTGGGGATATCATGGGGTAGATAGGGATAGGGGAATTCATGGAAAAAATACACAAATAGCAATTGGGCACAGTGTGAAATGGGGATCGGTGGCCAAAAAACAGAGAAGTTTAGCACTAAGTGGGGTATACTGGTAATTAATATTATCTAACAGATCTTTCATATAAAATACATTTCCCCTTTAACCTGTCGTACTGACGGTACTTTCCCCACATTCTGGTTCCTGTGAAACATTGTCCGGCTGTGTTTTACAGGTGGTAAAGGGTGAAGGTTGGGATGATCTTATAGTGCAACTATTGTTCAAGTCTAGAGTGGTTGTATGACCTTGGGAAACCATTCAACCTCTCACTTCCTGCTCTTCTAAAAATAAAAGCATATGGTTTCTTTGTGCAGTGAATTCAGCATGCCTTATATTGTTCTACATTGAATACAGAATCTCACTTTGTATAAAACAAGTGTTTAATAAACTCCATCCAGCAAGTACTCCAGTAGTTAACATGGCTTCCTGAACATTTTACTGTACAGGCTGCGGAAGTAAGTTAGGGAGTGCCCGGATATGTGTCTAATAGCAGGCTCCAGGGTCTCTCGCAGACACTTTCCCAAGGTTTCCTGACATTTTTTTAAAATACCAACTTTACTCCCTTTTTTATCAAGAGGAAATGGCTTTGAACAGTCTTTGTCTGCTACTTTGAAAGCACAATCTGTAAGGTTGCTCGCAGCTCAATGCTGGCGGATAAGCAAGACCTTTTTTTTTTTTCATGGCACAATTGTGCAGGTTTTTTTCTCAAAACCATAACATAGGTGTTATTTTTGAATACTGAAACGACTGCTTTGATCACAGCCTGCACAGTACACAATGAACAGGTATTAAAAGTTTTTTGTATTAAGAACCTGCTAGAAAACTACTTCCAAGACTAAATAAGGAAAATGTAAAGATGTCAAATGAAATCACTGTAAAGTTGCCTGATACTGATTCATCCTTTTTTTGGCAGGATTGGGATCAATCCCCCTCCTCCCTCTCCCCATACAAATGTATTAAGCATCTCAACTGCATCTCACATCATCTCAATGATTTACTATGAACTATTTCCTATGGGGGAAAATAGCAGGTCTCAGCTTAGGGGTATTTACTAAGCACTTTCTCACTTGAGATGAGGTGAGAAGAGCAGTAAATCAAGAAATGGCATGAGATGAACATGAGATGCTTAGAAATCAGGGGCTCTATTAGTAGAGTTAATTCCCTATTAGAAGGAAATCTCAGGCCTCTAAAAAGAGATGGGGAAATTAAATAATTTTGTTTGGTCAAATATCCTAATAGCCACTGACACAATGCAGTCATTCATTCTTCAAGACGACTTTACTTTGCTTTATAACAAAGCTGTGCAAGCAACCGGTGCTGAGCACTGAAGGTATTTAGTAAAGGACAGGAGATGTGACATTAAACATAAACAATGGAGTGTAACTTTCCTTAAGCGGCATGCGACTATTGCAAATTAACAATATAAAGCCACCTGCAAACTAAAATGTAGATCAGGAGGAGGGGACCGTATGTTGCTTTTCAGACAGAAATATCAAATATTTTTGCCTTTTTACACTAAATATGCATATAGATGCTAGTTCCCATCCATCACAGATCCTATGTATAATCATTGACACCTTTATTATAGTATATAGCATATTTGGCTTTTTACACTTCTACTTTTGTACCTAGACTAAAGTTGTACTGTACTGAAGTCCTAGCAATAGGATAAGTCACCAGCCTCTATAAAAGAATAAAAATACGTGAAGCAAAACTCAAACTTCTTTGAACACTGTGATTCTCTATTACCTTGTTTCTCAAGCCCAAGCCCCGTGGTACGACTAACAACCTAGGTATTGAGGATATCCAAACGTGAGAAGGGATGAGTAGATCACATTGGCTGTTCAGAACAGAATATTTACTGATATTATTATTTACCTCTGTTCACCTCTAGGGGGCTGACAAGTTCTCCCATCCCTCTGAGCGTGTCACTGTGTGAGGTGGATGGGCTGCTAGCTGTGAATCCCATATTACATCTTCTAATGCTCACAGCATTACACCAAGTGGAACAATAGGAAGCCACTGGCTGTGTTGTGTGGGCAATGCAGGATGAGGAGTCACAACTTGCTGTCTGCCCACCTCAATCAGCGACACTTTCTGAAGGATGGTAGCCCACTTGATGTGAGCAGAGGGAAATTAAGAACATCGAAATAATTCATAACATTGATAGGGGTATGCTAGAGCTAGCTGAGGCTATTAATAGGCTATGACTTTCATGCATGATTAATCAACCTGCTAAATCTTTCCACTTGATATAAACCCTTTAATGTAAGCAAACTGAATAAATTATATTTGTAAGGTATAGACCAAGATTAAGTCAACTGTGAAGTAGTAAATAACGATGTCTGGTTGTCTTGGTGAACATATAGAGAGGAAAGCTTCCCTGTTACACCCTAAATATACTGGTAGGCCACCTATCCTTTTCTTGCAGGTTTTTAGAGATGTGGTTGCATGTACAGCAGTAGAAGCCGCGCTCACAGAAGATGCCTTGAGCTATGAGAGGCGCGTCTGAGGCCCCTGGGGGGCCGAGTGTCCGCGCCGAACATATCGATGGCCTCGCTGTCGACTCAGCGCCGTTCGAGTTGCACCACGTTTGAGAATGGAATAGTTCTTTGCCCGCAGTACATTTTTTGCACACCAGGTGGTGCTGTGGCGCACAGCTCAACTCCACTATTCTGACTGGATGCAAAACCCGAAATAGACTAGATCCAAATGTCTAATGTGTATTTCACACCATCATATTCTAGTAGGTGAGAGATTTCTGTTATAATAGAACCCCCAAGTTAGCCAACAGTTTATTTTTGTGCCCCTGATAATGCAGTACTATGATTTTAGTGATGCTTTAAACAATATGTTGTATCATATACTATAATAAATGTGTCAATGATTATACATAAAATCTGTGCTGGATGGTAACTAGCATCTATATGCATATTAAGCTATCAATGTCCATTAGTGAGACTGAACCCAGCCATCTGTTTCCTGTTGCAATCAGCAGCTGAAAACCTCCCTGTGAGCATTTCATTTTTTTTCTAATTCATATAGGATTTGGTATTCAATTCTGTATAAAATGATTAAATATCTTTATTATAATGCTTATAAAAATACATAAAATGTTAGAATCTACATATCTGTACTATATAAATGAGTATCCAATTAAAGAAGAAAATATGCTTTTGCAAAGTTTCCTGTTATCTGCCCGC
Organism: Discoglossus pictus; assembly: GCA_027410445.1. Lineage (NCBI taxonomy): Eukaryota > Metazoa > Chordata > Amphibia > Anura > Alytidae > Discoglossus > Discoglossus pictus. The sequence goes on from CM050167.1 coordinate 313,942,623, forward strand.
CACCTGCCTGCCACTGCATGCTAATGCTTACGCCACTCTTCTACTTTGTAGAACCTGTTATCTGACACTATCCTAATCCTAAACCTTAACCCTAAACCCCATATAACAGAAAAGGTCTGATAGCGAGTTGAATTACTAGAATAATTTATTTACAATTTTAATACCTAAAAATCTAATTTTTTATTTTAAATTTATTTAAAAATATCATGAAAAACTGACTATTCATTGTACTAGCCATTTTTTCAAAAGTAACCATAAAATACTCAGCTTTCTCTGTGTTATGTTATTTTGCAAAGGAGTGGTTCCAGAATGCTAACTAGCTACTTTGAGGTACAAATTAGTAGCACAAATTAGTAGCACAAGTGCAGGCCAAAAAGTATTCCCCCCTCCGACGTGGTGCAACTCGACGGCACTGTATCACAGTGAGGCAATCGCTATGTTCGGCGCGGGCCCTTGGGCATGCCTCTCATAGCTCAAGGCTTCTTCTGTCGGCGCTCCTTATGCGCCATGTTGGAGGGGGGGATATTGTTTTGCCTTCACTACCTCTTTTTCACCATGCAGCGTTCAACCGCAGTGTTCAGACTCTGTGCAAACAGATAGTAGAAAAGGACCCATAATTGTTGTATGGGTGATGATAAAAAGCACTCACATACAGATTGTTATTGTATGTCTGTACCAAAGACCTAGCAATCAAGAAAATCCACCAGCCTCATTCTATAAAACAAGGGTGGGCAAGTTTGGTCCTGGAGAGCCCCACACGGGCCAGGATTTGAGGATTTTCTTTCTGTGCACAGGTGAGCCACTCAGGTTGACTGAAGAAGCAATTGGCTTCCCTGTACACAGCACGGATATCCTCAAATCCTGGCCTGTGAGGGGCTCTCCAGGACTGAAGTTACCCACCCCTGCTAGAAAAGAATATAAATAAATGTACAATCCACAAACTTCACAGAAATCCCTAATCAGATATTTTTTATGACGTGAAGCATTTCAATTAGCCAAACAGTGTTGTACTAAATGGACTTTGCAAGCATTTTTTTATTTGTTGCATCTGAAAGAGAGTATTTGATAATGTACCACTATGTGTTTTATTTTTTGCAAATGAAGCTCTCAAAACAGAAACATATGGTTCAAATATTTAACTGCTCTGGGGGCCTTGCCCGTGTCAGCCAATGAGCAGCAATACAGGTGTATGACTCAAATTTGTCTGCAAATGAAATCTACCGATTTACGTACGCCCTGTGGACTTACTGTTAGTTTCAATTAATATTAAACAAGTTTTACTTATTATTTTTTTCATGAAAAAAAATTATTTAGTAATGTTTAAAGAATGCTCTTTTAAATGCATGAAAACAATCATTGTGTTCCATGTCCCTATAAGGAATGCATTCTAATGTATCTGTATACCAATAAATAGGGATGCACAAATCATTAATCAATAAAAAAATAAAAAAATGACTAGTATCTGTAAACAGTTTGCCAAATCCTAATGTGTCAATTTCCATTAAATAGGAAGATCATAGGATCTATCCCGCTGTGTATGCGCATGAAATCGCCAGCACTGACAGCTGCAGTGCCAGCAAGTACCTGCTAGATGGCGCCGTCAGGTTTCAGGGAAGGTCTATAATTATTCCCCCCTCCGACATGGTCGGAACTCGACTGCACTGAATCGACAGCGAGGCCATCGCCATGTTCGGCGTGGACACTCGGCCCTCAAGGGCCTCAGGCACGCTTCTCATAGCTCAAGGCCTCTTCTGTCTGTGCGCCTCTCATAGCTCAAGGCCTCTTCTGTCTGTGCGCCTCTCATAGCTCAAGGCCTCTTCTGTCTGTGCGCCTCTCATAGCTCAAGGCCTCTTCTGTCTGTGCGCCTCTCATAGCTCAAGGCCTCTTCTGTCTGTGCGCCTCTCATAGCTCAAGGCCTCTTCTGTCTGTGCGCCTCTCATAGCTCAAGGCCTCTTCTGTCGGTGCACCTCTCATAGCTCAAGGCCTCTTCTGTCGGCGCATCTTATATGCAATTCCGAAAATCGGCAGCACCATCTAGAGGTTGGCAGCGTCACTGCTGCTGCTAATCTTTTGCGTAAGGGAAGAGGGATAGGACCAGATCATAGTTTTAAGAACATGCCTCCTGAGCAAAATCTTCAGCAATTATCAAACTCAGCCACCTATTTCCTTTGATTTCATCACTGTCTCTCTCAGTATCTAAATATATTTCATAGTACTTTGTATTCATTTTTGTATTTGGATGGATCTTTTTAGAATGATTTAATATGTAAAAAAAAAACAGTGATTTACTCTACCGTACTAATTAGAGCAATATCAAAAGATTAGAATATTACCAAATTAAATCTTAAATATATAAAACATATTATCAGCTTTTAACATGTTGGACAATGTGTTTTTACAGTGGTTCCCAAAGCCCTCCTCAAGACCCACCAGACAGGCCATGATTTAGGTCAAACACTTTGTGAATACATAGATGAAGCAATTTGAGGCTCCACAGCCTGTTACACACTTTATTCATTCACACAGTGTTTGACCTAAACATGGCCTGTCTGGTGGGTCTTGAGGAGGGGTTTGGGAACCACTGTGTTTTTACATTACATCCTCTCAAAACAAGACATATATACCATCTTACCTGCTCAGGTGTGGTTGTGGGGATTGGGGTTTCTGATGTTACAGTGGATTGTAGATTGTTACCATATGTAGTCCCACTTGTTGCTTTATATTCTGTAGCATTAGGAGTACTAATGGTGGTTGTACTGGTCCTCAGTATCCAAGGCTCAGAAGTGGTAACAGCTAAAGCAGTTCTAGTTGTTGTTCCCACAGTGCTTTTCTCTGGATCTAGAATGACAAGATAAGAACAAAAACAATATTTATATTTATAATAGAGAAAACATTTGGGTAATGTGATAGAGCAAACCCTATTTTGAAAATCTGAAAAGTAAACATATACCGCAATGAAAAAAATGTAGATGAAATGTATAAACTATGGAGATAATCTATTTATTTATACAACAACCTCTTAAAACCCTTTTTTTTTTTTCAACTAAAAACATTTACAGCCTTTAGTTTTTAGTTAGTGAAGACCTTGCTTTTGGATAGGTCACCAACTAAAAATTTCTGTATAAAAATATGCTGTGTGCTTATATAGAGCCCTATTCAGTTGGCTGAATTGCAATTTAATAAGGCTGTTGAGGTCCAAAAGCTCAATCTGCTTTATTAGGTCCTCTAAAAAGCTTGGCTTAATTAAACCTCAGGCTAGCCGTATGCTTATCTCCTTCCTTCTGTGTTTGACTCTATTAAGTTCACTCTGAGGCATGGGTGTAGGAACTGGGGGGACAAATCCCCCCAGATTTTTTCAATGTGTGTGTTTATGTGTAGAGAAGCAGTTATTGTGGTATTTTTATACTATATGTGGTACCCCCCCAGATTTTCTTTAGCCTACACCCATGCTCAGTGGCTGTTACAATTACTAACTTTTTGTAAACTAGTACTTTTCCACGAAAACCTTCCAACTTCAGATCTTGACCTCTTATTCTTGGGTTGGTCTTTTTCTGGAATATACTTTTGTCCTGAATATTATTAAATCCTTTGCTATATTTGAAGCTTTCTATCATATTACTCCTTTGCCTTCTTCCCTCTAAGCCAGCGGTTCTCGACCTCTCTAGTGCCGCGACATTTTGATAAAATTTCCCCAGTTGTGGCGACCCCTAACAGTAAAATCACAGTCAAATTACATAGAATTACAATTTCTGATAGTTTTAGGTGACCCCTAGCACATCGTTATTCTACCCATGATGGGGTCATGACCCACAGGTTAAGAACCACTGTAACCACTCTAAGCTATATATTAAGGTCATGAAGGCTTTTTACTTATAAGTTTTGTATTTTAGACCACACATTATAGTTTGCTCTTTTAAACATTACATTGACATTGCATTTGTAGCTTGTTTTTTTTTACCTCGAGGAGGAGCTTTGATGCAAATGAAATATTTAGGAATTTTATTGAGAGTGTATACTAGTCACCGCTAAACCTTAATTTGTAAAAAAAAATTCACCCTATTAAGACATATTCTTCAAAAGAACAGACGACAAATAAGTTGAGTCCTGCAAGAACTTTTGTTACCGAAAAGACATTCACAGTGACCTATTTTCACCATGTCACTAAGGCTTTACACAAACTCCTAAAAATACAAGACTCAAGAATCCGTCTTTGTGGCAGAGCTGGGCATGGAAATCAGACATGATGTTATAACATATACTAGGAAACCCCTGCACATTTATCCAAACATATCCAGAGCTAGAAACTGCTCTTAGGGGTGGCATACAGAGACATTTGGGCTACGGGGCAGGTGATATTGCTCATTTTTGTGTCTTGCTGGGAAGTTGCAAATAGTCACATTGGTGATTACTCCCTTGCACTTACATAAAATGAGTGTCAGATAACAATAATTTGACTCACAAAGACTTGTGACCAATATTCTTTCTAACATTGAACTGAATTCCTCCCATATATATATATATATATATATATATATATATATATATATATATATATATATATATATATATATATATATATATGTATGACATTCTTTATTCACTACGGTAAGAGCTTTCTCAGTGATAGAATAAGACATAGACAACTCATGTTACTTTATGGAACTTATTTCTCAAGTTTGAACAATATCTTTCTACTATAGTAAAGAGGCTATATATAAGGAGTTCAGCAGTTTCATCTCACTAATGAGAAATCTCTCACTTTAATGAATATGGCTCGATCAGTTTTTTTGTCCTAGTGGTCTGGCTTATCTGTCCACAGCATGTCTGCCCTTGCTTGTAGGATTTACTGAGATTCGGCTGCGTTACAGAGCTATTAAATTCCACCATGTTGCGAGTTACGGCCAGAGACACAAGCCTGTAAACCATTTTTTGCACGTTGGATGTGCGGTCGTGAACATGATCAATTAGTCAAAACCGTAGTTACGGGTTTAGACAGAGCCAATGGCAAATGAGATCGTCATCATTACGTCACTGAAAAATGGAGGTTAGATTTCAAAGCCTTACGGGTTTCAATTACGAGTTTCGATCAGACCCACATTCCAGAGATAATGCAATATTAATAAATCAGTAAATATGATATTCAAGTCCATGCGACTTATATTATATGTTTTAACATATTGATTGCGGGGATCGATATAACATGGAAATTAAACATTTAAAAAGTATTTTATATTGTAGATTTGCGAGCTTGAGAATGTTGTGCTATTTATTGTAATACCTAACATCACTTTCCCTTCACTTATAAGTACAGTAGTGTGTTTATATTTGCATTTTGAGTGCTACGGATAGGACTTTAACCCCCTAGTGGGTCCTCTCTAGTAACCATTGGCTTTTCAGTTCCATTTGCGGGTTACGGGGTTAAACGCCAGTGAATCTGTTGCAATATAATAGCGTGATTGGAATGTAACAGTTACAGGCTTGACAGAACAAAGGATTTGCGACCGCGGAGTGCAATTTTCAACAACCCGTAGGGTTTTTTCGCCCATACCCCGCAAGTCGTTGGCGGGTTACTTTACACCAATTTAATAGCCACAAGTCATACGGGCTACGTTACAGGCTACAGTTTTACACGTTGAGGGAATTTAAAAGGGCTGCATGTCTTTCTCTTTACAGAAGCTCCATTACCCTCGTAGAAAACTCAGCAGCACTGCTGACTGGCAGTCCTAACAATTCCTAGGAAAAACTGAGCTCTCTAGACAGCAGAAATGCTGATTTGGTATATAGGGAACATAGATATGCTTGAGTTATAAAAGTTAATTGCACAATATTTAAATTTCCCACACTCAATGCTGACCTAATATCGCAGAAACACTATTTATTACACACTGAGACTTTACTGAATAGTACAGAAAATACCATCTCATATACCTGTGGCAACATATAAATATAATTACACCCTATGTAATTCCCACTGACTCCATAATTTCATATCATTGTAGTTCATCTCAGACTGGCATAAATAAAGTCATTCTATGTATTATACATGCTGCAAGTATTTTTGAATATGACTTTTGATATGGGCTGTTCATGTTCATAGGTTTTGCCCTCACTTGTGTGGATAATCCCTATGGAAGATGTACCACTCAGGTGATAGGGCACAGGTGTGGTTCCATATACCCTCTTGAACCTTAAATTATGTGCACTATCTCTATTATTTTTCAATATACCCTTTTTTCCCCAGAAATCATTATTTAACAGCTTCAAATTCTACTTCATTCACATTTGTATGGGTTTGTTTAAAAGGATATAGACCAGATTTTGGTAGAAATTAAAAATCTACCAATAAATATTCCAAGAAATATATATGACTGGTTGCTGTTAAAAAAAAAATCTATGTTAACATTAGACAATTGCCCTTAAATGTTGATGTTTTAGGTCAAATTTACTTAAATCCTTCCACTTGGTTGAACAATGTGATGATAAATATCAACAGCGCGGACAGTAAAAAGCAGGATGAGTGTTTACTAAATACGAAGAACTAACAGTGCCTTGCAAAAGTATTCACCCCCTTGACTTTTTACCTATGTTGTTACATTACAGCCTTAAGTTCAATATTTTCTTAATCTGGAGTTTATGTGATGGATCAGAACACAATAGTCAATGTTGGTGAAGTGAAATGAGAAAAATATCTACATAAAACTATTTTCTAGAAATAGAAAACAGAAAATTGGCATGTGCGTATGTTTTCGCCCCCTTTGTTATGAAGCCCATAAAAAGCTCTGGCGCAACCAATTACCTTCAGAAATCACATCATTAGTGAAATTATGTCCACCTGTGTGCAATCTAAGTGTCACATGATCTGTCATTACATATACACACCTTTTTTGAAAGGCCCCAGATGCTGCAACACCTAAGCAAGAGGCACCACTAACCAAACACTGCTGTTATGCCCGCCTGATTTGGGGGACTACGCTCACCCCAATTCTCTCTCTATGGTTCGCAACTTTTTGTTCATATCTCAACACCAACAGACACTTCAGATGACAGCATTATTTCTGAAGAGACAGGCACCATCAGACCCCTTTTCTTAGGATCTCAGAATCACACACCATGTACCTTTGATTAGTACAAGCAGACTCCGACACTACCTTTGTTTAATGTGTCCAAAATCAGACTGACACTTCTTTATTGTTACAGAGATATCCAAAAACACACACAGATCTCACTCCCCTCCCATGCCTAACCCCTCCTCTTGTGGGCAAAAGCTTGTTACACTCTCACCACCTGGGAGATGTCTATCCCATGATACATCCCCCAGTTGCCAGATCTCAACTTACAGGGTTATAAAACTAAACTTCCCCCTTCCAGACTAAAGCCAGAGCAGTAACACATGGCCGATCGCAGGGCCATATACATTCTTTAAAATCTTTAACTTTAACCTTTGTATATCCCAGATATGAATGCATTAACTTTATTATCTATGCATAGTCTACTATCCTACTTCTAATACAGATACAGTATTTTAATGTTAATCAATGACAGTACTATATGCACTTATTACATCCATTATATAACTACATGTATGCATTACACCCATGATATAACTTTTAAGAAAGTTGTTAGTACCTTCTTACTACACATATAATAACTGATTAACTCCAAACAGTCCAGTGGGCCCTTCTGTTCATAACAACTGCCATGAAGACCAAGGAAGTCTCTAAACAAGTGAGGGACAATGTTGTTGAAAGTACAAGTCAGGGTTAGGTTATAAAAAATATCCAAATCTTTGATGATCCCCAGGAGCACCATCAAATCTATCATAAGCAAATGGAAAGAACATGGCACAACAGCAAACCGGCCAAGAGACGGCCGCCCACCAAAACTCACGGGCCGAGCAAGGAGGGCATTAATCAGAGAGGCAGCACAGAGACCTAAGGTAACCCTGGAGGAGCTGCAGAGTTCCACAGCAGAGACTGGAGTATCTGTACATAGGACGACAATAAGCCGTACGCTCCATAGAGTTGGGCTTTATGGCAGAGCAGCCAGAAGAAATCCATTACTTTCAGCAAAAAACTAAATGGCACGTTTTGAGTTTGCGAAAAGGCATGTGGGATACTCCCAAAATGTATGGAGGAAGGTGCTCTAGAGTGATGAGACTAAAATTGAACTTTTCAGCCATTAAAGAAAACGCTATGTCTGGCACAAACCCAACACATCACATCACCCAAAGAACACCATTCAGCAGCCAGGACTGGGAAACTGGTCAGAGTTGAGAAAAAGATGGATGGTGCTAAATACAGGGATATTCTTGGGCAAAACCTGTACCACTCTGTGCGTGATTTGAGGCTAGGACGGAGGTTCACCTTCCAGCAGGACAATGACCCCAAACACACTGCTAAAGCAACACTTGTGGTTTAAGGGGAAACATGTAAATGTGTTGAAATGGCCTAGTCAAAGTCCAGAACTCAATCCAGTTGAAAATTGTGGTCAGACTTAAAGATTGCTGTTCACAAGCACAAACCATCCAACTTGAAGGAGCTGGAGCAGTTTTGCAAGGAGGAATGGGCAAAAATCCCAGTGGTAAGATGTGGCAAACTCATACAAACTTAGCCGAAGCGACTTGGAGCTGTGATTGCCGCAAATGGTGGCTCTACAAAGTATTGACTTTAGGGGGGTGAATAGTTATGCAGTTTTTTCTGTTATTTTGTCCTATTTGTTGTTTGCTTCACAATAAAAAAAAAACATCTTCAAAGTTGTGGGCATGTTCTGTAAATTAACTGATGCAAATCCTCAAACAATCCATGTTAATTCCAGGTTGTGAGGCAACAAAACATGAAAAATGCCAAGAGGGGTGAATACTTTTGCAAGGCCCTTTAAATTTTCACAGTAGGTGCAGACAACATGCCCATTACACACCCAGTTCACTACAACCTGCGATGAGCTGCAATCAGGTAGGTATAACATGGGAGAAGGGGTTTTAGTAAATCATACATAACGGAGAAGCTGGATTGCTGGGGAACTCTATCATTTAGTAAATTACCCCCTGTGAGTGTTAATTAAAGCAAAGCAAAATGCAACTAAGCCAGGTGGGAGGATATTGAAAAAGTAGCAACATTCAAGGTTAATTATCTCATTTAATTTAGATTATTTTCATAACTATTACAGATATCCTTATTTCTTTCTTTCTTCAGTTTTCACTTTTAGGATAAATTAGTACTTTCCTTTGTCTTTAATTTAACTTGCAGATAATATATTTATACTTACAGGCCTACATATTTTATCCATTTAATTAATATAAATTGTTACATGTAATATTTACATTTACCTCTTAAAAATATTTCTTTATGAATGTCACACCACCTATGATGCCAATCTCATGTAATGAAACATTAGATTTTTGAATTCCAAATGTACAGAGTACAGTATAGTGCTGAAAGGGACCTGCCTTTCCTTCCTCAGGAAATGTTGCATGGCTAAGAGCAGCAGAAACATTTGCTGAACATATATTTAAAATTTGTAAGCCCCACAAAAAAGTGTGTAACAGTGACTTTGTTAGGTAGTTTTAAAAAATGCTTCTTTCCAAGTAACAGTGAGTAGAATGAGGCAAGTGTACTTGAGGAACACTGTATTTCTAGTTGTATACAATGAAAACTATGCTTCGTTCTCACCCCAGTCATGATAGAAAGAAGATAAGTCAGAAAATATTTATTCTGCACATGTGCACATCAAATATTAGAAATGGGTTTTGCAGCCATCTTAGAAATTCCTCCTCAGATTTCCTCACTGTGAACGTAACCTGATTTCTAGTTGTCGGTTCTTGCTAAAATAGGGTATCTTGCATCACCTGGGATAACAGAAGACTAGGACTGCTGAGCCTGAAGATGTGGAATACGGTTGGGGGAACATCTGTGATCTAACGCAGCACATCGAACATTATTGGGATTCATGTCTACCCGCAATTTACTAAATCTGATTTATTATAATATGGTTCTAAATGCTGTGCAGTAGTGCCCGCTGTAGCATTGTGTATCCAACCCTTATCCACCCTTTTACACATCACAAACAGATGCATGTTTTCGAGGTCAAGCATGGGAAGTTCAAGTTTCTCAGAAATACAGAAAACTGGGTGACTGGGAGGGGACATGCAAATTACACCACAATGCAAGTTCACTCTATTAATCCAAAAAACATAGTATACATGGCTCCTTTTAGGCATAAGCTCACTTTATTATACAGTTTTAAGCATAACACGGGATGGATTTTGCACAGACCAAGAGACCGACCCACAGACAGCTCTGTTTTGCTGTTACTACCGCTCATCAGTGTGGGGTACAGTGCGGAGCTACCGCCGGCAGTGCAATGCACCGGGGCTCCTTTGAGGGGCCCAGTGCTCACCCTGCCCCAGCCCTCCTCGGCCCCCTCTCGGATCTTCTCGGACCCACTGTGGCGCTTCTCAGCCCCAGCAAATGTAGTGGAGCATCACAGGCATGACATGTAGGTATGCATATTTATATACAGATATATATATATATATATATATATATAAAATAAACATTAACAAACTCACCCTGATGTTTGCTAAATCTCTTGAGTTTGCTAGCAGTTGATTTTGTGAGTTAACACCTCTTGACATCCCTGCTAAAATTAGCATAAAATTCATGATTCATTTTAGCCAACCACAGGCAGCTAATACATGCGTAGTCCTCTGCAGAAGGAAGAAGGAGGAGCCAGAGACTGCTCTCTAAGATCTCTGCATTGGGCTGCTGCTGGCTTGAAGGTTAGTAAAGGGCTAAAATCCATACTCAAATACAGTGTTTCTATTGGGGGGTTCACTGTGCCTATGTAAGCAGCTCTGGGGGTGTGGAAAACAAGTCTTATCTTTAAATCAAGTAAGTTTGTATGTGTATAGAATAATTCAATGCACCTTAGATATGACTTTATCAGCATAAATAAAAATGATAGATTCCACAGAAGCCTAATTGTATAGAAACAGTAATGAATTAGATATTGTATTATTTTTTACACCCATTTTGTCTGTTTTTCAAGAGTACTTCTTGAAAGTTTTCAATATAGACTACTATGGTCCTAAAGAGGGCAATTCTTATACTTATGAATGTGCACTTCTTTAAATAATTATTTATTGCAATATTCTACTTTAGAACAGATAAGAGTATCACCACATAGTATTTCTATTGAGACACATCTTAGTATAATACAATTATTTACTAATAATATAACCACCCCTATAGTATAAAACATAGGCCCCTATTCAATTGAGCAATTGTTAGTTACTGGAGCCCGTAATGTAGCCCTTAGACTAATTTTCTATTCAATTGGTGTATTTTAGCGAGCCACAAACGATTTGAGCTGAAAATCCTTGCTGTTGTCAAAATCGTAACTCCCAACCCATCTAAGCCTTTGATCTTTCAACCCCGTAAATGTTACAATCGCAAATCGCTATTCAATTGCTACAATTCCTCAAGCCCGCAAATATTTTTACACCCGTAAATGGCAAATGTAGAAGAAAATCCTGCTATTACCAGATAGGAATCACAAGGGGTTAAACACCTGATCTTAGCACTGTAAATGCAAATAAAAAATCAATACTGCACTTTAAAAGACGGGGAAAGCGATGAAAGACATTAGAATGAATTGCACAACAGTCTCGGGCTCGCAAATCTGCAATAAAAAAATGGTTTTTTAACATTTCATTTCCGTTTTATATCAATCTCGGGACTCAAGGAATTAATACATATCAGGCCACCCACATGGACTAGAACATTTCCTTCATTCATTTTTTTTATTTTGTACATTGCCGGATTGCAAGTCCGATTGTATATCGGACTTCTAAACGCTAATTGATTGTTTGATGTTTGACCTCCATTACTGACGTCATGATGATATTCTCATTTACTATTGGCTGTTTCTAAATCGGTAGTTACAGCCTTGCTTAATGGATCATGATCAAGCTCTGAAATGTTACTTACGGGTGCATGGTTTACAGTTTAGGCTTTCGGCCAGGTAGTTGCAGGCTTGATAAATTGAATCGCTCTGTAACTGTTGCAATCGAATAGTCTAGTATTTTAGTTATTAACATAGGCCCTGTTTAATGGATTTAATATGCTTTCCAAACCTAACCTGAATTTGAGTTAATGGGTTAGAAATGTGATTTTTTATTTTTTTTTATCAATTTGCATCAATTTTATATTTAAGTGTGGTTAAAACCATTTATGAGAAACCAGCTATAAGCACCATACAACGCTGCAAATATATACCCAGTTCAGTAAAATCATAGTCTATTATTTCAAACTTATTGAGATTGTTTATATGTTCATTTTAATAAATTAAAATAGTTTTTAGAGAGCATTAAAATTAATTATCAATTATTGTTGTTGTTCAGCTGTTGCCGACTCTATGTGATCATATATACATATGGTCGACTTGCCAAAGATACTAGAATGGGTTGCCAGTTTCTTCTCCAGAGGATTCCTCTGTTCTCTCAAAAGCTCATAGCCTAATTGAGGTACACAAGCCTCTTCACCACGAAGGGGAATAATAAATGATTCCAGCAGGGAAATAATAAATTATACTATTCATTAATTCTAAAGTAAATCATTCCTCGGATATACTGCATTTTCTCTATGTGGTGTAGTAATTAGTAGCACATAATGTTAACTGTATGAACTACACAGGGAATTTAGGAATCCAGGATCTAAAACTCCAATGGTCCAGATTGAGCTTGTCCTCTAGGATTCACTGTATCAAGCCAGGAGACAGACTGACTGTTAATTGGCTTGTGGATCCAGCAGCAACAGTATACAGGATGCCAGGAACAAGTGGTAAGTGACTTCCAATAATAATCACAACTGGGGACGGAACTTTATTTCCAAAATACAGCTTTTTTAAACAGAAATGTATAATGTTAATATGTACATATATTACAGTCTGCTAAACAGAACATTTTATAAATAATCTTTATTACAAACATACTTTGCAGTTCACATAATTTATTTTTCATATATTAGAAATCTAAATTATCCAAGATTAAAATTGTTTCCTAAGGGATGGACAGATACTGAATCGGGTGAATATAGAATTATTTTTTTTCCATAGGAATTAACAAAATTTGAACAATCGGTTCTCAACCCCGAATCTGATACATAAATAAATAAAAATGTAACCAGAACTTTACCTTTACGGAGGAGCAATGATGGCAGAAGCTGAAGAGGAGCAAAGGAATTATTGTTTAGATGGGGTGTCACCTTCCATTAAACATCAGGTAACTACAAGTCTGGTGATCAGTGTCTTTTTTGTCCCGTTACCGAAAATTCACTAGCACTAGACTTAGCAAAGAGCCTTTCCAATATTGTCTGTTTCTGTCTGATTTTTAAAATGTTGTGACTAATATTGGATGTTTGGATATATATATATGAGCATTTTTTTGGTCTATGCTTCATTATTAATATTCCATAACTCTTCGTCTTTAAACATCTATACTGCTCTCTACATTAATAACTTCTCCGCGATCAGGCATTTATCCTCCATTTGTACCACATCAATAAATGATGTTTCATCAGCATTATCAATATAATACCCAGATATATCAGTTGTAGCATTTGCTCATAGTAAAAACAGACCAAGCTTGGTAAACACTGACTAGCATTAATGAGCATTAGTAATTAATCATCGTGATCTCGATATTTCACATATTTATCTTCCTGAAGTAAGTTAGAAATTCTTATAACTCTTCAATATCCATCAAAATTATACCTGGATTTAGATTAATATTAGCCAGTCCCACTGTTATATATATATTTTTTTTAAATAGACCACTTAAATCTAAAAAGTTTTTTTTTCTTTTTCTTAAATCTCCAATTCCTTAAAATGGGTCCAGAATCCTCTGTTTAAGAAGGGCTTCCTTCAATTCTAAATCTTTCCTATTTATCCAATTCTTCATTATCAACTTTCTTGCTATAACAATGAGTGTTTCCACAAATCCTCATTCCTTGCACATTTTCCTCCCTACACCACTTTCATGGTAATCTGACCAAGGAGCGTGTTTCCTAACACTATTTATATAAAAAAATATATATATAAAAAAGAATGTGTCTGTGTTTTAACTCCGGCATTAACATTGTTCATTTGTGAGTGATCTCCTTTTCAACCTTCGCCCATTTATGCTCTTGTATTATCCAATATAAATAACACAGGGCTGTTTTGCCTATACAAATCCTAGGCCTGCTGCTACTGTAGCGGGTCTAGGATTTAGATCTAATCCCTTTAAAATCAGCACGGTGGTCCTCTTTCATTGCTCTGACAATAGAACCCTTAGAAGAAGTCATAGGAAATACATCTGGACTAAAAGGTATAACAATAGGTAATGTGGAACAAAGAGTGGATATAAAAAGTCTACACACCCCTGTTAAAATGTCAGGTTTCTGCGCTGTAAAAAAATTAGACAAATATAAATCATTTCAGAACTTTTTCTACCTTTAATGTGACCTATAAACTGTACAACTCAATTGAAAAACAAACTGAAATCTTTTAGGTAGAGGGAAGAAAAAATGTAAAAATAAAATAATATGGTTGCATAAGTATGCACACCCTTAAACTCATACTTTGTCGAAGCACCTTTTGATTTTATTACAGAACTCAGTCTTTTTGGGTATGAGTCTATCAGCATGGCACATTTTGACTTGGCAAGATTTGCCCACTCTTCTTTGCAAAAACACTCCAAATCTGTCAGATTGCGAGGGCATCTCCTGTGCACAGCCCTCTTCGGATCACCCCACAGATTTTCAATCAGATTCAGATCTGGGCTCTGGCTGGGCTATTCCAAAACTTGAATCTTCTTCTGGTGAAGCCATTCCTTTGTGATTTGGATGTATGCTTTGGGTCGTTGTCATGCTGAAAGATGAAGTTCCTCTTCATGTTCAGCTTTCTAGCAGAAGCCTGAAGGTTTTGTGCCAATATTGACTGGTATTTGGAACTGTTCATAATTCCCTCTATCTTAACTAAAGCCCCAGTTCCAGCTGAAGAAAAACAGCCCCAAAGCATGATGCTGCCACCACGCTTCACTGTGGGTATGGTGTTCTTTTGGTGATGTGCAGTGTTGTTTTTGCGCCAAACATATCTTTTGGAATTATGGCCAAAAAGTTCAACCTTGGTTTCATCAGACCATAACACCTTTTCCCACATGCTTTTGGGAGACTTCAGATGTGTTTTTGCAAAACGTAGCCTGACTTGGATGTTTTTCTTAGTAAGAAAAGGCTTTCATCTTGCCACTCTACCCCATAGCCAAGACATATGAAGAATACGGGAGATTGTTGTCACATGTACCACACAGCCAGTACTTGCCAGATATTCCTGCAGCTCCTTTAATGTTGCTGTAGACCTCTTGGTAGCCTCCCAGACCAGTTTTCTTCTCGTCTTTTCATCAATTTTGGAGGGAGCTCCAGTTCTTGGTAATGTCACTGTTGTGTCATTTTTTCTCCACTGATGATGACTGTCTTCACTGTGTTCCATGGTATATCTAATGCCTTGGAAATTCTTTTGTACTTTTCTCCTGACTGATACCTTTTAACAATGAGATCCCTCTGATGCTTTGGAAGCTCTCTGTGGACCATGGCTTTTGCTGTGGGATGCGACTAAGAAAATTTCAGGAAAGACCAACTAGAGCAGCTGAACTTTATTTGGGGTTAATCAGAGGCACTTTAAATGATGGCAGGCAGGTGTATGCTGACTCCTATTTAACACAATTTGGAATGTGATTGCTTAATTCTGAACACAGCTACATCCCCAGTTATAAGAGGGTGTGCAGACTTATGCAACCACTTTTTTTTCCTCTTCCCTCCACCTAAAAGATTTCAGTTTGTTTTTAAATTGAGTTGTACAGTTTATAGGTCACATTAAAGGGGGAAAAAGTTCTGAAATGATTTATCTTTGTCTCATTTTTTTACAGCACAGGAACCTCACATTTTAACAGGGGTGTATAGACTTTTTATATCCACTGTAAGGTAATTGTATTCGCTGACAACATTGTTCTTTGTATAACTAATCCTTCTGAATGATTGAAATAATTACAGGAAGTAATTAAGAATTATAGCTTCATAAGAAATAGGTTATATATATATTGGCCATTAATAGAGAAATAGGCCCACAATACATTAGTTTTTTTTTCTATATTATTTTTCTCTTTTCCTTTTTATACATGTGTGTATAAAAATGTCATGTAGATGGTCAATCAGACATTGCTTAGTTTAATTTCCCCCACCTTGCCAGAGGCATGACTTCAAACACTTGGTGAGAAACCATAAAATTGGGATTGGCACATCTGTCTTATAGATAAGACATATTGGGTCTATTTACAGGAGACAGGACATTTGTTATTAGATAACAAATAACCATGGTCTTCGTTTTAAACAGCTGACCAAACAGATCAATTGATTAAGTTTGGGAGGACGTTAGCCAGCTGCCCACCCTGTGAAAAGATCTGATTGAGATAAAAGGGGGGAAATAGCCCATATCTCCAATAAAAAGCCAGCTGAAATCCATAGTTCCAGAGTGCAGGAGGATGCCCGATGAGCCCAGCTGAGCAGAGCAATCCTGACCAGAGAACCTGATGGAGAATGAACTTCAAAAGCTGACCATAGGGGGTAGTATACTGTATCTTTATATTAAATAATGTAGAACTTATATAAGTATTATATTTGTAAATATTGTCTTAATATTTCTTGTCTGTTCTCTGTTTTGTCTAAATCCATTGTGTAACCTGTTATTAACAGAAGGGCCCACTGGACTGTTTGGGGTTCATCAGTTATTATGTGTGGTCAGAAGGTACTAACAACTTGCTTAACAGTCATATCTGGGATATTCAAAGGGTTAAATAATTCTAAAGAATTTATATGGCCCTGCGATCGGCCACATGTGAAGGCTCTGACTTTAGTCACGAAGGGGGGAGCTAGTTTTATGGCTCTGTAAGAGGAGAAATAATGCGTAATATGATGGGCTAGAACTGGGGGGAAGTCTTTGGTGTTTTGTGTCATCTGAAAATGTGTTTTGAAAAATAAAGAAGTGCCAGTCTGATTTTGGACACACTAAACAAAGGTGGTGTCGGAGTCTGCTTGTACTAATCAAAGGTACATGGTGTGTGGTTCTTAGATCATAAGAAAAGGGGTCTGATGGTGCCGGTCTCTTCAGAAATGATGCTGTCATCTGGAGTGTCTGCTGGGATCTGAACAAACAGTTGTAACCCATAGAGAGAGAGAGAATTGGGGTGAGCGTAGTCCCCCAAATCAGGCGGTCGTAACAGTTCAATTAATATGCAAGTACAAATCCTTTCCCCTCCATTGTGCACACATCTTTCAGGAGCTTGAGTGGTAACAAAGGGGACAGTGGAAGTGAACTAACTCTCAAACTCACTATGAAACTTCCAATGCCACCACAACACTCTCCAGGTTGTTTTGATACTCTCAAGGCAGCTATGACATTTTCAAGGTCACTTTGGCACAGCCAAGACAGCTTTGATATTCTCAAAGCTACTCTTGAGGAGCAGAATAACAATAACGCTCTCCCTTTGAGGGTATTGTTGATTTAATTACATTTGCTAATACCTTCTTGGCCCAATGTACTAAAGTTTAAAATGTTGGAGAACTTGGAGAGTCTTCTTCTTCTGTTATCTAATAGGATATATTTCCTAAGATCGCACATGTATAAAAGTTTTACAACATTTTAGTACACAGGAGAAAATGGACATGAACCAGCTGTGTCACACAACTCTCTATACACAAAGCTGTTGTAGACAAACAGATTGATAGATAGATACTCCAATGTGCCTAAGATGCACAGGGATGAGTACAACTCATATGCTAAAAATAAGTTGTCTCCTAATTTCAGATGAATAAAGAGCCATTGAAGACATAAAAATAGATGATTATAGCAAATAATGTGCATTGCGATTTATATTATAACCCATCTTCTTCCAACATGATAATGTGTCTCTTTAATTTGAAATAGTGGTTCTGCTTGGGTAAATAAAACCATTTGATTTTCTTTCTAGTGACAGCACCACTTTAATGTACACCCATATCTTGTGGTATGTGGTATATTGAGATGGCACCTATTTGGTAAACACCTAATCACTTTCTGTGTACATGTATCAAATGTTTAAATATATTACTGAACACGATATAGTGTTTTTATGTCTTTGCAAATATCTACAACAAAAAATAAATATGTTTCTATATGTTATTACTGTTCTCACATTGTAATGTTGTCTCTTCCTATATGCTATGAACATCCTTCCCCAGGAAAGCGTTTTTATAGCACATTGTATACAGAGCATAATGATGCAGAATAGAAAGCTAGTTACTGTTAATGTTTTGTTATTTCACATCATCAAAAATGATGGGAATGTGTGGGTTTTATTGGTGATTCATGTCTTTGCCTGCTGTGCTGATAAAAGACTCTAGATTCTGGAAGATGTTCACCAACTTTTCTCGATGTAAGGGGGGAATAACTTCCACTTAGGAGAGACTAGATTTCATTACTCTGATTAATGATTCATATTTTCTTTCCCAGTTTGCAAATATTTTGCAATATTTTTTCATTACTCCCAGTTTTTAAGTGATCACAAGTTAATTTATGTGTAGCAGAAGTTCCACCAAGTTATTTCATAAGAAGTTAGGGGAGCAGGCGACTTGGCTCTACCCATCGCTCTTTGTTCCTGAGCAGATAAGGTCTCAGGGACCAACACTAGTCCTCGGACCTGCAGTGAGACTTACTGATATACTTACTGATATACTTATAATACAAGTCCTCTACCTACACTGTTAATTAAGTGTGTCAGCCTAAGCTGAAAAAAACACATAAATTGAATAATGCCGAAATACAATGTAATATATAAATGGACATGTATTTAGAGAACATATATAGTTTAATCCAAATTTACTGCATTAACAGTACTATAGACTTATTATTGGATCAGATTGTGCATACATTTATAGCACTCTGTCTAAATTATAGAAAAATATATCCAGTATTGTGTATCTGGAATTCGTCAGTGTAAGTATGATAGTCAGGAACTTGCTGTTCATGGAAACAGGGAGATGGAACACGTAGCATGATATTTTTTATTGGACCAACAGTGGTAGTCTTCATTGGACCAACCAAAAAGTAAAGTATAGTAGAACCACAAATCATCCAAAATACTCCAATGTAAAAGTTACTAAATACTTATGTAACCTAATAGTTTTGCAAACGGATTGTTAAAAATGTTCACTTATTCCAATATTTTACCTTTTTTTAGAGAGACGAATCACCTACTTGCAATCTAGTTGTAGTCAAACAGGATTTTTAAAGTTCATTATGAATGTTTTCTTTCTCTCACCAACAGGATGCTTGTGAGACAGACATTATCCACTGGTTCATTTTCCCTTTTACAACTTCTTTTTTGAATAGCAAATGTCAGCTGCAATTAAACACTCAACATATACTCCATGTTTATGCTATTATCTTTTGGAAGTCTGATAATGTAACATATTTGTGAATATCTGCACATTTTTGTATAGTTATTTGAAGCCATACAAGCACACATCTAACAACAAAGTTCAATTGCTATGCCATTAATGCATGTATTGAATGTGTCAGTGACAAAAATGTTACTCACACTTAAAAAATGTTACTCCAAGAAATAGTAAATAAATAAAGTACCAAATACTCTTTTTAAAGCAAAGCAAGTAAGGTTCCAAATAAGTTATAGTATAGTTTATAACTATACATACTACTAAGTACTTTATCAGTTCAATGTTATGATAAATATATTTGCTTAAAGCAAACATTAAGGTATGTAAATGCATGTCTTTCTGTTTCTCTCCTTAGCCCTTGCTTTTATCTTTGTTCTAGAATGTAATCATTAATTATTGGGGTCGTTGTTTGTTCAGAATTGTTGAATTAAATGACCATTGTACTTTTGTCAGCATAAAAGCAATTACTATATTAAACCTGGGCATGTGCAGACCCAGTGACTAATTCACAATCATTAGTACTTTACAGCATTTTTGTGATCCTTAAAGGTATATGTAAGTGAGGTGGGTTATGAATGCATCCTGTAGAATGCATCATAACCCACCTAGCAAAAAAAAATTTGCATGAAAAGATGCAAATATTTTTTGCAGAAAATAAAAAAATGTGCTGGGGTTGATGTAGACACCCCCAGCAACTGAGATTTGCATCTTGGATATATCATTTTTAATGAGATATCCAATATGCAGCAAATGAGCATGCTAATTGGATAAAGGAAAGGAAAGTGTCTGTCATCATGTGATTTCCCACAGTAGGGCAGACTTCAGGTGCTAACTGAGCATGCCTGCACAATCCCCAGGCCAAAAAGAAACATTGTATAAGTTATGCTAATTATCCCTGGGAATTTCTGGGGGTGTCAACATTGAGGGAAAACTCTTTGCAAAAGCAAGAAATTCAGCAAACTTCAGGCTAATGGTTTAACTGTTTACTTTGGAATTTTTTCATGCAAACATTTTTTTTCAGACACTATAAATTGTCCTCTATCAGATGCATTAATAACCCACCTCACTTACATATACCTTTAAAACTGTTTCAGAAATGAATAACTCACCTTTTTCTGGACACATGTCTCTATACACAATCTCTCCTTTCTCATCCAATTCCATTCTTTTCCAGCTGTCCGGGTACTTTTTCCCCCTTCTCACTACAACCCTTGAGCCCTGTTTTCTGAGGAAGAGCTCCTTATCTGCAACCTCTAAAAGACTCTCATTTTTATGGCATGCCCATTTAGGGGCCATAACACATTCTGTGCATACTGCCGGACGGAAATGTGGTGCAGACACATTGGCAACGCTGAGACACTGTGAAGAGCTAATGTGGAGTAACTTTCCATCATCTGTCCAGGCCCAATGCTGATCACGGATAGTCATATTGCAGTTCACCATACTCATAACCTTACTCCCAAGAATGCACTGTCGTCTCTTTTCATGAAGAATCAGAAAACTTTCTAGAAAAAAAGAAAAAACAATCCAACCATCAGTATTACATAAAACAATATTTTACTATAGTCAACCTAGTAATAAAAGTTGAGTGTAAATACTTTGTATAAATGAAGAAGTCACTAAGGGAAGCTGCTTGCTTGTCTCTATCAGAACGTCAAACAAGAAGTGATAATAAAAGTAATGTATTACTATTCTTTCAGTATACAAATTGAAGGTAATTAGCTTTAGCACCACTTCCGAGTGGTTCTTTGCATTTAAAAATACTTAACAGGGCAAGAGAAGGAAAAACTACAAAAAAAATGGTACCAAATTACTCAAATTATATTAAACATTTATGATATATTACGTTTTTAATATTATTATTACTTAATTTTTTGTTATTGGATAGTGAGATTTATTCATAGTCTTGTAGGACTATATGCCATTTTTCATGGTCTTTAAATGTAATGGTACCAGAAACAGAAAGAAAATAAATGATTACTATTACTATTAACCTTTATTTGTAATGCACCAACATATTCCGTAGCGCTAAACAGGGGAGATACAAGTCAAAATCAATTTTAACAAATTACAAAAGAATGGAGGGCCCTATTATTGAGTTTAAAAACAAGCATTCAAAATGCTTTCTCTAAACAACTAATAGGTTTGAAAACTCGCAAACTTGCAGTCTAGAGGGTATGGTGATGTATAGAAAAGTGAGGTAAAATATATTGTGCAAATTAAGGCTGAAGTTGATAAGCTTATTTAAATAGATTAGTTTTTTAGTGAGGTTTTGAAGGATTTGATGCAGGAGGATAGTGGAGTGAGCAAGGAGTTCCAAAGAATAGAGGCAGCATGAGAAAAGTCCTGAAGGCAAAAATGAGAGGAGGTGATAAGAGAGGAGGAAGAGAATGTTAACGGAGCAAAGAGGATGGTTGGGAGAGTATTTAGAGACAAGACCATAGATATAAGAGCGTGCATTATTATTGAGGGCTTTATACATTAGGATCAAAATTTTAAAATTTATTTTGGAGGCTATGGGAAGCCAGTGGAGCAACTGACAGGGAAGTGCTGCAGATGGTAGATGAGTCTAGCGGAGGCATTCATTATGGACTGAAGTGGAAAGAGACAGGTGATGGGAAGGCCAGCAAGGAGTAAGTTGCAGAAGTCAAGACGGGATATGATAAGGGAGTGCATTTGAATTTTGGTTGTGTCTTGTGAGAGAAAGTGACATATTTTTTAGGTGAAAATTACAAGATTTAGTGATGGATTCTATGTGAGGAATGAAAGAGAGGGCAGGATCCACTAGAACTGAGAGGTGGGCGCGATGATGGCAATGTCAAATGTGAGAGATATATGAGGAGTGGAAGCTGTGGAAGAGGGTGGGAAGATTAGGATCTCCATCTTTGACATATTGAGTATGAGTTGAAGGGCAGACATCCAGAAGGATATGTTAGAGAGGCAGATGGCAATATGAGCTAGAAGAGAGAGGGATTGTTTTGGCACAGAGAGGTAGATTTAGATGTCATCTGCATGTAAATGGTATTGAAATTCAAAAGCATTTATTAGGGTACCAAGTAAGGAAATATAGTTAGAGAAAAGGAGGGCACCTAGGAGAGAGCCTTGAGGTACACCAACATTCAGAAGGTCCTCGATGAAGAGAAGCCAGAGATGGGGACACTAAATGTTCGAATTTCTAAATATGATGTGAACCAAGAGAGTGAAGTGTCAAGAATGCCAAGACAGCAGAGAATTTGGATAAGAAGAGGGTGGTCAACTGTGTCAACGGCAGTGGAGACATCCAAGAGAATAAGAATATAAAAGTGGCCCTTGGATTTTAGTGAGAGCTGTATCTCTGGAGTGTTGGGACGGGAAGCCAGATTGAAATGGGTCAGGTAGCGAACTGGAGGAAATAGATTTGGAAAGGCGATTGTAGATGATACGTTCAAGTAGTTTAGAAACCAAGGGAAGTAGAGAGATAAGACGATAATTAGATGGAGAAGCTGGATCAGATGAGGGTTTCTTAAGTATGGCGTGTTTTAAAGGTGATGGAAACTTGCCAGTGTTTAAGGAAAAGTTGAATACCGGTATATGTGTGAGAGCTGGGATAAGTGTGGTAGAGAGGGGAGGGATCAGCTGTCATAGAACAGGATCATGTGGACAAGTTCTAAGACGAGAAGTTGATAAAAGTCTGGAGACTTCATCCTCAGTTACAGGGTCAAAAGCCTAGTTCTGGAAGGTTTTGCTTGTGGCCAATCACAGGTTGCAGCAGCAGAGTTATGGTTGGGAATTCATCAATAGTTGCATATATGAGGGTGTCTGCATGCAGTTTCCAGTATAATCAATAAAAGATGTTTAGGCATGTTTAGGATTTTAATAAATATGCTGCTCACGATATAGTTAATAGTCCTTTTGAAATTTTACTAAGGTAGATCACTTTAATAGATTTCAGGCTATGGCTGTGTCCATTTAACCTTAGCTTACCCCTATGAATGTCATTAGACCAATGAAGAGACACATCCAGCAGTCATCAAGAGTCACACATTTGTTAAAATATGATGTATGGGTGGGGGAGAGATCATAGTATGAGGAATAGAGGAATAAACAGTGAGTGTTATTTTAAAAGAAAGAGGGAAGATGGAAGCCTCTTTTGGCAGCATAATTATCCATAGACTCCTGTTGACCCTCACTGTATTAAACCAATTATTAGTCAAAATAATGTCACAGGCCAATAAAGTGCAAGTCTGTAGGTGAACTGCATAAATATATTTCCAAGAAAATAAAAGCCTAGTTTTAATGGTGCGGGGGAAAAAAAGAAACTTAAAGGGACACACCAGGAGTTAAAAACTATACATAGTAAAAAGTACTTTGAATTTATAGTAAATTTACAATGCAGTCTATATTTGTTGTCTGTCAATAGGCCTATAAATGTAAAGTTATCTATCTATCTACATGGCCATATCTGCATCTGTAGAGTAACTATTATGACCACTGCTAATGTTTAAAATAAAAGTAATTTTAGTCAACTTATTATATTGATTACTTTTTGTTGGTAACAGACTATTACAAATTTCAGCCATTTTTTGTGATTGAATAATAATAATAATCTACACATAGTCACACAAAGAATATGCATATTATGGTCAATAGAATAACACCCATTGTGTGATTCCAAAATTATTGTTTTAAAGGAAATTTTCTAAAAACAAAAAGTAATAAAGTATATAAAAAAAATGTTGTATTTACTTTACGGTGACACTTGTTTTTATACTGGCTCTTCTTGAAGCAGAAGGCAGATACTGATTTATAGGCCTTTATGGCGTTAACAAGGTCAATTTACAACTATGAAGTCATATTGTTGGTCACCTAGTATCATGGCCTCACTGTGTCCCTAAATGTAGTATCTTGATACCATGTTTGCTAACATCTTGGTACAAAATCTGATCTTTGTTTGCATGGATTAAAGTAGAAACAGCCAACATTAAGAGATAGTTCTGACAATCAAGTTAACCTGGTTATATAATAGCAGCATTTCTTATTTTGATGATAATAAGGTGATTTCCCAGCTCTGGAAATCTATGGCAATCACTATTAGATCCTCACACGTGAAAATGAAAATAAAAATTGCGTTTTGACTGTAGAGATGACAGAAGCAGCCATTTTTAGTTATGCAACATTCTCTCTACATGTTGGTGGTGTAATAAAAAGAGTTTACCAATTAACCCCCTTTAATCAGTGAATCAATCTTTACTTTAACATGACTCAATTAATTTTTCTATTTAAGTACAATATAAGACACTGGATTTTTTAAATGCTCTGGACAAATGTTTACTAGCAAATTATGTAATATTCATCATTCCACCAATGATCCATTCTTTAATCATTTACTGTTTTACCAGTACGTCTGCAATCCAGTGAGAAAGCCTTCTTAAAAATGAGTGAAAATATATAAGCATATTAAGGTTTATTTAGTGTATAGGCTTCCTCAAAACAAGTGACAAGATGGGCCTGTGGCACGGCCATGTAATTAGTGGCCTCTTCATTAAGTAGCAGCAGACAGCTCTACAAAGAGTGATATCTCATCACAAGATTGGCAATATATAGATGATTCACTGGTATCCTATGACTTTAATGTGCCTTTAATGTGCCTATAGTGTGAGACATTAAATAGGGAAGCAACCTAACGTATATAAACAAGTATATATTGTCATACAGGGAGTGGGACCCATCAAAAATGACAGAGGCCAGGTCTGCGATGTGGCCATGAGTGGGGCAAGTTAAAATAAGTCACAAAGGCCAGGTCTGTGATGTGGTCATGAGTGGGGCAAGTTAAAATAAGTGTGAGAGGCCAGAACTGTGATGTGGCCATGAGTGAGGCAAGTTAAAATAAGTGTCATTGGCAAGGACTGTGATGTGGCCCTGAATGGGGCAACTTAAAATAACGGTCAGTGGCAAGGACTGTGATGTTACCATTAGTGGGGCAATTTAAAATTGTCCGAGGCCAGGTCTGTGATTTGGCCATGAGTGGGGCAAGTTAAAAAAAGGGTCAGAGGCCCGGACTGTGATGTGACCATGAGTGGGGCAAGTTACTATAAGTGACAGATGCCAGGTCTGTGATGTTTCCATACAAATGAGAACAACTTAAAATAAGTGCCAGTGGTTAAGTCTCTGGTGTTTCCATACAATTAAGTGGAACATTATACAAATGTGGGACACCATACAAAAAAAGTGCCAGTGATGGCTGCCATACAATGAGTGTGATCATTCCCAGTCATAACCTGGTGTATAAACTATTACTAGGTAGCTGTAAGATGTCCTCAAGCCAATATAGGCTCTAGTCATACCAATGGACCACTGGGCTTGTATCAGTATGAGGATAGTAATACATGTTTATTTGTGGAGCAGCAACTTGTTAGATTGATAATAATGGCTAATGATAATAATGACTAATGACCCCAGGCAGCTCACATGAGGCAGTGACCCGGCTAATAGATGTTATATCATACGGTGTAAATCAGTGCATACACTTCTCTATGAATATCCCTCCGCGCTGGTCCAGTCCCCCTCCGCCGTGCCCAGATCTGCCCCTCCTCCCCGGGCATCATCACTTACCTGAGCTGCCCCACATCACCAGGGTGACCAGCACCAGCACGGGCACAATCACGTCCATTTTTCCCTAGCAGCGGCTCTCCATGCTTCTCTTCAACAGCCTAGATAAGTGAAGCTAACGCTAGGAAGGAAATGCGCCTTCACGGAGGGAAAAGTCAGTGACGAGCACTTCCTTCTATTCAATTGTTTTGGGGACTTCAGTCCAGATTGCACGAGTCCTCAGAATGTGATTTAATATCTGCTGTGTGTGTTATTGTCTGTACATTACACAGAGGGCTGTTAGCCATGGGAGTCAGAGGTCAGCACACAGCAACCTGGCATGGGAGCATTGGTTATAATGGGAGCACCAGAGCTGGGCAGAATAGGGGCACCAGAAGCGGATACAATGGGAGCACCAGAAGTAGATAGAATGGTGGCACCAATGGTGGATAGGATAGGGGCACTAGAGGTGGGCAGAGTAGGGGCACCAGAAGTGGGTATAAAGGTGGCACCTGAGGTGAGCAGAATAGGGGCACTAGATGTGGGCACAATAGGGGCACCTGAGATGGATACAATAGGGGCATCAGGGGTATAATGGGGGCACCAGATGTGGATAGAATATGGGCACCAGAGATGGATAGAATAGGGGACCAGAGGTGGGTATAAAGGTGGCACCAGAGGTGAGCAGAATAGGGCCACTAGATGTGGGCAGAATAGGGGTATAATGGGGGCACCAGATGTGGATAGAATGTGGGCACCAGAGATGGATAGAATGGGGCACCAGAGGTGGATAGAATGGGAGCACCAGAGATGGGTATAAAGGTGGCACCAGGGGTTGGCAGAATAGGGGCACCAGAGATGGAGAGAATAGTGGCACCAGAGGTGGACAGAATAGAGGCACCACAGGTGGATAGAATAGGGGCACCAGAGGTAGATAGAATGGGGGCACCAGAGGTGGATAGAATAGGGGTACCAAGGGTACATTGGGGGCACCAGATGTGGATAGAATGGGGTCACCAGAGATAGATAGAATAGGTCACCAGAGGTGGATAGAATTGGAGCACCAGAGGTGGGCAGAATATGGGTACCAGGGGTCGATAGTATGGGGGCACCAGAGGTGGATAGAATGGAGGCAAAAGAGATGGATAGAATAGGGGCACCAGAGGTGGATATAATGGGGGCACCAGAGGTGAATATAATGGGGACACCAGAAGGACTAGAATAGGGGCACCAGAGGTGGGTATAAAGGTTGCATCAGAGATTGATAGAATAGGGGCACCAGAGGGGCTAGAATATGGGCGCCAGTGCTGGGTATAATGGGATATCAGAGGTGGATAGAATAGGGGCACCAGAGCTGTGTATAATATGGGGACCAAAGGTGAATAGAATATGGGCAC
Organism: Discoglossus pictus; assembly: GCA_027410445.1. Taxonomy (NCBI): domain Eukaryota; kingdom Metazoa; phylum Chordata; class Amphibia; order Anura; family Alytidae; genus Discoglossus; species Discoglossus pictus. The sequence goes on from CM050167.1 coordinate 313,970,110, forward strand.
CAGAGGGGCTAGAATAGAGGCGCCAGAGGTAGTTATAATGGAAGCACCAGAGGTGGCGATAATAAGGGCACCAGAGGGGCTAAAATGGGGGCACCAGAGCTGGTTGTAATGGGAGCACCAGAGATGGATATAATTGTCTACTGAAAATATATGTAATAAAACTGCGTATAGGTATTAGTGATGAGTAAATACAGCATCAGCTCAGTGTTACACATTATGCAGTGTGTCTGACCCACTGGAGCTGTGTTTAAGTACAAGTTGAACTGAGAACATTTCTAATATTTGTTCACAAATTACAGAACTTTTATTGTAACTTTAAGTCTGTATGTTAGAAAAGGCAGGCTGCTAAAGAATTGCAACTATAATGTCTGGATACTGGTCTCTGGAGCCAATCAGATCACAGTGACACCAATGAAACAATTTAATTTATAATTGCAGCTTGATGTAATTTCAAATATTGCATAGTAACTAACTGGAGGCAATATTTGATATTAAAGGGTCACTTAATTCAGCATAATTTGGACCACATCTCTATGTTTACATCAGTCACTGATATGCCCCAGCCAGACACACAGTGTAAAGAGCAAAAGAAAAACACGTTAACCCTTCCCAAATTCATCTGTACAGGGTATGGGATGCTTAAATAATCTAAACAGGTCAGTTATAGGTTAATATTTAAGTTTATTCCTAAGTGCAGGGATAAACTGCTATCAATCAGTGTCCTCAACGTGCAGTTTGGCATCTGTTTTTACTCTTACACCAGCCAGTGGGCAGGATAGACTTTGCTATGTAAATAGCCCCTAAAACTTTAGATTTCTTAGCTGTATTTTGTGTAATAAAAAAAAAAAAGATAATTTTAACATACAATCGTGTGCTCTTTCACACCACGTAGAGCACTTACAGTGAGATAAGATTAGATGAAAGTTCCCTTTAAATAATGATTCTTTGGCATTGCTGTTATTGTGTATGTAGTACACTTTAATTGTTAACTTTGGTTTAGACAAGAACATGTGTATCCAAATCAATTGTTATGGGGAATTGTAAAAGGTAAATACACTACCAACTATTACAATAAGAATAGATAATGCATTGTAGATGTAAACATGGTGTTAGCACTACTATGCCATTACTATTAAAATAAGCAGAATTACATTGTAAAATTAATTATGAATTATCAATGTTCCTTAAAAAATGCTTCATATCACAATCTACTTATTTTTAAGGATGCAAATAATTTAATGAACTGGCTGGGGATTTTGCACCATGGTAAATGTTTGTATAAATGAACTAAGGTTTGAAGATTAAGAACTCTTGGAAAAGTCAGATCTTGGGAATTGTGTTTCACTGGATGATATTGTGAGGTCCTGCGAGCTTAGTACATCTGGCCCATTGTGTAATATCGGTGCTGTGGTCAAAAAGACAGAAAATCAACACTTTTTTTTATCAAGTGTACTTTATTGGCAATATGTACCAACATGTTTACAATAAAAACTTAGGACTCCCCATATACACATTATAACAATTTCTGCAAATAAAAGGCCAACTCCACAATAAGGACCTTGTGTTTTATGAATCCACAATAATATTGTGAAGAAGAATGCAACAAAACTCTCTTAGCAGCAATTCTTTTAATTCTCCTCCAGAAGTTTGTGGACCATCCTATGGCAGGGAGGCTGGCACCACATTGGGCAGTGTACAGGCTTCTCTGTATTTAATTTGCCCACAAAACAGGCATTGTGGCATCTTTAGCAGGCCTTAGTGAATTTGACCCACTCTATTTCAATGAAGAGCCAGTCTCCCTGGCGCTGGGAATTAAAACAAATGAAGTGCACAAAATCGTAACTTTGATTTTTCAATAAAAGACAACAATAATCCTTGCAGTATAATATATCCTATAAAGTATTTTTAGGTTAAACAACTCACAGGATTTACAAATACACTGTATTCAGATCTGGAGAAGCAGCAAAAAGTACAACCCACAGTATAATAAATGCATATCCATTGAATAAAGGACATTGTGCTCTGTAAGTGCTGGAAATAGTCTACTAGAAACCCACAAATTGCTAATAGAACAAGAACACATCTCTATACAAAATATCCACTGAATCTGAACTGTTTAGAATACAAAGGAATCTCTTTAAAAGAAGAAAGGAAATAAATACCTAAACTGATTTACTTGCAAGACTAGCAGCAATAATCGTATGTGGGTAAGAAACAAGCTCACCACATCTTGGATAATAGCACTTGACAGGTACAGAGTTACAACTGACAGTCCATTAACAAGACACACAGTTTGCAAACGTTTATTTGTATACACTGAATAATCTTTTAGAAATCCACTGTGTCACTGTAGCAGTAGTACATACATTCTGCATGGTAGATCATCTTATACCAGAAATATATCCACCTTCCAGTTACATAGGAAATATCCATATACAACTACTGTATATCATCTTAGTACCTTCCATTATTATGTGAGGAAGCTTACAGTATAGGTACATTCATTTACAGATTATTGTCCATCCATCACGTCACTTGTGATCAAGCCTCCACAGGTTGTCTTCACATCCGCCTCCATGCAGTCTACTGTGTTCCTTTATGAAACTGCTGGTTGGTAATAAAACAAATTACCTTAAAAGATCACTTTCATATAGCACATATTCCTCTCACTGGACGGTTTCTGCAGACAGTCGGCTTTCATAAAGGCTCAGAGCGTGGTGTACAAACTGGTACTGCTCGCTCGTCTGAACCATTCCTCCCCTGTTGAAGGAAGACATTACAGATTTATTTTGGTACTACACCCTTTACCTGTGCAACAAATAGGAAGCATTAAAAGGAGACTAGTAGAGGCTCTTTGAAATCTAAACTGTATTGATAGTAAACAATTAAAGCCTCTCCAAAATGTTTTAAATCATTTTCCTTGCTTTCTGGCTGCTTACATCTAGGCATAATGCATTTTCAGAGTCTCTGCCTGTTTCATTTTTCTCCCTCATAGTGTTGTCATAAATGTTTCACTGTTTTCCTGTGGGGGTGGAACACTGCTTTATATGCATTATTTGCTTTTTTTCTGAATAAAAGCAGTTGTCCACTCCCAAAGAAAAACTGCGGAGAAACAGTCAGAGATACTGAAAATGGAACACCCATCAATGAACAATTAAAATGTGAGTAAAATATTTTTTTTATTGGTGGGGCAGAATATGGCTTTAATTTTTTACTATTAAAAAGTGATCCCTTTCAGCAGAAGACATTCATATAAATAACTTAATTTTTGATGCAGATTTATTCTACAAGAAACAGATGCTCAGAGAACAAATATTACAATGGCTGATGTGGGGACAAAACCTCATCTAATTTCACCAAAAATGGATAGTTTTAAATATTTTTTTGCAGAAAACATTGAAAAATTCACAAATTATTATGGTACCAGGGTAGACTTAATGGTCTATGGATCTCATTCAATTAGGGGCCGCAAGTCGGCGACTCCTTCTGATCGGTTACGGCCCCGCTTAGCGATACATCTCCGCTGCTATTCAATTGGCCGGCGCTACAAAGACGTCCCCTTTATGGTCAATCGCACACCATGATATCGGCTGTAAGCACTTACGTGCTTGAATAGGAGCGAGGCCACAAGGCCATAATTCATGTTTCAAGCCCGCAAACATGGAGAAATGCAAATAACATGCAAAATAAATTCAAGACAGCAATGTAAAGCACGGTAAATGATAGGGAACATAATGGGGGACATGAGGATTAAAGGGACAACATTCTCAAGCTGGCACATTGCCAAATTACAATATTTAATTTCACGTTTAATTTATGTCCACATTTCTACAGGCTTGAATAATGAGTTACGGGCTTGGAGGTTATTCAAGCCCGTAGGACTTTGGACGGAAATTAAACGTGAAATCAAGTATTGTATTGTGGCAATGTGCCAGCTTGAGAATGTTGCCCCTTTAATCCTCATGCCACCCATTGTGTTCCCGATCATTTACAGTGCTGTCTGCAATTTATATTTGTATTTACAGTGCTCCGAGTTTGCAGGCTTGAACCACGGGTTACGGGCTTGCTGACGCGAATAACAAGTTACGGGTTTGGAGGTCATTTAAGCCCGTAGGACCGCAAAGGTCTTACTGTAAAAATGTAGCACTAATTAAGCAAATAAAAAAGCTATCCTGTACTTTTATTAAAAGAGAAAGTGATGTTAGGTCTTAGAATTATTAGCACAACATTCTCAAACTTGCAAATCAGCATAAATAACGACTTTATTTCATGTTGAATTTCTGTCATAAAGTCTTATGGGCTTCAACCTCCAAACCTGGAGGTTGGATATAAAAGTTGTATGGGCTTGGAGGTTATAGCCCGTAGGACTTTATGACGAAAATTTTACATGAAATAAACTTTTTATTTGCCAAGTTTGAGATTAGGGGAAAGTTGAGCTATTAATTCTAAGACCTGAAATCACTTTCACTTTTAATAAGAGTAAAGGATGTCTTATTTATTTGCTTAATTAGTGCTACATTTTGTAAGAAAGACCGTTGCTGGACCTCTTTGGTGTAAGTAAGCTGTGGTTCGCGTTTAGCCATTTACGGGCTTGACAGAGGGTGAATCGTAGTAATTGAATAGAGAAAAGGGATATCTTGCGGCCGCAACTCTTGCGGCTGTGGAAGATCAAAGGCTTTGACTAAAGTAAGCTGCGATTGAACTAATCGCAAGGGATCGCAGCTCGAGGCTCATAACCCAATCGGACGCAGCAAAGGGAAGCCAACTGAATAGCTAAGTAGCTTGCGGCCTCCCCTTGTGGCTACTTATGCCAAAAATGTAGCAATTAAATGAGGCCCTATGTATATTTGAAAATATGTATTGTTAGAAGCCAATAAAGATTTGAAGAACTAGACATACAATGGCTTTGTCAGTTGTAATCTGACTAATGAGTTGCTCTAGGAAGTCTTCCATGGGACCCCAAGACTTCCCTCACTCAACAACTAAAATATCTGTCATTTGTGCCTCTTCTCCAAGAAACACTTTCACTAACTATATACACACATCTCATCAACAACAGTGATTACATCTTATGTATACAACCAATGATGAAAGGACTTGGGGTGGCATACAGTATATTGTCCCTTCAAGTGAAGCAAGGTATCTACAACATGATCTGCAATGCACTGATTACCATTCCAGTCACTCGATAATGGAACAGATCGTGGAAGGGACTTGTTTCTTTTCAAAGATTATTCATACTAAAGGACAAATGGGGACAGTCATTGTGCTGTTAGATCCATTCATCATTTTTGGTCTGTTACTGTGCTCCATTTTCAATCCTATCCACCTAACTTTTTTTCCTATGCCTGGTAACTATTTTTTACTGGCTGAAGTAATATTGTAGACAAATAGTCAATTCTGGGAATATGTATCACATATATAGTTGTGAGCAATACAGGTTCGTTGCTAACGTTGTGGGCTCGCGCAGCAAAGGCGCTCCTTGTGCTGGTGGAGATGAGCGCCATAGGCGCTCATACCTACGACCCCGTAAGACTTAGGCACTCACTGCACTGGTGGAGATGAGCACTCAACCGGTCCTCAGGATACTTAATTATCTAGGTTTTAAAAATGTGCATTTTTAGCACGGTACCAAACACTGAGAGATTGAACTATATTTACATCCTTGATAATTCAACTAGATATAATCTCATTTAGAGAATGCAAAGGTTTAGGTATGTTATTTCCTGGTTATTTACGATATTCAGTGAATGTGCTGTAGACAATCTTGAAACATATATATATATATATATATATATATATATATATATATATATATATATATAAATATATATATAGCAAATAAGAACCACTGGCTTAATAGTCAGTGTATAAATTGAATAACCTTCCAACAGACATAGTAATATAGATACAGTAGATGGGCAGATAAAAAGGTGAATCCTTATTTTCTTTAGTTTATATGTTATTCTCCTTATTTTTCTATTATAAAAGAAGTCAATAATTAACTGAAAATAAGTAAATGTATTCTAAGTTAACTCTCTACAGAAGCTGCCTGGCCTGACTGATTGTTAGCTGACAGTTTTAGTGCTGTTTGGCAACAGGTAGCCCAGGGGCTGCATGAAGTTATAACATACTTCCCTCTGGGCATCATCCTGTTCTCTGGAGTGGGAGCGCATGCCTAATATTCAATCATACTCCTCAGTACTTTAATTCATGATCTGCATCTCTATTATCAATTAATTCACATGTACCTCTTTCCAAAAGTGATTTTACAATTTCGCTATGGGTAAAATATAATCTTTTAAGGACTTGGGGGTCACATATGAGAGAAATAGTTTGCCTGGCACAGGTTTTGTGGCTATATTAAGGTTGGTCACTGCTTTACATACAAACAAATGTGCAAATAGGTAACAATGGGACAATGTGGCAATAGAAAATATAACTAACTGAGCACAGAGGTTCTCAAAGGATAAACTTAAGGCACTGCTAGCACTTAATCCTTCACTGCATCTAGCTCCATGTTATTATTTCACATTCAAGTATTTTATTTACTTAACATTGAAGCTTGTGTCACTTCTGATGGAAGGCTTTTCAAAAGGAAAATCCCATTTTTGAAAAGTGCTACTTCCACATATTATTCCTCAGCCAACAACTCTCAGGCTCCAATGCATGAACTCTTGTAGCATTATGAAACCACTGATAAAGCACTGTTTTTAGCAACAATAATAATATTCATAAAAGAACACTCATCTACATTGGCATAATATTATGAAGAATATACATACATATATATGTAGGCTAAAGTGTGAATACAAATCCCACCACTAGAACATTTCAAGCCAGATTAACTAAGATTCTGGGAGCCTGTAAATTGGTCACAATGGCTTTTTTAAGTCAATAGTATAACATTTAAGTGGTCCCTTTGCAATGTCTGAGAATTTTAGTGGATCTTGCCCTTTGTTAGCGGAGTTATATTTAGGCAGCGATATTATTCCTCTGAGCTCTGCACATGTTCACATGGATCACGCCCTCTGTGACCGTGAGTTCACACATACACTGGGCAGGCTTTCCTGTCATTTCCCTAACAGGCTGCAATATATCCTGTCAAATATGTGGTCAAAGGACACATTTCTGCCACGACAATCAAGTTTTAAGCTTAAATTAAAAAAGAAAATAAATATATATATATATATATATACTTATTATACTATTACTTGCACCATATAATCAATCACATATTGGTCTTCATCTTTTGTATGACTTTCCCAGTATAAAAATTCTTATAAGTATATTTTGAACAGAAGCAACACAAATAGAAATACACTATTGATTTAAATGTAGTATAATATCTCTAATATGTGGGATATGTCTTCACATTGATTGAGGCACCCCATGATTTATTTTATTAGTTTTAGAATTTTTAATTTGTTCAGAATAAAAGTTACATTTTATGTGTTCTAATAATCATCATCATCATCACAGGAATGCCCACATACAACTAAATACAGATTTATTGGTTGGCTGAAAAGGATAAGCCCAACAGGGCAGTTGCAATTTTAATCAGTTTATTCTATACTGAGAGCTTTATTTGAAAAAAGAAAACATACTGTGAAAAATCATCAAATGCCCTCTTTCAAATGCAAGAAAGAAACAAATAATTGTCATGGTCCTCTAAAGGACCACAAAAGTCACCATATGTGCTCTGCACCATCAGTTAGAGGATCTTGTGGAAAATGTGTTTACATTTTTAAAATTGATCAAGAATTAATTTAGATATTGTCATTTTAGTTTAGCCCTTGAAGCCGTCCCACAAGACGCTGCATAAATAATAAGCCTGGAGTCTGTAACTGTTATACATTGTATTATGGATTTACACACCCATTAAAAGCAGATTATGGAGGTGCAGTGGTAAGCAATCGGTTTTAATGATTTTTTTTTCCATAGGTAAGTCCTAGGTTTGATTCCCCTGCCTTCCACTTCTTTTGTTTTTTTGTTTACATATATCAGTCATATGTGTGTTAATAAATACATTAGTTTATTTAAAAAAAATGAGTGGAAGTCATTGACTTACTAATGTAAACATTTTATGAAACTCACTTTACACTAGACCAACATAATCTGCTTTAAAACTATGTGTAAAAGGCTAATTTCATTATTTGAACTATATATATTCAAAAATTCTGTGAACTATTTAAAATGATAAATATATTTTTTTAAATAAGTAGTTAACATAATTATTGATTTTTTTTTACCCACAGTGGGAATTAAACCCAGGACCACTGCCTCATTTAAAGCTTCTACACCTGATTCTAATTAATATTTACTATGTTCCCCGCGGTACAGAACTCATTACTCATTAAAGCAGAGGCAACACAATGAAATAGCCTGACCATAACTACATGAAATTGGCATTACTTTTAAAAAATATTTTTTTTCCACATGCTTTTTCACCCTCTATCTAATGGTGAAGAGCATATATGTGGACTTTTGTGGTCCTTTAAGGGGAATTCTTAAACATATATTGTAAAAATCTCATAGCCCAGCAAGTCAATCTTCATCACTAACCTGTTTCTATAAGTTATGTTATTTCTATGAGTTGTGTTAGCCCATAGTGGAGCAGCAGTTACTTTAAGGGGAAATTGACAATGAAGATTCATCAAGCTTCTTGGAACGGTCAAATGCTTCTCTGAGGCTGCAATGACAATTTTCCCCACAGGGAAAATACATTGCAGATGACCTATTTGTTACATGTGGATGCAGCTAATTCAGCACTGAGGGGTATGTAATGACACTGGATCAATTACGTATTTACTAAACCATCAATTGCATTGGGACCTGACTACACAATGTAGTAACAACACATTACTTAAGATATACACTACTGACCAGGGCCAGATTACCCATTAGGCCAACTAGGGACGCCACTTTAAAAAACAATGTTTCCTGGCTTAAAATCCCCCAAAATGCAGCAGTTCATAGACTGGCTACTAGAATTACAACAGGAAAAGGAACTTACATGCATAGAATAGGCAACTATAGGTCCGTGCATACCTTGCATACTCACTTGGAGGGGCTCCTCCACTTCACTGCCTAGGGGCTCCAAAAAGATAGATCTGGCACTGCTACATGTACCATGGTAATTTTGGGAGCAATATATTTAATCTAGGGGATGTAACCAAAGATCATCTTTTCCAACTAAAAAAACTAATTTGCACACTGTACCACAAATTACAATACTGTGCCACCTATTAACATTCTAAAACTATTTGTGGCTTATTTCCAATCTTTAGAAGCCACGTTTTTATACTGTGATGGTTTTCTTTAATTCAAATACATTCCACTAGCCCACTGTGCAACCAAAATTTTATTCAGTTTACATACAAGATTCTTTTTGGTAGCAAACTAAAGGACTTCCTTGTTTCTTGAGCTTGTTACTGCTACATCTTATTTCCTTCTTGTTAGCACAGTATGTTCTGTTCTATTCTAAGTGTGTTCTATTGTAGCGTCTGAAGACGAACATGACCTCACTGGCACTCCTGTTGCACAGTAGTACAGCTATTTGATATCACAATTGTGATCATGAATATGTTGAGATTCAGACTATAGAAGACATATTACATTTTTTTTTACAGTTTATAGAGACATGAAGCTAGAATAAATCAGTTCTATGTAGATTGCTTTAGCTTAAAGGAAAATTGTCATCAGGGTTAATATTAGGCGTAAAGGTATAAGGAAGATCCTGTTTTTAATATTAAAACAAACTACCTAAGTGTTTGTTTGTATATTTAAACATCATTTTATTAAAGCTCTGTTTTCCCTTACTCAAACCTTGCAAACAGTCCCCGCAAAGGTCTGCCCCCACAGCAGCATTTTACAATATTCAATATACTTGGATACTCTAAGTATTGATGCTAGAATATTCTTGAATTCCTTTTAATAAGTAGCCATTTTAGAAATCATAGGAGGTAGAGTTATTTAGGGACTGTCTGCGGTGTCTACATGTATTCCTAGCCAAAGATGCTCTTATAAATACAACCGTGATATTAAAGATACAAAAGTACTTAAAATGCTCTGTAATACTTCCATAGGCATTCAATATGCCTTCCACATAGATATGCAAGTCACAAATACCATAGATCACTGATGATTATCCTCTTTTAATCAATGGGCTGCATATGTGGCCCCAAGTGCTCCAAATAGGTGCCACGATTTGTTAAACCCTTTTATTGTATACAAAGAAAACATTGTAAATGTACTGATGGAGAATATAGAATTTAATTGAGGAAAACTTCTTTGTGAGACCAGGGTGATATGCTAGTTGGAAGAGGGGCATACTACCACACACTATAGAACAGGCTGGTAAGTCTCAAAGTGCTGCATGATGTCCACTACCACCCCAGATTCTATAGAGTTCTTCCAAGATTTTTCAGTTTAACTACTCATGCATATGCTTTAACTTATATTCTACACAATGAAGATTTAATATTATCTTTTAGGTTTTTATATTGGGATAGATTCATCAATCACCAGAGGCTCGGAGATGTGCTTCATACAACCATGCAATGTCTATTTACTGTGGTGAAACCTGTCACAGAAGCCTATGTATATGCAAATTGCAGCACCTGTGATGTTCAGTGAAACTGTTCCCATCGATAGAGCAATAACTCACCTGTCCATTCTTAGCTGGCAGACAATGCTTAATGCATCCACAATTCCTTTTTCTTTTAACTGAGAACAACCAATAGACGTTGCAATGAAACAGCCAGTCCTACCAATCCCAGCACTAAAATAAGAAAAACAAGTCAGAATTAATAGCAAACCTTGATGACCTCATAACGAGTGGAGACAAGCAGATCAACTGCAGGGTGTAGCGGTTGATGTTTCAAAGTAAGTTTAATACTGAATATTGCTGCTCTAAACCATTGAATATGAATTGTATTAATGCCTAATGTCTAATTAAAAAATCTAGCTCCTGGTTATGGCATTACATCATTGTTATTACTGACTTATGGGAACCCTCAACCCCACCAACAAGGGCCTGTATGGCCCAAGATTGAACTGTCACCACCCCAAACTCAAGGACTATTTTGTTATGAATGTAAAACCCTGTATAATGGTAGGCCTCAGGCTCTGATCCGGTACACCCCAAGGAGCATGGCCTGTGAGTATTCAGGCCTAATAAAAATTGTGTAGTGTTCAGGTTGTGGTTAGGACAAGACATGGTTATGCCAAGACCTTTTAAAAAACCAACGTATTTAGTAATTCTATAATGTTTGCAATAATGATTGGATGTAAAAGGATGATTTGGGTAATTGTCTAAAGTTTAAATAATATATTTGCGCTCAGAATTAGGCCCAGGACAAAATATTATACGTCACTTAAGAGGTTACAGGACAAAGATAGTTTATTACCTCCTAGAATGTTTGTTTGGTCAGAGAGGGCACTGGGGTGGGAGATGTGGGTTGATGCATTAAGGAGAAACTTCTGGTGCTGTTGTAGAATTGGGAACATTATTGTATGTATGTGTTTGAAGCTAGTTAATTGCCCCTCTGGGGTTGTAACCCTAGATCTGGAGACCAAGAGAAATATGACCCCCTCACTTAAATACAACAGAAACATGCCGGACCAGATATATTTCAAAGTAAGGAATGTTGGGGGCTTGGTAACCATAGTAACTAAGGAGGAGGAGGAAGGGCCCCATGATCTTTATTGTTTTTGGTTTTAAGATGTGTCTGAAGCGAGAAATAAGGTCAGTCTACTGAAGAAACGGTGTGATGTTATTTCTCCTGTTTCTCTATGACTGATGTCCTGATCTCAATTGCTGGGTGCTGAGATAAATATAAAGTCACAACCTGCAGATTGCTCCTATAAGCTACAGTAGGAGAATTAGGGGTGTACTGAGCCCCTTGTGTCTGGGTAGTGACAATCATCCTTTACATCATCCTTTAACTACACTTGCCTGCAGTAGTTTTTTTTACTAAATAAATAAATAAAAATAACTGACACTTGAGGAATCTAGTCCTGTAAATTGCCATTTAATAGACACTGCAGTGATGCAACAAGAAACGATACATTAAATGTATCTGTTGCATGTAGCATAATGCAAGCACCAATGTCTATTGAATACAGTACAGCCAAAGGCCTCCTATTGGCCCATTTAGTTATGTAGAACAATAGGAAACCACTAGCCATCCTATGTACATTAAAAGTTGCAATTTGGAAACTCACTGCTTGTGCCCAACCACAGTGGCACCGCTTGTGCCCAACAGAGGTCAGCATGGCAGCCTCCTTGAGGTGATCATAGGGAAATTAAAGAATATAATAATAATGTATATAATTAGGCTAATATTGCTTTTATTATATCATATACAACTATACATTTAAGAGGCAATGATGTTTTATCACTACACTGTCCTTTTAAAAACATTCGTTTCAATTAGGTTTTTCACTGACATACATGGTATAATAATATAAACAAGCATAAAAACAGAAAAAATAACATGTTTGCAGGTTCAACTTCTCTTTAAAAGGAAACAAAGTACTACATGTTTCATGTTTTGACAAATTATTAATGTTTAAAACATTCTGTTATAGGACTTATATGAGTTATAGGTTCTTTATTATCACTTAATAATCTGGATAAATGCGTTGCACGCTCAAAGACGTTTGTTACCTTCCACCTAGTGAATAATATATTGAAACACCCCCAAACCGAAGTACATATTTAACAATCACCTGCAATGTACCACTGAAGGCCCTCTGCCAGGGAAAGACTTCCTGTCTTCCTCCACATCCAGCATGAGCTGCAGAAGAGGCTGAGCACTGTCTGGAGTCTTGTGGTCAGGCCAGGACGTGTACCAGTAATGTTTAACAATGCGCGACTGGCTTCCTTGCTGAAAAATAATACAATAAATTGTCATACAATGGACCATAATTCACATTAAAAATAAATTAAACTGAAACTCATTTTACAAAACTGGTGATGGCACCTCATAAAACTTGACTGTTTTTCAGCTCACTTGATCATGAAACGTTTATTGGGCATTAACAGTTTAGCAAGTCCCCTATTTCCATGGTTTTAGCCTGTACAGATTCATACTTGCGAATTAATTTTAATTTTTAGCCCCCAATTGCAAATTACTTTTAACTTCCATGTTTTACTGACATGATGATGATGGACTCATTTACTATTGGCTGTGTCTAAGAAGTAAATGACAGGCTTGCAATCAGAATTAAAAAGATAGGATTTACGAGTTCAGCCTTGCGATCGGAATTTGACAGCTGGAGTCAATAGAATACATCTAAACATTTATTAAAAAATAAATAAATAAAAGAAAAAAAAATTGTGACTTTGAGGCATTTGTGAGCAGCTAATAGAATAGGACCCAATGTTTGGATTGAACATCATAAATCAGTTCAGCTTCATAATAAAATGTAGTAATTCTAAAATATTAATCTCACTTTAATGACCTACCCACAATGCCTCTTCACCATAATACATATTGAATTTCACTAGTTGTCTATTATAATGCACACATTATATAATATATAACTTTAATATTATATTGTGTATGTTATATGGTAGCTTACCCGTAATAATATAAATGGTTATAATCCAAAAAGTGTTACAAATATTAATCTATATATATTTCCTTCAAACATTAAGATCACAACAATTAATATGGACTGATAATTTAAAAAAATGATTTTTATTTTAGCAACATAAATACCATATACAGTAAAATATTGGTATTGCTGCTCAGTGCTTCATTAATATTATATTTTTATATTAAAGCTTTTTATGAAACTTAGATTAAGTTTGTTAGTGTTGTCTAATTGAAATGACTAACTACAAGCAGCTTTAAATCCAGTGGAAATGGAATATATAAACCAAAAATAGCTTTAGATAATTAAATGCCCACTTTGGTCAAATGTTTCTATATAGTCTTTAAAGTAACATAGAAGCATTGCTTTTGACTACAGATAAAAACACAAAAAGGTCCATCTGGTCTGCTTATTATATTTACCTAAACAGTTGGCTAAATTAAGCCTTATGCTTATCCGAGGCATGTGTAAAAGTGTTTGACTCTAACACTTCCACTTATATACTACTACTGTTTCTTTAAAATAGAACTCTCACACGATCCCCGAATCTTCCACTTTTCAACTTCAAATCATGACCTCCTGTTCTTGCATTACTTTTTTTTCTGGAAAGCACTACCCTCGTGACATGTATTAAATCCTTTGATATAACTAAACTTGATAATGGGCAAAATGTTTTAAACAAGCAAAACATTTAAAATTAAATGAGGTAATCACAACCTTTACATTTTTTTTTCATATTTATGTGCAATCAAATGTGGCTCCAGTTTTCTTTTTTCAATATTTTCTGCCAAGATTTCAGGAGGGTATGACCTTATAAACTAATATACTTGTGAAACATTAGTATTAGATACCACATTCCCATTGTACAGATAGAAACATATTGTGCATTCAAAGTCTCCTTCTAGTTGATCAGCAGAAAACAAAATGCATAGCAACATAATTACATACAATAGATTTAGAGGCTCTATTATTATTATTAATTTACATGTTGCCAGTTTCCAAGTCTAGACCTTCAAGAGTTTGGGCCATTTGTACTAAATCTGGTAAATTTTGAGAGATATCAAAGTTTAGTAGATATGGCCCATAGAATAACACAGAGGCTCTCCAGGAGTTATCTCCCACTTTCCAATTCAGTACACCAAGGGCTTATGTTTATTACCTTCAAGGTGAGAATCCTGATGGTGTAGTATTCACATTCGCTTACACTATTAACGAGGACTTCAACATTTCCATAGATCCCTCTCTTTTCTGGCCAGTATAGCACACATTTCTGTGGGAAAAAAAATCAGACTTCAGTAATCCACCTTTCATCATACATATCAGGTAATTTTATGCCTTGCTATTATATTATATTTTATGTTTATTCCCCCCCCCCCCCCTTCCAAGTGATAATACAAATAAAGTAAGGCCAACGTGGAAGATTATCAATGAGGAACACTGACTCCGAAAGGAACATCAACACATATTGCTATTCAGCCAAGCCAACAATTATTTTATCACTATTAAAACACAACTATAGGAGCATCTACGTGTCAGGTCTCTCATCTATCTAAAAAGCCTTTACTTTAGCCCTACCATTTCTGCTGACAATATTTCCCAGTTATTCACTACACTAAGG
Source organism: Discoglossus pictus (assembly GCA_027410445.1). NCBI lineage: Eukaryota > Metazoa > Chordata > Amphibia > Anura > Alytidae > Discoglossus > Discoglossus pictus. The sequence goes on from CM050167.1 coordinate 313,985,333, forward strand.
GGAAATTTACTAAGCACTTTCTCACCTGAGATGAGAAGACCTGAGATAAAGGATGGAATTTACTAAGTACTTTCTCACCTGAGATGAGTCGAGAAGATGTAAGATAAGCTGGGAATTTACTAAGCACTTCCTGAGCTGAGATAAGTTAAGAAGATCAAGGATGGAATTTACTAAATACTTTCTTACCTGAAATGAGCGAGAAAATGTGAGATAAGCTCGGAATTTACTAAGCATTTTCTGAGCTGAGATAAGGTGAGAAGAGCTGAGATAATGGGGCAATTTACTAAGGACTTTCTCACCACAGATGAGGCAAGGCGATGTGAGATAATGGGGTGACTCTACTAAGCATTTTTTCAGCTGAAATAAGGTGAGACGATCTAAGTTAATTGGGGAAATGTATTAAGCACTTTCTCACATAAGAAGAGGTGAGAAGATGTTAGGTAAGCAGGGGGATTTACTGAGCAATTTCTCATCTGAGATGAGGTGAGAAGAGCTGAGATAATGTTAGAAGGGCTGTTTTTCCCCATAGAAATAGTGCCTAGTAAATCAGGAAATAACGTGAGTTGCACTTGAGATGTTTAGTAAATCCTTCTTTTTGTGTTTTTCCCCATAGAAATAGTGCATCGTAAATCAGGAGATAATGTGAGTTGCACTTGAGATGTTTAGTAAATCCTCCTTTTTGTGTTTTTCCCCATAGAAATAGTGCATAGTAAATCAGGAGATAATGTGAGTTGCACTTGAGATGCTTAGTAAATCCTCCTTTTTGTGTTTTTCCCCATAGAAATAGTGCATAGTAAATCAGGAGATAATGTGAGTTGCACTTGAGATGCTTAGTAAATCCTCCTTTTTGTGTTTTTCCCCATAGAAATAGTGCATAGTAAATCAGGAGATAATGTGAGTTGCACTTGAGATGCTTAGTAAATCCTCCTTTTTGTGTTTTTCCCCATAGAAATAGTGCATAGTAAATCAGGAGATAATGTGAGTTGCACTTGAGATGCTTAGTAAATCCTCCTTTTTGTGATTCCACTGAATTTCCTAACCTCCAGCTTCAATACTTTTTATTCTAGTAGAAAATCCTTTCCTCTAGAAATATATAGCCTGCAACGTGAAGGAGTATACTTCACTGAAATCAATTCACAATAAGAAAGCTATTTTATACATATACACATAAAACAAAATACACTAATTGATCATTCAGTAACGATAACTAGAGATTGTTCCAGTGCTTTCAACTGAATTGTATCCTTCAAAGCTGAACCTAACAACATTATTACTTTTCCCCCAGAAGTCCAGACTGACAAAGTCCAAGCAGTGACATAAGATATTTATCTCTATAAACTTCCCCCTATGAGAATTTTGGACCCTCCTATATGTCTGAACTGTTATATATAGTTTAGTTTCAAGTTATGATGCTAATGAACATGATGCAATATAACAGTATGAGTTTTTCTCTTGACTGGTAAACAGATGGACATGTTCCGATATTGTCTTAATATTTAGAGAGAGAGCTTTAACATCCTTCCTAACAATCTTAAAGTACACAAAACATATAAACTTGAAAAAATGTCAAGCAAATTAAAAATTTAACGGATTTGCATTTTGAATATGCCATTCATTTATCCAAATGTTGATTAATAAATACTAGACAGCATTTAAGTAATCATAAATACAGCTATTAAAAGGTTCTACGTTAAGTTTTTCAGTAATTGACCAACTGACCTGATCATTTTTCCATTGAGATGAAGTATCGGGACGCTGAGTGGGAATCCAGAGCTATAGTCTCAGCTTAATGTTTCTAAAACTAGTGACAAACTCCTTTATAAGATGATAACGGGGAAAAAAAAATAAAAGTTCAGCTGCTACCCATTGTGAAATCCTTCTTATTGTCACAGTATCTGATCTCCAGGCCCTACTCCACCCTATGAAGCTGAGGGAAATTATAAACATGGGAAAACAAAGGTCTAAAAATATAGTTGCACCCTGCCCGGCATTAATGCTCAACTCACATCTGATTAAAGAAATGTGCTTTACACTGTAGGCATCAGCTGCCCCTTGTGCACTTTTCCATATCTGAGCCAGCAATTCAATAGACAATCTCTTGTAGGGGACAATGGGACACAGTAATAAGTCTGTACAACATGTTCCAGCCTCAATCGCCTCATTGAACAGAAAACCACAGAGTCTGGATGGATAACAAAAGTGTCACGTGTTTTATTTGAGGATTATTTTTAAGACCCTAAATACATAATGACCAAATCACTGATTTATTTTACTTTTCTTACAATTGGAAATGTTTGCATGCTGGACAAATGCTGTGCAATATAATAAAATTGACGTAGCACCATAGCAAAAAGTATTATGATATATATACTTGTTACTGTGACACAATCGATCTGCACCCACTTACCAATCCTCGGTACAACATACTGCATCTAAGCACAGAGAGCTTATGGAGGCAGTTAAATGTTATTGAGTTAACACATGGGTAGCGTTCACACTGAACTGTAACATGTATTAGAAAGATATGGAACACATTTTATTTCTTCATGTATTTGAATCTCTATATTGTGCTCTGAGAGCATAATTTGACACATTTACAAATACCCTCTTTCAGACGCAATAAAGAAAAATAGCAGTGTCCCTTTAAAGAGACCCTGAAGTCACTTTATACAGTGTATAAGGTGTATAAGTATTTTGTTACATTACAGCCTTAAGTTCAATATTTTATGTGAAGGATCTGAACACAATAGTCTAAGTTGGTGAAGTGAAATTAGAAAATATATACATAAAACTATTTTTTAGAAATGTGCGTATGTATTAACCCCCTTTGTCATGAAGCCCATAAAAAGCTCTGGTGCAACCAATTACCTTCAGAAGTCACATAATTAGTGACATGATATCCACCTGTGTGCAATCTAAGTGTCACATGATCTGTCATTACATATACACAACTTTTTCGAAAGGACCCAGAGGCTACAACACCTAAGCAAGAGGCACCACTAACCAAACACTGCCATGAAGACCAAGGAACTCTCTAAACAAGTAAGGGACAATGTTGTTGAGAAGTACAAGTCAGGGTAAGGTTATAAAAAAATATCCAAATCTTTGATGATCCCCAGGAGAACCATTAAATCTATCTTAACCAAATGGAAAGAACATGGCACAACAGCAAACCTGCCAAGAGACGGACGCCCACCAAAACTCACGGACTGGGCAAGGAGGGCATTAATCAGAGAGGCAGCACAGAGACCTAAGGTAACCCTAGAGGAGATGCAGAGTTCCACAGCAGAGACTGGAGTATCTGTACATAGGATGACAATAAGCCATATGCTCCATAGAGTTGAGCTTTATGGCAGAGTGGCCAGAAGAAAGCCATTACTTTCAGCAAAAAATAAAATGGAACGTTTTGAGTTTGCCAAAAGGCATGTGGAAGACTCCCAAAATGTATAGAGGAAGGTGCTCTGGTCTGATAAGACAAAAATTTAACTTTTCAGCCATCAAAGAAAACGCCATGTCTGGCGCAAACCCAAAACATCACATCACCCAAAGAACACCATTCCCAGCAGCCAGGAATGGGAAACTGGTCAGAGTTGAGGGAAAGATGGATGGTGCTAAATACAGGGATATTCTTAAGCAAAACCTGTACCACTCTGTGCGTGATTTGAGGCTAGGACGGAGGTTCACCTTCCAGCAGGACAACGACCCCAAACACTTCGCTAAAGCAACACTTGAGTGGTTTAAAGGGAAACATGTAAATGTGTTGGAATGGCCTAGTCAAAGCCCAGACCTCAGTCCAATAGAAAATATGTGGTCAGACTTAAGATTGCTGTTCACAAGCGTAAGCCAACCAACCTGAAGGAACCGGAGCAGTTTTGCAAGGAGGAATGGGCAAAAATCCCAGTGGTAAGATGTGGCAAACTCATAGAGACTTATCCAAAGCGACTTCGAGCTGTGATTGCCACAAAAGGTGCCTCTACAAAGTATTGACTTTAGGGGGGTGACTTTATCTGTTATTTTGTCCTATTTGTTGTCTGCTTCATAATAAAAAAAAATAACTTTCAATGTTGCGGGCATGTTCTTTAAATTAAATGATGCAAATCCTCAAACAATCCATGTTAATTCCAGGTTGTAAGGCAACAAAACACAAAAAAATGCTGAGGTGGGGGGTGAATACTTTTGCAAGGCACTGTATAGGGTAGTTATTGCACTGCAGCTTTGTTTTCTTTCATTGAGAGTATGTATCCTGTTCATTTGAAAGTTGGACAAGATGAGTGGTAATGGTAACATTATGGCTTTACAGGCAGTGACAGTGACGGCAAGTCAATGTTGTAAAGTTAAATGGCCTTTATTAAGTAATTTTCTTTCCATATAATGCACAGTGGGGTGTCAGTGTAAAATAAACATTTTTAATCAATTTTCTCTATTGGTGTACCTACTCCCAAAATTTAGTTTTGACAGGACAATCCCACAAACTGTGATAGAGGCCATTACAATTTGTAAAGATTGAGGGATCAAATTTGTTGCATGTGGCTGGAGTATAATATGCATAATGCAGTATTTTGAATGTCATTTCACAGTAACTGTTTGAAATCAGAGCCTTATCGATTTTGTTGGAAAACGTAATTATGTCTCTTCTATTGTATATGAGGGGAAATATTTGGTCCTCTGCCTGATTCCTATGGCAAGCTAATCTAAATGTAGTTCAATGCAAATCAATTTATGTAAGATTGATAGGGAAAAAAATACTGGTTGTGATGTTGGCATGTCTAAGGAATGTACTATATCTCTTTCTGGTGGCTGTGTTATAAGTGTGGTACTTTTGAAGACCTTGCATATCAGCAAACAAAATCTGATTCAATTTATTTAAAAAGTCCTTGATCCGGAAGGGACCAGTCATTGACCATTTGGTAAATTGCATGCTAATGTTTCCATTTTGTAATTGAATATTATGTGAGAGGGGTAAGTGAATATACATGAAGATTAACAAATTGCTTTTTATTACTCTATGGTATTGCACATAACTATGCTGTGACAATCCAGAGGTAGGAGCTATTACTGCCCAGAGCCACATGCTATATACTACAGGTTAACTACCCACAAGTACCGTTGGGTTCTTGGAAATCTAGGCACCAGCATCCTGATATCTAGTTTCTGTATTACTCAGGGACTATCCATCAGGAATCAGCACTTCCAGGAGTCTTAGTAACTTTCCTGTAGTAGTGACCAAGACAGTTTACTTGCAGGGTGGATATAGGATCAGTGGCCTGTTCCTGGATCTTAGGTGCTAAGATCCAGGAACAGGAAAAGGGGTCAGTGACATATGTCATATGAGTGGAAAAGGCAATAGGGCTGCTAGATGTTAGGATTGAGTTGCTGTTTTACATTTGTAGGCCTGAAAATAGTGGTATTGCCAATCCAGTCTGAAGCATAGAGGTAAAGTGCAGTGAAATTGTAGTCATGTATATTAAGTAAATTTACTCTCCCTTTCTTTTTCATAATTTGTAATTTCATCAAGGATAGACGCATATTACCTACCAGGTGAATCTTCTGAAAGAGTAATGCAAGGTTTCTATGTCTTTACGTCTAAGTAGACTAGTAAGAGATTGTATAGTATATAAAATACATGGGAAGTGACCATTTTGGAATCATCCCGATTAACAGGAAGATTCTAATTATTAATTCTTGAATTGTTTTGTTAATAAGCGAGAGTGTGTCAACTTGGTACAATATATGTGGATTGGGTGGATTTTCAATTCCTAAGTATGCCATAGTGGAATGTGCTTATTTAATTTGAAATGCATTTCTTAATGGGTGTTGAATCGACGTCTTAAGAGCTATATCTTATGTAAAGTGTCTAGTAAGGTCATTAGTTTGGAGATTGCCACACCAGGGTCTGAGAGGAACTATGATAGATCTTCTGCAAAAGCAGCTATTTTGAGTTCTGTGCCAATTATAATTCCTCTAAAAAAGTTATTATTTTCTATATGGGAACCTTACCTGTTTCCCCTTTTCAAAAAAAATAGTTTGCATGAAAAAATTCCAAAGTAAACAGTTAAACCGTTAGCTTGAAGTTTGCTGAATTTCTTGCTTTTGCCAAGAGTTTTCTCTCAATGTTGACACCCCCAAAAATTCCCAGGGATTATTAGCATATTTTATACAATGTTTCTTTTTTACCTGGGGATTTAGAGACATGCTCAGTTAGCACCTAAAGTCTGCCCTACTTTGGGAAGTCCCATGATGTCAGACACTTTCCTTTCCTTTCTTTACTGAATATGTAAAGCTGTGGTATCATTTATTGAGCTCTGCAGTGAGCACTGCCTAATGCAGTGTTATTTCTTGTGTTCTGTCTGTGAGTATTGTGTAATGTTGGGTTATTTCCTGTGTTATGTCTGTGAGCTCTGTGCAATCCTATGATAGCATTTCTATAGCTCTGTCTGAATATTGTGTAGTGCTGTGTTATTTCTTGTGTTCTGTCTGTGAGAATATTGTATAATTTATATTTTTAGAGTCTGTGACCATCTCAGCTTATAAAAAGGTTTGTGCTATTCTTTGACTGTCACATCAATTTGTGTTCAACTTTTCTTGCTTTACCATTGTTTTATCTAAACATAAGCTTATTTAGAGAGTTGTGTGTCTTTATTCAGGTCAGACCTAACTATCAACCCCTCCCCCAACTCTATTTGAGAATTCAGCCATGCTCTGTGTGTGAGGGTACACATGAGAGATTGGTGTACCCGTCATGGCAGCCACTGAAGCAACTGCAAAAGCTGTTGTGGGTGTAAACATCACCCCACGCACAATTTTTATTTTAATGCAAAAACGGTTTGCATGTTTTCATGCAAACATTTTTGCTAGGTGGTTATGATGCATTCTATAATATGCATTCATAACCCACCTAACTTTAATATACCTTTAAGTAGCATGATTATATACAATGTATTAAAGTCTTTAGACAGCAACCTGCACCCTAATTTTTTTTATTGTATATACAGTATCAGTCAGATCATCTAGGCCAAGAGTCTTAAGTAGTAGAAATTTGGCAATAAGTTGAATCACATCTAGATGGGGTATTGGTTTCTTCAATAGTGCTTGATCTGCGAGGAAAGCGATTCCTAATGCTGAGTTGTTATGTTGTTTTGAATATAGCTTTTCATAACAGTCTTTGAAGAGACCTGGGATTATTTTGGGATCGTTCCCTAGACCTACTTTTGGATTTCTGTTGACATATATAAAAGATTTGTTTTGAGGTTTGACAGGCATACAAGGATGGCGAGTAATTTAACACCTTTAGCCCCCACCTGACAAAGTGTTTTGAAAGGAATTAGCCCGCTGTGCCATGTCCTCTATCACAGAATCCAAAACTTGCATTCATTTTAGAGTAATCATCAGCCTTTCTAATTCTTCCACTTCTCCATTGCTTTCATCTCTGTACTACAGTGTAATAGTTTACGATCACTCCCAAGATGTTGACTTCCAAGCAGTAGACTTAGTGATATCCTAGACTTTTGTGCTCTGGCCACCATGAGCACTAGTATAGCAAACACTGTAACTTTTAAATATATAACTTGCTTAGTAATATGAATATATAGATTGCCACTGTTCACCCACTCCTCCAATTTATAGGACAACTGTTTTATTTTTATTTTTTTTGTCTTTACAAAAATGCATCATCTGTACCATACAACATTCTATTAATTGTGAGATTGATTGGAAGAACCTTGTCTTTTGTTTATTTTTTAAATTGCATAATTATGATTGTATATTTAATTGTAATTCATGAACACTAATAGAATATAGATTACTCTGAAAAAGAAACGGTAATGTTTAATGTTCTAGCTTATGAGCTATACCTCATTCTTTTCTTTCAGCTTTGTGATCATCACAATAACCGGTGTGTCTTCCTGCCAAACCATCTGCCAGAAATCATTGACGGTGTTAATCATCGGGCCTTGCGTGGCAATGTACGCCTTTACTGCACAACCATAACCCTATACAAACACAGAAAAACAATTATACATCAATATGCAAGTGTATGCAAATTATAGCAACTCATAGTATATTATTTTACATGGAATAATTTGTATAATTTTTGCAAGCATAAACCTTATAGAAAATATAATAAAGTGACACAATCATTTCCAGTTATTGTAGAAATGAAAAGTACATTCAAAAATATATATAATTGCATTTGGTTGTTACTAAAAATTTTCAGAAAAAATGTTACATAATTTAGCTTGAAAATAAGACATTTTTAATCATAAACTACACAAAAAAATCCTCCCTCTCTCACATTGACTTTATCTTAAATGATTATCTCTCACAGTGGTGCATTATAAGTATGGATATCATGTCAAGTTGATATAAAAAAGAATAATAAAAAGGACAAGTGTAAAAATAAAAGCTGTTAAAAGAAAGTACATGCATATCTATACTTGATTTATGATGTTCAAACATTTTCATACTAGCAATTATAATTTCAAGCTCTTTGTTTTATAGGTCTTGCTATGCCACTTAGCTCCACCCCTTTTTCATAATTATGGGTGGGCCAGCTATAGCAGACTTCCTGCAGTGTGCTCCTGTGTCTGACCTATGTAGATTAGACACTGGAGCAGAAAGCAGGAAGTCTGCTACAGCTGCCCCACCCATAATTATGAAAAAGAGGTGGAGCTAAGTGGTGAATCAAAATGGTCAGAAACCTATAAAGGCAAGAGCTTGAAATGAACACTTATTATTTATCCAAATGAGCAAGTTTCATCTCCCACTGTGAGATATAATTAATCACATAAAATAAAGTAATTATAAGTGCATGTAATTTATGCATGTAATTTATGCTTAAAATATCCAACTTTCAAGCTTGGTTATCTAACACTGCTCCACCCACTGACTCCCTGTTTCCATGTATAACTACAGAAAGTCAACCAGTTGCCATCACATCAGTAACATTGCATTTATGGGTTACCACAACTCAAGCAAAGAAACAGGAGCTAGAAGCCAACAGTTTGTATAGGTTTTATTTATTTTTTTAATACAAGTTAAATGGTAAAATAAATTTAAAATCTAAACATATTATTTACTTAGAACATAAACCACAAAGAATCCTTTGACTGACTAAAAGACTACCGTAGATTGGGAAAAACGTCATATGTTTGTATTAAATTACCATTAGCAGTTGCGTATGTTGTGCATAAAATCACTTTTAGGAAGCATCTATAGCAGACACTGTTTAGTCCTGAAGGATACCATGTTTGTGTCTTCCACATATCCTGCTGGCTTGGAGACTGAGTGGGAGTATTCCCCATAATTTTTAGGCTCAGTAGAGGCAACTTGAAAGTAAATGTGTAACTCTGTAGCTCTGTAACCTCCGCTTTGTGCCATGAAAAGGAAGTATGACTATCATAGCAGCCTCTGCAAAAACAGAGTCTGCTAAGAGAAGATTTTCTCTAAAAATACGTTTATGTCCATGACTTACAGTACATAGCTGTTAAAGTTGTTAGTCTGTTGCATACTCCACAAACATGTGAAGTTTTGCTAATCTACACTGCTCCTTTAACCTCTTACTACAAATTCCTTGAATATACTGAAAATATATCATGAAATAACAGGGATTTATATAGTAAGATGGTAGTACATATAAGAGTTACATTTAATGTTTATCATAAATAAATATAACTTCTGAAGACTGAGAAGCATATAAATAAAACTCCAGGCACATCCATACTTACCCTGATATAATTAGCATTTATATAGGTGCTCAGTGCATCTTTTGCATTCTTTGGTTTCAAACATACTCTGCTTACAGGATCTAATTGAGCAAAAGACAAGCATTATATTTTGAACTTTTTATATTTTAATATTAACCAGAGAGGGTCTTGTAATCGTCTATATACATTGCAAATTCTAACAACCTTCAGATCATTTTATCCATGAAGAAGAGGAAACTGAGCCTTGAGGGCTTTTTCCACATCGTTCTATTGAGATATCACAACTTTCTGCAAACTTACACTTATTAAAACTGTGAATCACTCTTATGTCATCACACTTCCAAAAACATGTTATGTTCATATCTCTCATGTAATGTTACTTACATTTTAAAAGACCAGACTCATTAAAGAAAGATAATGAATGACTTGGACACAAGCACTGATAATATTTATATTTAATACTGGCAGAAAGTAACGTTGTTTATAGGGGAAGATACAGTATATATTAATCCTAACTATGGTGATTGTACAGGCAAATTTCAGACTTGTTGGTATACGGTCTTTTGGATAACTACATTTAATAATGGGCTTTAACTTTACATGCAGTTGTTCTTTACTTCATTGTTCCATTTTCTTTCTCAGTTCATTCACTCTGCTACTTTCTCAGAAGGGTATTGCATTGTTAACTAAGGGGCTTTCTATTAGTTCTGTTGAAAACACTAGCACTTGTATAGTTATACAGAGTAAATATACAGCTACACTAGTTTCTTAAGGATCAGTGGGGATCTTGTAAGTAGTCTAGAAGGAGATAATTGATTTAATAGTGTAATTTAAATATATGGCTATAGTGATCCTTTTAAATAGTGATTTGTGTAGAGGGAAAAACAAACAATGTACTTGGTCAGCAGACTGAAGGCATCAGCTATAAAATATACAAGTTTGTCATACGTCTTGAGTCCCTTCCCAGTACTCCTGTACTCAGCCACCCTGTGACATTGTGACTCCTCATATAAGCCCTACAAGAGTCTCTGAGCATCGCCACAAAAACACTTCATAAATAGGTATAAATAGTATGGAGTGTATGTATAATTAGTATATGCACGTGTGAGATTGCAGCATGAAAACTGGTGGTGAAGGGTGAAGGGGATGGTGAAAGGAAGCGTGAGAGAATTATATGGGCTAGGGAGGAATATGAATGTAGAGAAGAATTGTCTAGAGAGAAGGAAGTGCTTATCTCTTAAAACGTCCGTTCATTTCATTTGTGAACTGTGATGCTTAAGTAAAATATATTTGTTACATTTTATGCATATTATTAACGCTATCTACATGTTTCAAATGTATTAAATGGCAGTAAAAATAACCCAAGTCCTATAAAGGGACCCTATCACGGGAAAACCAGGTCCAAAAACATAGTGAACCTGATAGAGTATGCCTCAACAATATCTTATTTGTGCTTAAATGATCACAAATAAAATGTTCCCTATACCTGAATTCTAATGCTAAATAACACTGTATTTGTTTTAGATCAGCCATCTTAGAACGGGGGCCATCCTCTCCTCCCTCCCATGGGCCGTCCAGAGAAGCTAAAAATTATAATAAAACGCTCAGATGTTACCTTCGCCCGAACATGTCAATCATACAAGTAAGCCAGGCCGCATATTTGGATATTTAGCCATGGGATGACGTCAGTGATCTGTACTTTCAAACGCTTATATCTTCAGAATGGAAGGTATTTGGAACATAGTGTAATGGGGCAAATATATCAAGTTGGGCATGGTGTACTGATTCTGTGAATTGGGTCGCTTTCTTGTGATTGGGTTGCTTTAAGGTATAAATACTGGGAACGCTGCCTTCAGCTTCACGTTAATTTAGCGTGTGTGGTCTAAGGTATGTATGAATTTTTCTGCACATTTCATAATAAATAATATTGCAGAACATTCTTTATCCTCACAATGACTCACTAAAGAGGGATGGTATGGAGAGCTCCATGTCCAAGTGATCAATACATGCATGTACCTGTGAACCCTATTGCTGTATTCACTAAAGAGAGAACCTGAAATGAGCTATGACAAATAGATTACTACACGATTACATGTGCAGATTCCCATAATCTAAACTGTCCCACCTTGAACTAACTGAACTCCTAATATTGATAGTGATGCTGTACAGGGCCCCACCTGTAGTCTTGAGCACTTATCTAAGGTGGCTCCTCACAGTACTAACTGTGACAGATTAGAAGAAGGTTAAACATTTCCTAGGCATTCCTGGCTTCAAACGTCTTCAGCTAGATCAGCATGAATAACTAATACTCAATATAACTTCACACCACGTTACAGAGAGGTATTATGGGGGCACGAGTGTTAAGAACTTGCCAATGCTGTATAGCATATATTGATAGGGAGAAGAAAACAGTCAGTAAACAGATTACTAAATGGACTTAATATTTTTGGATTACTAGTATGTTTCATTTAAAAAGCACAAAGACTCCCCACAAACTAATTCAAACAAATGCAAAATGCTGGACAATATTGGGAGGGTCCTGCTCATGAGTTGAGACAGTTTTAGTCAGGCTCACAGCAGATCCAGTGGGAATTAGGGTGACGTGGGTATAAATAACATCATTCCTACTTGTTAGACAATTCTTGTGTCACAAATAAGTAATGGTCCAAACAACTAAGCTAACAAAAGGCTGATTATACTCTTTATATGATTAATAGAGAATTTCCTGAGAATTGCCAGAGCATCCAATTGGAGTACAAAAAAATGTTTCAGACTCATGCCTCCCATCTTGTAAATTAGTCCAGTAACATCACAAATAATGTAACTCTTCATAGTTATTTATATGTACATTGCCTGTATTATATATCTATTCTGATAACAAGGCTCTTATAAAATAATTTAAATAATATAGTAGACTCTCAGTTAACCGGCACCCACAGGGATTGGTAGATGCCAGATAAATAGTTTCTGGTTGCTTGAGAGTCACTATTAAAAGAGGCCTAGATTAGCTGCACATGGGATACTCTGCTAGGTATATTGGTCAGAGTGGGCTGTTCTAGCAGCAGCAGCTTTCACTCCTCACTTACACACAGGTACGTTTGGCTGGAGGGTGCGTTGCTGACCCCAGGGAATGTAACAACAACACTGCACTGGGTCAGTCACTCATGCCTGTCTGCTTCCAGGTAACATTGAATTGCAGAGTGGTACAGTGGATATAATCTAGGTGCCTGTAAGCATTTTGTGACATGACAATCTGGCTCCTAGTATTTGTTGAGCCCTGTAAATTTATTTTTTTAAAGTACAGTATTCAATTTGTTTCTGGGTGCTTGTGAGTTCTGGTTGCTTGAGTTCTGATTAACTGAGAGTCTACTGTAATAAGTAAAAGCATACACACAAACATCTGATTTGGTAGTAACATGTTACATGCTGTAACATAGAAATCATACTTTAGAATTTATAATAGAAGAACAGGGCGTGTTTTTTAATTAGAGGATGTTACAGTCAAGGCTTGTGTGAGAAAATAGTACTTTACCAGGTGGTCATAAAAAAAAATGGAGTTGAACCCACAACTCCCAATTTACTACTCTATGTGTCAACATTCCATGTTATGTGTAAAATACAATAATATATGCAATAAAGAGCTAACACTTGAAATGTAACAGTCCCTTCCACAACCTGTACCCCTGATTCTAATTAGTGCCACTGGCTGCTGCAGCTCATTCTGAATGAGGAATATACAGATTAGAAGCAGATTAAACCCCCCCTAGCTACAAACACTCGATGTGTTTCCACTCTATCTGATGGGGCAGATACAGACATTGTATTGTTGTTATGTACTGTATCCCCTGTATATTTCTATGGCATGTTTTGGTGCATTAAAATAATAATAATCTTCCTTTTGCACCCAGGATGAAGTGCAATCTTCTGTATATATTTAAAAAAAAAAAAAACATATAAACAATATAATGTAAATTGAGGCATATAAAATGTAAAAAGAAACACTGTATGGGGTTAAGTTTCTGCGTACATCATGGAAGAGACTAATTACACACCTCTGCTCCTATGTTAGTCTTCAAGACAAAGGCAGGTTAGCAATTGTGTGATATGTAAGTTGTGTAATAGACCAGCTCACTCCATGTACATCATAAATATAAAAGAAGGACCATAGCATTAAGAATTATTATATTAATACGCAGTCAAGTTCAGTTCCACTGTGTCTCACTGCAAGAAAGCTGGATACCAGGCTGTCACGCACAGAGCAATTTGACATTCTTCATTACTTCCTCACATCCATCGTGTTGCTGGGAAGATTTCCTTATCTATGCTGCTTTAATGACAAGTGGGAGGCTAGCGAGCCGGCATCTAATGCTTGTTTTTAATATGTTATTCTATCAGTAAACGAGAGATGTTTTTCATGATAGCATGAACACAGGAAGCCTTGCATTACTGCAGATCATAATGTGTTTCCATTAACATCCCAGGCAACGCAACCTTAAGGTAAACATTCATATCCTCTGACAAAGATAGTGCTTAGATACATAATGATTTGTGGACCTGTACCTGAGCTGGAAAGTTACAGAGATAGATAAATATAAACCATCACCATGTACCGCTCTATGAGCAAAATAATGATTGATCCCTCACATTCTTAGAAGTATTATTTATAGCTGATTAATGAGTGTAAATTTAAAATACAATGTATTGAGGAGTTGTCAGTATAAATATAAAATCATTATTAGTGAGTCATGAAGTCATAGTGGTGTTTGGGTAACTTTGTTGTTTTGATTTTTTTCATTTTTATTTATGAAATATGCGTCCAGAATTTAGATGGCTGTGTCCATCTTTGACATGGAACAAAATTACTTGAGATAAAGACAGACATTATCTATGTCTCCTCTTCCTCACCCGCTTCTCCATGCCTTTATCCCCCTCTCCTGACTTTCATCCCCTGTCCACTTGGCTATCTCTCTTCCAATATCTCTCCCTATACGTATTATTCCTTGGGTTAGTTGCATCTATTTTCCCTGCTCTGGCCTCCTATTTCCTCTGTAATTATATTTCTCTTTGGCTGTATGTAAGTTGCAGTTTATTGTTGCCCAGCCAATGCAGGCCAAATTCCCTAAAAGTGGACCATGAAAATATTGTTGAGCAGTTATTAAAAACTGCATGCACCTTGCACTAGCCATTTTTCTTAACTAAATAATTAATGAGGTAAGCACCTTTGCTGTGTGTTAGAGTATGTTAGCTAGTAGAGGAGTATGTTAGTTAGTGGCACATGGGGAGGGAATCTTACTATATGAATTGACAGATAACACAGGGATAGCTCATATTTGACCATTGAAGCTAATGTGCAGCCTATGCCACTAATTGTGCTGCAGTGCCACTAATGGCTAGCATGTTGTATAGTGGGTTTAAATATTCTTTACAAAGATCCAATAATTGCAAACATGACATCACATTTAAATTGTATTATTTTATATCCTTGTATAACCTTATTGGTCATTGGGTCCCCACAGAATCACCATGTTATACCAGTCTCTTTTAGTATGTGAGTTAGGCTCAAAAATGTAATAAGTCCTTTCTGTTTGTGGAGGTAGCTAAGCTTTAAGTCACTATGGTAGAACTCTACTCAAGTTCTTCTGTTTAGAACAGGAATATTTTGCTTAAAACTAGACTTTCCTATTTAGAATTTGTAATTTTATGTAACTGATTAGGGCATATAAGTCCCAGCTCTGATTTGCAAACTTACATTTTTATATAAATACTGCTAGAGTATAATGAGACATGACATGTTCTTGGTACCCAGTAACACCTGTTTGTTACCAATGTGAACACTGGTGTGTATAAAACTACATGCAATGTATGTGCAACTGACAATGCTAATAATATAAATCACCTTGTATACATAAGAATTTGACGTTTTTATAAATAAAACAAATTGATATACAGTATTATAATGTTAACCAGAACATTAACAGTAAAGTATGAAGGGCATTGAAAAACTTACTTGGCAATATAGTTTTGTATCGGTTTTTGGTTCCATGACTTGGGATATTAAGTTCTTTGGGATCCACAAAATTCATTGGAATTTCCTATTACAATTCCGAAAAAATAAATAAATAAATGAAATAACTATATTGACATCCAACCAACTAATAGAAGCAATGAGACGTTACACACAATAAAGCTGCATAATAAAGGTGCTCCTTTACATGGCGGCATATAATGTGCAGTTATATGCAACAATAATTCAGTATGTAAAAAATATGTTAGATAGAATCAAACTGTGGATAAGAGTTTATGCAACCAACATGAAACTATAATGTTCTCAAACAATGTCACATTATTTATGGTGTATGGTTTTGGGGCTTTTGCAGATTACAGAAGTAAAAATCTATACAGTGCAACTCTGGGTAAAGCTCATTTGCATTCAATTTGCATCAACATTCTGACATTATAATAACTCTATTAAACTCAAGCAATTTTAGTGAATATAGTTTAAACATTAGTTTGGTGCTAGATATGGACATGCCAAATCATTTGACACATATTTACATGGAATTGTAAGTACCAAATTGAGCTTTTAGTTAATGTAGTCCTATGGATTTTTGATACCACTTTACTCTCTCTATAATTTCTACAAATTCATTTTTTAAAGTTCTTCCCTGGTAAAAATCTACGGTAATAAATATTATTGATGTTAAGCACAGTCGGATTTTCCGATCATCATCTATTTTCTATTTATATTAATTATATAATAACTAAGTCCATTAATATGTACTAAGAATGCTAGTTCTACTGCTGAAGTGATATCGATAACTATTCTGCTGAGTAATTTGAATATATATTAGCAATAAAATACATCTGTCCAGTGCTACACATCACATAATATGTGCTATAATAAGGCATACCATGAATTCAGTGTGAAGTAAATGGGGGCTTTGGACGGCTTCCCGGAGTTGCTGCCTCGTCAGGACACGGCTGGCTGACTGCAGATATTCAATGGCTACTTTTTCTCGTGGTGTTGGTACCACATTGAAGGGTTCAACAATTCCTAAACCACTCATATCTAAGGTAAGGGACACATTGGAACCTCTCCTACAAAGGAAAACAATGTATGTTATTGTCAATATAACGCTAAACCTATTACACATAAAGACACATTTATTTTACAAGAACTATATGTTCTATCGTACTGTTATTTGTTCAACCTGACTTTTGAAACATTGCAAACGAGGATGGATGTATTAATTGTCACAACACTTTTAGTAATTTTTATCAAATATACTCATCTACAATCTTAGCATATTTATATACACTGAGCCACATCCTATTGGTGTAATTTAAATTTATACATATCAGTCAATTATTCAGTTGGTATTGTCAAAATAATTTGAATTAAATAACATTTTAAAAAGAAGAATATATCATAAATATTTTAGTTTTCATCTACACTTTTCAGAAGGACTTTTCAGCTGGATTTTTACTTATCTTGGCAAGACAAACTATTTTCTTTTTTACACATTCATTATAAAGCTAGTGGTGCTGAAAGTCAAATTTATTGGTTAATTAACCTTCTTTCAGTGAAATAATCATCCTAACTATACTTAAAGCAATGGGAAATTAAAGTTATCTCCCATCTAATCTTTGTGGCATTCATTCTAAATTACTAAATAGAAAATGGAAAATCAAAACTTAAAGGTATATATATTAAGCAGTGATAAAAGTGGGTATAAGCAGTAATAGGAAGAGTTATGGCATAAAAAAGCTCCACCTATACAGGAGCTATTTATCAAGCAGTGATGAACGTCAATTCTACTACAAATGGGGATATTTATCTCCACTTTTTTCTCACCACATTTATGCTCCTGAAGAAGCATTATAGTGAGTGAAACACATAGAGTGATTGCTACCACTCCTTGGTAAAGCCAAAGATGGCAGGACATCTTTGCATTGCAATGCCAACTCACTTGGAAGCATAGCAGGAACCAAGAGCTGCAGCTACCAATGGGATGGACTGAATGGTTACCTAAGGACAGTGGTAACCTTGCTTTGCACAAAAGATTGTTTTTAATAATCATCTGAGAAGCTTCAAGATAGAATCAAACAAAAGCACATTATAATACACATGGTATCCCCAATTAGTAAATATACCCCTCTGCCTTTTTTTGATTGAAAATTCAGGAGAATGATGGCTGGCTATTACATGACCTTTCAGTAAAGCTTTCACAAACTTGTATATAAATGTAAATTTATAATAATTTCCCAATGAAACGGTTATGGTTGTGTGCTCTCAAAAATATATACATATTTAAAGCAATGCTAAATCTTGTTATTGTATATTACAGATACCAGTACAGTGTCTTTATCTTGGCAAAAAAACATAATTCTATCATTCTTTTCTATCAACAGAACAATAAATATATAGATACAATATTACTATTGGATTTTCCCATACAAAAGAATATTCCAGCCTGCTGTTTACAACAGTTCTATTATCCGCTCACTACAGCATAAAAACATATATTAGTATTTAATAAAATAAATGGTTTACTTTTCCCATCATCATGCCTTGTTCTACAAATCAGTATACAAAAAATATTGGACTTTAGTGATTGTTGTTAAACTTGTCCTAGTACTGTGGTCCTCAATAGCCGGTCATAGGACCAATGCAGTTATCTGCGACCTTATCTTCTGGTCCTCAGTGATGAGAAGAGTTTAACAATTTATACATACCATCACCATTAGTGTTACCACAGTTATGGATAGATTATAGAGTTAACTGTATTCAAACCGGTTCTAATCTAGATGAAAATTCAGTGTCGTAAATAAAGTATCACCCTGTTCAAAAAGGTTCTGGATTTTAAAGCAGGCCCACATGAGGATTGGAAAATAACCAACAGGTCTTCAGACTAAAAATGGTTGAAAAACCATTGTTCTAGTAGAGTATACCTTTTTGTAGACCCAAAGGAGGATGTACTGCAGGTGCAAAGCGGCCCACCACAGGGCAGGGTCACACTGCTAGCAGCAACAGCCTGGGAAAAAGGGAGAGTCTTAATTTACTATGCGAGAGGGCAGAAGTTAGCTTTATTATTGGCACCCATGGGCACATATTATTTATATATATATATATATATATATATATATATATATATATATATATATACATAGATAGATAGATATAAAGATAGAGAGAAAGAGAGAGAAATTGTAAGGGAGATTCCCAAATTATTTTGCACTAGGGCACTCATAATTCCCCCACTGTATAGACACAAATGACAAAACATGTCATAGTTTCAGAGCTTTCAAAGCTCAGTAGACATTATCAAATCAAATAGACATTATCAAATCAAATAGACATTATCAAATCAAATTATCAAACAGACAAATCAGTAGGGCGCAAACTGATGATGTCACAACCAGGAAGTAGCCAAACAAGCTAATACAGAGAAGCATGGTCTAACAAACGCAGCAAGGAGATAGCTAAAAACAGGCAGAGGTAATGAATGATCAATATAAGAGATTGCCAGAATCAAGAGAAACTCCCCAATAAGACTGCATTTATAAATATAAATGTTATAGCTATTGGGATAGTAATATTAGACCAAGAACAGTGGAATTAATAGAGAGACTACCACAGATCAATTCACAATACAAGAAAAGGGCATATGTGTAATATGTCCAAAGAGGTATAATTAAAAAACTGTCACAACTATAAAAACATTTTAAGGGAGTCTTATTCGCATCACTCCCCTTAAGTGACATGCAAAAAAAAAAGAAGTACAAATCAAAGAATCACTAAGAAAAATTCAGGGATACGACACAGAGTGCTTATTAGAGCACAAACACTGAGAAGTTTAAGTTTCAGTATAAAGAGATGTTATCAATTTAATAAAAGCACAAGCACTTTAGTTTGCAACAATTGCACAAATAAGTTATTTAGCACCTTTAAAGCACAAAAGCATTTTTATACCTCAAATAACTACTATAAAACCCTGCCTAAAAACAAAGACCATTGCTAATATATGAAAGATAGAAAAATTATTCCTAACTAAGAATTGGGAAAGTTGAGACGTCATCACAATTGAGTTAAAAACTCATTTTTAAACGTCCGAATTTTAAAGGAAAATAGTATTTAAAGAAGTTAGAATAAAAGTTACATTTTAAACAAATGAGTTGTGGTATATAACAAATATTATAACCACAAAAGGTGTTCTACTAAGTTTTTAGAGTTGACTGTATCAATCTAAAAGAATATCAGAAGTGTTAAAAAGTCTTCTTTTATTCTTCATATGAACTTCTTTCCTAACAAAGTCAGGACCTCCTTCTGACTAATTCTATTCAGGGTGTGTCAGGACACTGCACCAGTTGTGTCATGGAGCTCAAATGCAAAATCAGCGAATCCCTCTAGTGACTGAAGGTGATACAGCTAAAAAAAGGAACCAGGGGGTGGTTCTTATTTTATGTTCCAGAAACAGATTTTACAGGGATTAAAATAATATTTTTAAGGACCGCTGCATAATTGAAAATATATATTTGAAACGTGAATCTAAGCAGGAAAAATCATACAGCTAGTTTCTAATTAGAATAAATAAATTTGATACCTCTACTGGATCCTAATGAATCCTTGACACATTTGTGGCAGTTTTGTGTGTGGGGGGTGCTTAAATCTCCTGAAGCAAAGTTTCTGAGCCAGGGAGGGGGTCAATTTCAGTAATATCCAATTATATTAAGAAAGGCTCATCGTTCCTTCCTTCCACACTTGTCCCTCCACTGATAGACAAAACCCATAACCCTCATGATTCAGCTTTGAGGAAGCTATGTATCAAATACAAAGTAGATTTCTATACGCGACCTAGACTTTCAAAAATTGGATTGTCTCAAAAAAATGTCATACCCATGGCTTACACAGCTGTTAATATTGTTACTTTGGTACATACTTGTCAAACAAGTGACTTTTTTCTTGAACTGCAATAGATCTTTAACCATCACTTCAATGCAAAAAAAAAAAAGTGTAATTAAATTAATTATAACAAATTTGTGATTTAAACTTGTCATTTTGATAAATGAAAAATGGTAATTTTGTAAGGCTTTGGCAAGACCGATGTTTTGTGAGTAATGTAATGTCATTTTACATAAGGAAGTATTTGAAAAGCAAATAAATAAGTGGAAGCCCTTGTTATAAATCACTTTTATACTGAAATACACAGTAATAATCCATGCAATAAGATATACATTACATATAATTTGCCCTTATGTTTATATACTGTCACTAAATTCTTTAATTATTCCATGCAATTTTTATTTAGGTGCCATTAGACGTGAAGCACCCAGAGAGCTGGATTCGTGTCACTTTAATAGCTCTGGATATCGAGGCGTACAGTCAGAGTGAATGCCCTTTTAGCCCTGGAATTTCAGAGAAGGGAGTAGCTTCCTCTTATGACCTCAGCCCCCACAGACCTTAGCTGGAGTTATCCAATGACTGGACTATGTACTGGACTCCAATCACCAACAAATATGCAGGTGGAAGGAAGACATTAATTAGTTGGAAGAGCTTCTGGCTGTGATTGCGGATGAGGGAGCTTGGTTTTATCTCAAAGATCTCCTCTTATGCCAGTTAGACCCAAATTACCATTCCCAGGGGGTCTAAACTAATGATATGATTTAAAAAAAAGCTGCATATAGAAGCTACTTACATCTAAAAATTACAAAGCCTACTTTAGAAACTATTGATGAACGAATAATTTGAGCAGAGGATTCTGAAATGTATTAGTCCCTAAGGAGACAATATGTACAAGGAACATGAGGAGTTGTTGAAAGAATGTCTTTACACTTAGCTGTTCAATATGAAGAATCCAGGCCTCCAGTAATCATGCTTTACACTTTTTTTTCTACTGTTTTGCAGTTTCCAAGGGTCAGGCATTTAATAAAAAGAAATGTATATTTTTTCAAAGTAGTATCTACTGGGGAACAATTCTGTACTATGGAAATGAAGCATTTTTATTTCTAATTTACTGCTTAGCGTTCCATGCCTGAATATGAAAAAATACTAGTAACTTGCTCTCTCTGTGTGTGTGCTCTCTTTGTGCTCTTGCTCTCTCCCTGTGATCTCTCTCTCTCTTTGCGATATCTCTCCCAGTGCGCTCTCTCTCCCTATGTGGTCTTTCCCTATGCGTCCTCTCTCTCTCTCTCTATACGGCCTCTCCCTGTGCAACCTCTCCACATGTGCACTCTCTGTATGTGTGCTCTCTGTGCACTCTCTGTATGTGTGCTCTCTGTGCGCTCTCTGTCTGTGTGCTGTCTCTCCCTATGCGCTCTGTCTGTGTGCTCTCCCATTCTCCCTGTGCACTCTCTGTCTTTGTGCTCTCTTTCCCTGTGCACTCTCTCTCCCTGTGTACGCTCTCTCTCTCTGTGAGCTCTCGCACTCTCCCTGTGCACTCCCTCTGTGAGTGCTCTCTCTTCCTTTCTCCCTGTGTGCTCTCTCCCTGTCTGTTCTCACTCTCTTCCTGTGTGCTCTCTCCCTGTGCTCTCTCTCTCCCTGTGCGCTCTCTGTCTATACGCTTGCTCTCCCTGTGTGCGCTCTCTCCCTGTGGTGTATCTGTCGGAGTGTGCTCTCTCTCTGTGCTGTCTCTGTGTGTGCTCTCTCTCTGTGCTGTCTCTCTCTCTGAGGTGTATAATGGCTGCTGTTATCATAGCTCTAAGGCCCCACCCTTGATGACATTGTGACCCCGCCCCCTCAATGACATCAGCATTACAGACAGATTGCTAATTATAATACTGGAAATGGATGTTAATTAAAAATCTCAACACAAGTTGTTGCACTCTCTCTGTATATTCTCTCTCTCCATGTGCGCACTCTCTCTATGTGCATTATATCTCGCCCTTTCCCTCTCATTCTCCCTGTGTGCTCTCTCGTTCTCCCTGTGCACTCTCTGTCTTTGTGCTCTCTTTCCCTGTGCACTCTCTCTCTCCCTGTGTGCGCTCTCTCTCTCTCTGTGAGCTCTCGCACTTTCCCTGTGCGCTCCCTCTGTGAGTGCTCTCTCTTCCTTTCTCCCTGTGTGCTCTCTCCCTGTCTGTTCTCACTCTCTCCCTGTGTGCTCTCTCCTTGTGCTCTCTCTCTCCCTGTGCGCTCTCTGTCTGTACACTCGCTCTCCCTGTGGCGTATCTGTCAGAGTGTGCTCTCTCTCTCTGTGCTGTCTCTCTCTCTCTGAGGTGTATAATGGCTGCTATCATCATAGCTCTCAGGCCCCACCCTTGATGACATTGTGACCCCGCCCCCTCAATGACATCAGCATTACAGACAGATTGCTAATTATTATACTTGAAATGGATGTTAATTAAAAATCTCAACACAAGTTGTTAGTCAGCAAAGGACATCTCAAATGTTGTTATAAGCTGTATATCTCGAAATGATGAAACCGGCAGCTATTTTGGTCTAAAATGTGCTATTCTTACTGGTCACTAATTCCCAAATAATTGTCATGGGGTCTATAGGAAGGAGCTTTATAGTTATAAATAGATGTAGAACTGGTCCATCATCACTAAAGACATACCTGGAGATGGGTTACACTGCGAGCCAGCTTCAGTTCTGGGTGACTTTGTGGTTAAACCATAATATCTTGGTTTTAAGTTCATTATCTGGTTTGCTAATGGCCTTGTTTTCAAAATGAATTAACAATGTTAAGGTGTAAGCTTTTCATAAGCAGGCTGAACAAAAATAGCAAAGTACTTAATTTATGTATTTTTCTGTTAGAAGATAAATGTTAATTATATAGAGGACGAAAACCTAGTGTTACCTAGTGCAATGTATACAGATGAGTTTATTTTCACTTTCTTACTAATATTTAAATATGAACACATGAAAATGAGCAAAACCTTTTGCAATAAAACAAGTATCTAAAGAATAATCCCTTACTGTAGGTTTCCATTTCCTTTTCTGAGCTGCTTGTCTGCGCAATTAGCGCAGCTGGGTGTGTCATTTCCATTAGGCCTACTGAAAGCACCATAGCTTGCTGCATTTCCCCTGTTGCACATAAACAGCTTCCAGAAGCAGATCTGCAGAAACCAACTGCAGCATAAATGCTTATATTAGGAAATAAAGACTGTTTTATTTTATATTTTTACTTACTGTAATTGCAATTGAACTATGGGCTATCTGAATGAAACCCAAGGGCTACTAGTGGTCCATGGACCACAGTTTTGAAAACTATTCTTGGTTTATTCCATTCTGATAAGATTCTGTTGCTGTTCAGTCCTTCATTCGTGCCCGACTCTCGTGCCCATATGGACACAGCACGCCAGGCACATCTGTCTGTGTTTCTGGTTGTGCTTATCCATATGCTTTTCTTGGCAAAGATACTGGAGTGGGTTGACAGTTCCTTTTCCAGTGGACCGCAATTTGTCGCACCTCTCTGCTACGACCTGCCCATCCTGGGTGGCCCTACATGGTATGGCTCACAGCTTCATTGAAGTATGCAAGCCCCTTCACCACGACAAGGTAGTGATCCAGAAGGGGAGATACATATCTGCATTTAATTAAATGAGAAGGGGATGTTGTTTACATAGGGTAAACTATTGGAGAGCTTGGATCTTAGTATATACAGTATGTCCCACAGTATAGAATAAGAATGGAAAGGTTCTCCATTACTATTCCAACCATTGCCTATCTAGCCCCATGAATCCTAGGTTCAAACCCAGGTCTACCTTATAGTCTTGTCATGTATATCCAGAGCTGGTTTTACAATTTTTGGGTCTGGGTGCAAAAATATGCAGTTTTTTTAAGCTACTTATTTAAAATGTAGTGTATTATAAACAATTGTAGTGCCAGTTGGTACAACACTACTGGTCTAGTCAAAAGAGTGGGTCCAGTAGACAAGCACCCTAGAACCAGTCCTGTACCACAGCATTGTGGTAATGTAATCTTACTGCCCAACAATAAGTATATGTCTATGACCAAAGTTACATTTTTTTGTCATTGTACAAACTTTAGTGGGTCACAGTGAACTAAGGAAACGCTCTTGACAAGTATTTCTAGACTAAGCCTAAAGCAATCAGTATCAGGGTAGGACAGGAATTACTTTGTATCCTGTGGCGGAAAGCAGCTGACATAAGTGCAACTTTAGCTTTCCCTCTTCTAATCACGCTTTCTTATGTACTGCCAACGAGTTCCTGTCTCTGCCCTCTGCTAAACTTTATGGCACAGCCAGGGGAACTGACTTTTCAAGATTGGAAGCTTATACAAGCTCTCATCTTTTCCTACTGATTAACCCTCTAATCAAACTCAGCTCAATCACATTATTGTTATCTCAACAGTGCAAGTAGGGAGCCATTAGTGCCATGTTACCCATTCCAAGCTCTAGGTCACCACTAAGTTAGGTAATATTATGGGATGGGAGTTGTATAAAAAGATGGAGGTCTTAATCTATAGGTCACACAAAAATATTTGTGAGCTGTGGTCACAGTCCTACTATGTAGCCTCTTGAATAACTAAAGTTGATAATGGGCTCAAGAGTCTGTTTTTTTTTTATCAGGAGGCTGCATCCTTATAAACTAGTGAGATTTACATTAGTCGAGTTAAAAGCACTGGTAGTTTTAGCTGCTTCATTCCTGTTGTGCAGATATAGTAGATAAATAATACATTTGTGTTCACATTTGAACATCTAAAACAAGCTAAAAAAATTAGTTTTCTGCTCAGAATTCCAAGAAATAGTTTTTCCACTGCATTCTGGGAACCTGGGCAGGGACATGCAAATATGCCCACAAAGGCCTCGCTCTTGTTATCCATAGCCTCCTTTAAGCATATGCCTGCTGTATTACACAACTTTGGGCTCAGGATGGCTTATACACATGCTAGGAATCCTACCCAAATACCGTATATACTCGAGTATAAGCCGAGTTTTTCAGCACTTTTTTTAAGGCTAAAAAGGGCCCCCTTGGCTTATACTCGAGTCACTCCCCCTAGTGTCTCTCTAACCACCCCCCGTTTCTCTCTAACCCCCCCACCCCCAGTGTCTCTCTAAACCCCCCCGTGTCTCTCTACCCCTCTGTGTCTCTTTCCCTCCCCCCTCCTCCTCATCAACCCCCTCCTCACTGTCTCCCCTCTAAATACCTCCCCCTCACTTACCTGCTTCTTCTCCGACCTCTGCTCCGTCTTGACCCCGGCGCGCATGTGATGTCACATGCGCGCCGTGTCATTAGCCTATACCGGGTGCTCTATACTCGGGTCGGCTTATACTCGAGTATATACGGTATATATAAACACTAAAACTTGCAATTACTTTGCCCACGTGTGAGTGAAAATGAAAGTTTTTTTTTGTTTAAGTTGTTTTTGATATTGGAATGCCTGAAATATAATATTTAATGTTTGTAGGAGTGATCACATTTGTGAAATTTGACTCCAGGGGTTTCATATGTTCAAATGTTGATTTGTTGAATTTATTCATATAAAACTCAACTTGTTTTTTTTGTAATAGGGAGATGAGAAAAAACTTTGTTTTGGTTTTCTATACAATTCTCTACAATTTCCAAGTTGATGCATTTAGGAAAGTAATAAACTGTATAAACTGTATGAAAAAAATATATACTGTTTTGATTTAGGTTTATATATAAATAAGTTAATATGTTAAGTTATTATTTTAGGTAATTGGCAGGGCTTTTCTCAGTACTTTTGAGACCTGAGATAATATTGGCAGAGCTGTGTTATCTGTATATAAATTAGGAAGCATTACTATTGTGATAAAATATAGCAATAGTGAGCTAAACAACTGACTATTATGGATTAAACTAGCGACTTGCCCGTCAAAAAATGACGGCAATAAGATTGCAAGAGCGGTAAATTTTGTTGGTGTTCCAAGATGCTTCGGCGCTCATTGCAAGGTTTTTGGTTGTTTGTGTGCTATGAGCATTGTTTTTTTTTTGCTAAAGCTAATGAAATACAATAATACATCAATATACTTTACCCATTTTGAAGCAATATATGCAGGAAGCATTGCGCAGAAGAGCTGACAATCTGTTTTCATGTTGCTGCAGCATGGAAGGTGTGTTTTGAGGGCTGTGGAGCTGCTGTGTATGTGTCAGTAATGTGTGCAGTGTGTAGTGTAAATAGTGTGCGTGCGCGAGCCAAATCCGTTAGGGTAGCTGTGTACTTACGCATTGTGTAAGTTAGTGTTGTAAAATGGCGCCTAATGTGTGGTACGTGGCTGTGGCTGATTTGGCGTCCTTGTTCTTGGATCGCGTCCGTCTTTTTCGGAACATCCGTAGGTTTTTGGTGGTGTTTTGCGTGTTTAGAGTGCTGTAGCCTCGTTTTCGTTTTTTTTTCGGCGCCCATTTTTTCTCTTGCTTAGGGGATTTTCGGGTGTCTAAACTCTAGTATTTTGAGTGAAATTGAGTTGTAACTTCAGTTTTCGAGGTCCTGGGTGCCCTCCCTTGCTGTAGGTAAGCTTTTTATGTATTTGTTGTGTGTAATTATTGTGTTTTTAATGAATTCATGTGCACGGGTTTCGGGTGGTAAGGTCGTATTTTTGCGAGGTCTTAAATGTTTTTTTTCTAAGTCCCTGGTCTCGTATTTGTTTCTCGGAAGTCCGTAAATTTTGCGAGGTCCGCAGTTGCTGGCAAGGAGCGCCTTCGGCACTCCATGCCAGAAACTGAGGCCCTCGCTTTGCGAGCGCCACAGGGTCGCTACGCTAGCCTGCAGCGTTAGCAACAACCCGCATGCTCACAACTATATATGTGATAAGAGTTAATACTGTGAGGTATACTGTTGTCTCTCTTTATCATGTTTCATCACTGACACAATGCAATGAAGTGCCATATTTGTAGTATGTTTGGCCTTGACAATGGTCAAAGTGTTCTTAAATGTTTTCAAATAAACACATTTCATTTTAAATATTACATTTATATCCAGGAGGAGCTTTAGTTTAAGATAACATGTGTCTACAGTTTTACTGAAAGATTACTACTATTAACAACCATTGACAATAGGACTGAATAGAGGGCAAGTTCCAGTAGAAAACTCTCCCTGTCAGCCTACAATCACGACTCATGGCTGATAATATGTGGGGCTTACTAAATATCTCAAGTGGTTTGAAACAAGGCTGTGATCTCATTTTCCCACATAGCAAACAGTATACTCTCAGTTAACCAGAACTTGCTAGCAACCAGAAACAAACATTTACATACTCTTACACAGAAAACGGAAGTGCTTGGCCAAAAAAAAGAGGTTTTTATATTTAAACTCTGCTTCTTTAAGTGAAGTTTGTCTTTATTTGCCTTAATTTGATTTTAATGACTGTTTATTTAAATTACAACATTAATATCAATTCAACACAGAGTTTATGGTATAGTATGGGGTATAGTACAGTAATAGTTAGGCCTCTTAATAGTAACCAGTAACAACATCTATCCGGCATCTATCAATCCCCATGGGTGCCGGTTAATTGAGAGTCTACTGTATATTAAATACACATATGTACATCTCAGCCGGTTGAGATGCTTAGTAAGATTCCCTTATTCATTTATAGCATGCATCACAAACATGTTTAGTACAGTGGTTCTTTAATGAAAAGGTAATTTCATATAACCCAATATGACTATTAACACACACATACAAAACTAGGAAATTGCTAGGAAACAGCACAACTCATTTTATGGGCATATTTTCTTTTAAGTCTCTTGAGACTAATACCGTATCAGGAGATACATTTAAGGGTGTGTTGAGTGATGTTTATATGGGACAACAGAATATGTAGAGAACATGTTAAAAGTGAAGAAAATGTTAAAACAGTTTTATTTCTATGTGTTGGCTTTGGGGGGCAGGAAACTAAACCAAAATTAACTTTAATTAACTATCAACCAATAAAGCTGGTTTTACAATTTCCTAAAGAGACACTGAAGAGAGCGTGATTTTTCTCCTACCAATAACTCAGTAACATTGAGACATCATTCAGTTAAATGTGTTTTCTATTGACTCCTATTATTACTTAGTATCCAAGTAGTAGCCTATGGGCCCTATTCCATTGCCCAATTCGTAAATGTATACACACTTAAAATCACTCTTAACATTTCTACATATTCGGCAAATATTACTTATTGGCACTAATGAATTCTTAAGTCAATAGAATGCATATAAACATTTATAAGAAAAACACCAGAAGCCAAATTTATGAGTTCAAGGCATTTTCAAGTAGCTAATAGAATATGGCCCTATATATGCAGGGACCAAGGACCCTATTCTATTAGCTGTTTGCAAATGCCCCAATCTCACAAATTTGGCTGCAGGTGTTTATTTTTTATTTTTAAATAAATGTTTATATGTATTCTATTGACTCCAGCTGCAAATTCTGACCGCAAGGCTGAACTCGTAAACCCTGCCTTTAAATCGGATTTCAGGGGTGTGACCCTATGATCTAAAAATATTTAAGGAAACCCATAATTTACTTCTTAGACACAGCCAATAGTAAATGAGACAGTCATCATGAAGTCAGTAAAACATGGAATTTATACTTAAACTTCACTCAGAGGCAACAAATTCATTAGTGTCGAGAAGTAAATTTAGAGATCTGACTCGCAATCAAGTAATGTAGTGATCAATAAAATTATTTAAAGCATCTGTTCTAGTCCATGCGGGTTCCATGATAAGTATTAACCCCTTAAGTCCTAGGATTCATTTCACACAAAAAAAACATAAAAAATTAGTTTGTATTGCATATTTGTGGTGTTGAGACTGTTCTGCAATTAATTCTAATGTATTTCTATGCTTTCCCATATTTGTAAAGTACAGTATTATGTGTTTAATAGCTGTTAAAGCTCTAATAATTGATTGACGCCCTTGCAGGTCCTCTTGAGTATTTGTTTTATTTTTAACAGAAATGTAATACTTTTTTCATTTGAGTTTGAAAATGGCTGCAAATTAGAGCTGCGAGTCTAATAAAATATTGATTTTGTGTAACCTTAATTGGTTAGCACTATGAAAATCTTGAGCTGTGCTAAAACCAATGGAGTTTTCAGCTAGGATTTGCTCGTCAGTAGTGATTGCGGGTGGGCTACTAGTAATCGGTTTGCAAGTAGCAAATAGAATATGTGGCACTTGCAAACTGACTATACGTAGCAGAAATTTTCATTACGGGGGCAATAACAGACCTAAGTCAGCTTTTTGGAACTCCAGTTTAATACTGAGCTTTCCAGGCAGGAGGTACCCATCATGGATTTTAACATGATCCATTATTATCGATATAAATAAAAATACAAACTAATGGATCATGTTAAAACTTCCTTGTCACAGTTCAGAATCTAGAGCCATTTAAGGCGCATTACTGTTCTTTTGTTAACTGTCCTTTGATAAAAAAAAACAAAATTAGTGTGTCAGTTAATGTATTGTAAAGATATTTAATAAAGCTTGTTAAACTTTACCCCCCTATTTTTCTGGTATTTTTCTTTGTATTTACAAATCAGTGTTAAGCACTTGGGGACAAAACTGAGTCTATGCACTTACAGCCTCATTAAATTCGGGCTATGTGTAAATCGGTAGCCCATAACGTAGAGAGTAGGACTTACGGCTATTAAATTAGCCCAGTAAACGTCCCTGCAGATGGGATGTGAATGTGGAACTTCGCAGCCGGAAAATCCTTTGATCTGTCAAGCCGGTAACCTCTACAATTCCAATCATACTATTAAATTGCACCCGCGAGCTAGCCCGTAACACGCAAATGGAGCCCAAAACCCTACGAGTGCTGGAGAGGACTCGCAAGTGGGTAAAGACCAATAAGTAGCCCGGTAAATACAAATAAAGACACACTACTGTACTTTTATTAAAAGGGAAAGTGATGTTAGGTCTTAGAATTAATAGCCCAACATTCTCTAGCTCGCAAATCGGCCCCAGAAAATACTTTATTTCAGGTTTCATTTCCGTGTTATATTGATCACAGAAATCAATGTGTTAATACATATACTATAACTCGCATGTAATAGAATATCATATTTACGGCTTTATTAATATTGCATTATATCTGGAATGTGGGTCCGATCGCAACTTGTAATTGAAGCCCGTAGGATTTGAAATCTACCCTCCCATTTTTCAGTGACTAACGCTAATGATCTCTTTTTCCATTGGCTCCGTCTAAACCCGTAACTACGGCCTACACTAATTGATCGTCCGCAAGACCGCAAATCCAATGTTCTAAGAACGAGGTACGACTTGCGTTTCAAGACCGTAGCTTGAAGCCCATTCTAATATAATAGCAACATAACTCGGACAAATTTCAAGCCCACAGCCATTGCGAGCTTCACGTTGTAAATACGTTCCCCGAATTTAATGAGGCTGTTAGTAAATCTGATCCATTAGTTTTTTTCAAAAAGATAAAAGAAATTATTTTTTTTGAAAAAGGTAATCTTTCATAAAATATGTGCGTATACTTCTGGGTTTAAAGTATCCCAGTACAATGATAAAATATATGTTTGTAAACTTTGAGTCTAACTAAGAGCAGATAGAAAGTATTTAAGCTAGTTTGATGCCTATGTTGGACCCTGGAGGCATCAATGATACGTTGGTGGAAATTGTTTGTGTGAAATCGGCGTTTACATTTCTATAGAGCAATGTTTACATTTTCTAATACAAACTGCCTGCTTCTGAACCCGTAAAGGAGAAGGGGTGTGACAATTTCAGGCAGATCCAATTATTTCACAAAGCCTTCTGATCTCAGCCTATCCGCTTCACCTCTCCCTCCACTGATAAATAAAAACACCCTTGTGATGCAGCTCTTAGTAAGTGGTGTAATAGATACAAAATGGATATCTCTACTGATAAACACAGTTTTAAAATTGTTTGATTTTTCAATTATTTTTTTTATATCTATGGCTTCTACAGCTGCTAGAGTTGTTAGTTTGTTACATACTTCACAAACAAGCAAGGGGGAAGGAACAGGGGGGACCGGGGGGATTATCTGAACAGGGGACAAAAATATAGTAAAATTACTTTTGGTCACTAGAGGGCGCCAGCGCTATGGAGCAGTATGTCTTTCCCATGAAAGCTTTGACCCAGCTTTTTTGACTTTTTAAAACTTTGTCCCCAACAGATTTTTGGGGGGCTCCTATGCCCATACAAACAAGTGTATTTTTTTCTTGAACTACAGTGTTCCTTTGAGTTAATGACATGTGAAAACGTACAGCCTTATTAAATTGCGATTCAGTAAATTTAAAAGGGCTCTATTTAAGCACACAGCATATTTTTCTTTTACAGAAGTTTTTAGAACTTCTATCCAAAAGCAAGGTCTTCACTAACTAAAAACTTCTGTAAAAAAATATGCTGTGTGCTTAAATAGAGCCCTTTTAAATTTACAGAATCACAATTTAATAATGCTGTAAGTTTCTAAGTAGTATAGCAACAAGGTATGCAGCATGTATAAAAACCTATATTTTACAAAACAATGTTGAGCACCGTTTGGTCAGTATTAGTATTGTATGCTGGATTCATGCCCATTTAGACAACTTATAATCAGAAAATGAATGGCTTGGCTTTTGATAAAACCTGACCTTTTATGAAAAATTCTGTTATCAGAAGCAATTGGAATTAATTGGATATGAGTAAGCAAATGTGATAAAATTACACTGTGTATTAGATTTTATCATAATTATATGTTGCACGGATACAGCAGCAATTCTGAAGAGTGTGATAATGCTGATATTCTTTATAATTGGCCTCCAGTGAACAACAACAACCATATAAACTAACCTCATAACATTATAAAGCTTATATCAATTTATAAAGTAAAGCAGTATACAAACAATGTGACTCATATTCGGTATAAACATGTTTTCTAAAATCAATTTTTATTATCGAGTTTACGATAAATGAGATTTCAGATGTCCTTAGAGATGTACATCTTAAATAAGTCATATGGGTAATAAATTTAAGATCTGCACACCTCATTTAGCTAAATTTAATAGGTTACCAAAGTTCTCTGAGTACAATTAATAATGTAGAATGTGATGTCCATAAACATTAAAAGGACATCAAAATGTTTAAGTCATCCTTAAAGAACACAAAAACATTGCTATACACTGCAGTAGAATTGTTTTAAGTTAAATAATTTCCAAGATATTGAGAATTGTTTGTTTGGCAGTTATGCAAATGATTGTATCACAAATAAGTAGCTGCTTTGATTCGCTAATTAGTAACCAAGGGCCATATTTTTCATATTTTTGGTTGTTGGTGTTTTTTTAAATAAATGTTTAGATGTATTCTATTGACTCCAGCTCGCAAATTCCAACCTCAAGGTTGAATTCGTAAACCCTGCCTTTTTAAGTTGGATTTCAGGGGGCATGCTCATATGATCTGACAATATTTAAGCAAGCCCGTAATTTACTTCTTAGACACAGTCAATAGTAAATGAGACCATCATCATGACGTCAGTAAAACATGGAAGTTACACTTAATCTGCAATAGGAGACTAAGAATTAATTAGTGCCGTTAAGTAATATTTGCCGATCTGCACCCTTATTAAATTGCAATTCAGCAAATTCTAAATAGGCATTTAAACACATAGCATAAGTTTTTAGTTAGTGAAGACCTTGCTTTTGCATAGAAGGTCATTGACTAAAAAACTTCTGTAAAAAAAATATGCTCTGTGCTTATAAAGAGACCTTTAGAATTTGCCGAATTGCAATTTAATAAGGCTGCTGCTGGTTTGCAATCAAGCAGTCTAGCACTCTATAACATGTATTAGATCATCTGTAGTCCATGTGAGTTTTATGATATGTATTAACCTCTTGAGTCCCGGGATCAATATTTGTGTGGGTTTGAGACTGTTGTGCAAATAATTCTAATGTAATTAATTATTATTATTATTATTTTTTATTATTATTATTATTATTAATTGAATGCCTTCCCGTGATGTACAGTATTGTGACTCTAATAAGTGTTTGAAAAAGCCCTTGCAAGTCCTATTTAGTACTCATAATATTTTTGACAGAAACTTGATACTTTATTTGGTTGCGCGTCAGACTTTATTTGCGAACTAGAGCTATGGGCTAATTTGTGTAACTTTAATTATAGAAATCTGGTAATATTTATGCATGCTCAAACCAATGGAGTTCTAAGGATGGTTTTGCGTCTTTGGCTTGTCAGGTTTTCTGGCTTTGGCTAGTCCGGTTTTACGGCTTCGGCTGGCCCGTAGTAATTGTGGAAGGGTAACTTGGTATTGGATTGCAAGTAGTTAATAAAATTTGTGGCAATTGTCAGAGTTATTTTAAGTGTGTATAAATATATGAATCAGGCATTAGCATAAATGGAGTCAAACAAACATTGTTGAATGTCTCTGGAGCCATATAATATAAAGAAAAGCAGCTAATGGCAAGCTACAGCCAATTTTGAATGCTCTTTAAAATAAACATATTTGTGAGATGTGCCTTTAATGGGTTAGTGGTTAGTCTGAGTTCTCCCAGATTCACTAAGCTTGACAAAGCAGATTGCCGACGTCTGCAGTGTCTATTTTTTAAATTTGCCATCATGGCCACATCAACAAACTTTTTGAATCAACCCCATTTACTAAAATATTAAAATATCTTAGTAAATAATAATTCCCTTCTGGATCGCACCCTTGTCATGGTGAAGGGGCTTGTGTACTTCAATAAATCTGTAACCTGTACCATGTAGGGTCACCCAAGAGGGGCAGGTCATAGCTGAGAGGTCTGACAAATTGCAGTCCACTGGAGAAGGAACTGACATCCCACTTGGGTATCTTTGTTTTGCATCCTTATAGATAGGCATAACCAGGGACATAATAGATGTGCCTGGCGTGCTGTGGTCCATAGGGTCAAGGAGGGTTGTAGATGACTGAATGGCTAAACAACAACAAAAAAATAATATACAGTACTAGAAAGAATATCAGCGTATATCTCCTTATTTTTAATTACTTAGTGTAATGTCTGAAATTGACGTATTGATATTATAAAATGTTCCATTACCACCCGTTAGTGTCAGCTCTACATCCCTGTGCCATCTACAGGACATGGCCCTGAAGTGCATGTTTAGTGTTTGAGTGGAAGTTGTTTTCTATGGAAAGAATGTGCATTGTGGGGACAAAATATGCTAAAAATATTTACTTCAGAAAAAAAAAAAAAGTTAATTGTGTTCAAAAATAGCAGTCAGTCATTGTTAGAAGACTTTCCTCGATGGCTTGGTTCACAGGCAAAGAACAATTCTCAGTGAAAATATGGCTGGCACTCCGCTTATTGTATATAACAATTACACACAATGGGGTCCATATATCAAGACAAACGTGGTGCGCAGCAAAGGAAATAATTATATATTTTTTCATTTATCTTTTTCCTTTCTACAAATAATGCATTATACATGTGACCCCATGTTCTGTCACACAAATGATTGTCTGCATTTATATCACGTCCCATCACTAGAATCAGATAAACATTAGCAAAAATGTGGGTCCTTGCTACAAATGAGACACATATAATAGATTATTCATTAAATGCTGCCTTTTATATTGTTAATGTCGGGCTAATAATAATTATATCCTATTAATGTTATTTCCCTTGTTCTCTTTAAGTATGGTAATAAAATAGGATTTGTTAAGTGAAGTTAATCGCCATGTTCCCTTTAATTGCTACTGACAATTTTACCCCATACAATAATCAGGCTCCAAAATAATAACACAAGGGAAAGCTAATTTCTACACTGCTTTGACTGCAATAAATCTTTTATTCTGCAGCATATATGTTTAGGATAAACACTGTAGTCTAAACACACAGAGTAGATGGTGGTGACCCTTAAAAAACCTTGAGAAACTCTGGGACTGTGTTTTCTAGTGTATGTCATTCTTTTGTAAATTAAAATAATATTTATTCTATTAATAATCTCTTGATATTCTAATTTAGGTGTTTTCCAGCTTTTGGCCAAATGATTTTTTGCAGCCAGCATAACAAATTGTAACCATTTATTACAAAGTTTATCTTACCTGGGGTCCGGTATTCCTAATAGGCAAAGTTCCATTGATGGATGCAAGACAATTTCTAATACCCCCGAAGCTAAATCTGTTATATATTGCCACATCTTCTGAGCTACTGGGCAGAAACCCCATCATTTTATTGGCACACCCCAACAGGAGCTGACATAAAATACATTTGTGTTGTTTTGAAACAAGTTTGAAATTTGAGGTCAGGGTTATAGGGGAAAATTTACTAAGAACTACAGGAGTTCATATGGCAATGCTATTGAACTGGAGACTATCCAGCTGTGTTCTGTAGATCACTGTGTGCCAGTGCGAGCCTCCTCATAGACCTAATATTATTAAAATAAAACATTTGGGGCAGCTTAAACCCAGATCTTTAGTAATTTCATTATATAGATCAACTTCCCAGAATGCAGTGCAATAACTGTTTTTCTTGGAATTCTGAGCTGGAAGCAGGTTTTTTAACTTGCTTTAGACATTCAAATGTGAACACAGATGTACTTTTTATTTACTGTACCACTGTACGGTGGAGCGGTTCTATCGCTCTTTTGCCCACCATATTATATCTGATTGTTGTAGTGAACTAGCTACTCATAAGGTCCACAACACAAGCGGAGATCCCGCTCCATGCTGATGATAGCCAGTAAGCTTGAAACAGTTGTACATGGATTGGATACTCAGCCTGTGTTTATTCCAACCTTGGCTTTGCATTAAAGCTGTGTAATAATACAGCATGCATAAGCTTAAAGGAAGCCATGTTTGATAATGGCTACGGAATGAAGAGCGAGGCATTTGTGGCCACATTTGTGTGTCCCAGCTCAACTTCCCAGAATGCAGTGTAATAACCGTTTTTCTCGGAATTCTGAGATAGAAGCAGTTTTTTTAACTTGCTTTAGACATTCAAATGTGAACACAGATGTACTTTTTATTTACTATATATATATATATATATATATATATATATATATATATATATATATATATATATACACACACACATGGGTGTAGGAGCAAAAGAAAATCTGGGGGATACCACATATAGTATAAATATACCACACAACTGCTTCTCTTCACATAAACACACACACATTGATAAATCTGGGGGGGGGGGGGTTGTACCGCTCCCCCCCCCCCCCCCCCCAGTTCATACAACCATGATATGGCCAATAAAAGACTCTTAGCATATATTAAAACATTTCACAAATTGGGCCTGAACGTAGCACAGCATGCAAGCCGACACAATGCCCCAATCTTGCCCTTCTTATCTGGGTACCAGTAGATTTAGTTATTTTGTACAATATTGCTTAGCCAGCAGTAATAATAACTTGTTTAAAGTTCAGCCAAAAAGGAAGAATAGGAGAAGGGTGGAGCGTCGGACGCACATAATCACCATCGGGTTGTGCAGGGCTTCCTGTCACCTTGGGAACCTAATTGATTGGTATTGTGGTTTCCTGTGTGTATAAACTAGAGCCAGTAGCAACTGGATTAACATGACAAACGCAAGATAAGACAGATATAGCTAATGTTTGAATAATATCCCACTGTGGCGCAGGTTATTGTTTTTCTACATTTTTTTTTTTTTCCCCCCCAATGTTATTTATGTTACTAATTTCTAAAAAATAAAGCACAGCAAATGCACTGAATCGCTAAAAATCCAAAGTGACAAGAATAAATATGGGCTAAGCCAAGCAAATGCATCTCTTCATTGCCCTAATGACATTATAAAATGGCAAATGAGCTGGCAAAAATAAGGCACACTACAGATCAGAAACATATTTATTTGATTATTAATTATGAGTGTTGAATTAAAGTGACAATTAATTATTTGTTTTGTTGTATCAGAAAAAGAGCATTTGATAATTTCACAGTGTGCTTCCTCTTGTCAAATAAAGGTCTCAGAGCACAAAAACGTATTCAGAAGTTTAACTGCTCTTGGGAATCTTTAAAATGTATTTAAATAAAAAATACTATTTACAAATATTTACACATTTTTACAATACAATCAATATTATACAATCTGATTGAACATTTTATTTTACAAAAAGAAACCTTTCCAAAACTACTTAAGTTTCTTTCCCATCATTTGTTCTGATTTTCTCTTATGAATACTTTTGAAGTCTTGTATGACATTTTCAGCTATTACATTTACTGGAATTACAGGTCTCCTAATAGATACAGCACATCTGGTGGTCCATAAGTGGTAAACACATAGGGCCTCATTCTATTATCGGCCGCAAATCGGCCGTAAGGCTGCGATTCCTTGCGGGGGTTCAGTTAACTCTCGATTCTATTATACGGCCCCGCAAGGATCTCATCTTACGGCCGGCCGCATATCTTGGAACCGGCCGTAAGCTGTGAAATATAAAAACGCAAAAATAAATTCAAGCCTGCACTGTACAGCTCTGTAAATGCTAGGGATCATATTGGGGGACATGAGGATTAAAAGAAACCCACTCTCAAGCTTGCACATCTGCCCAAACCCGAGTTCAAATTAACTGTTTATTTTCCGGCTGCGGCGTGGGTGTGTCTGAGGTGCTCCAAGCACTCTGGACTTTTTACATGGATATTTTACGGATATTAAAAATAAAATATTTTACGGATTTGAGTACAGGATAATTATGTGCTATTTTTTCTAACACCTAAAATCCCTTTATAGTCTTCTCAAAGTGCAGGATGGCTTTATTTGAGCTATTTTATGTGCTTAATTGGTGCTAGCGAGACCTCTTTCCTGCAAGTAAGCTGCGGCTCGCTTTTAGCCTTGCAGAGAGGTTTCCCGGAGCAATTGAATTGCAAATCTCTTGCGGCCGTTTTAGATCAAAGGATTTCCTCCGGCGCGAGCGGCCGCAAGAGATAGCAAGGCACCGGCCGCAAGCCTGCCGGAATCCCCGGCCATAAGGGAATAGAATAGCCGAATAGCTTGCGGCCGGTCCTTGCGGCCCCGCAACGGCTGCGGCCGCTAATAGAATGAGGCCCATAGTATGTTTACTAGCCATAGTGTTCTGTGATATTTTATGAAAACAACCCATAAGCTATTTGAGAATAACATGGACTGGAATAAAAAAAAAAAATCAGCAATCTTTTTTCCAAACGGCTACAGAACTTGGGCAATGTAAAAGTAAATGCTCCATTGTCTCTATGCCATTACAAGTGTCTCTCGGACAACTCCTGTCATCGATGTTTCTATATTTTAAGTTCTGTCTTACATACATTTTCCCATGGAACAATAACCATGATAAATCCCTTGTTTGGGGGGGTAAGCTGTGGTTGTTTAGCTGTTGTAAGACTTGACTATGATTAGACTCAAGACAGTACTTCAGGTCTAGTTTGGGTGATTAACTGTCCGTATTTCATATGATGGTAAATATCCTATATTTTGAGTGATCCTTTTAATACCTCCACCATGAGACCATGGCTCACATGTTGATAACCAGCCTTTAAAGGAACCACTTCTAGAAACATACCTTGAAAATTAAAACACAGAAATGTCAAAATTAAACCTTTATTTTTGGCCAACATGTAATATTCCTGTGCACTGGATTTAACCAGTTTCCCCAAAGCATCTGGAAGAAAAGGTTACTTAGGCTTATCACAGCTTTCTCAGTAGGTGGAAACACAAAACTTAGGTAAACAAAGATGGGCAGCAGAAATTATTTAATAATCCTAACTCAAATGAGAGTTTCCATACCTTCCATCTCATGACCTTTGTTTTACATAGTTACATAGTAATTTAGGTTGAAAAAGACTTTTAGTCCATCAAGTTCAACCATTTTAGATCTCTGATTGGCAATATGCTGATTAATTGGTAATTGATACAGAGGAAGGCAAACAGAAGAAAATAAAACAGTGAAACTTTGCCAATTGTCTCCAAAGGGAAAAAATATAAAATTCCTTCCTGACCCCAGATACTGGCATTCGGATTCCTCCCTGTATCAATACTCCCTCTCTAATTATCCAGGATAGCCCTGAATGCCATTTTTATTTAAAAATATATCCAATCCCTTTTTAAAGTTATCTATCGAATCCACTGTCACCACCTCCTTTGGTAGAGAATTCCACAGATTAAACACCCTTACTGCGAAGAACGCTTTTCCTTTGTTAAGGTGAAATCTTATTACTTCTAATCTCAAAGGATGTTCCCTTGTCAGCTGAAAACCTCTTGGCACAAAAAGTTCCCTTGACAAAGCCTTGTATTGACCATGGATATATTTATATAAGGTAATCATATCCCCTCTTAGACACCTTTTTTCTAGAGAAAGTACGATTAATTTGGTTATTTTTTCTTCATAACTTAGCCCCTACATTCCCCTTATTAG
Source organism: Discoglossus pictus (assembly GCA_027410445.1). Classification (NCBI taxonomy): domain Eukaryota; kingdom Metazoa; phylum Chordata; class Amphibia; order Anura; family Alytidae; genus Discoglossus; species Discoglossus pictus. The sequence goes on from CM050167.1 coordinate 314,025,305, forward strand.
TTTTGTTGCCGTTCTCTGTACTTTTTCCAGCTCTAAAATTTCCTTTTTATGTAGTTGTGCCCAAAATTGTACTCCATATTCCAAATGAGGGCATACTAGGGATTTGAATAGCTGCAGAATTATATTTGCTTCCCTTGCTTCTATACCCTTCTTAATACATGCTAATATTTTATTTGCCTTTGCAGCTGCTGCTTGGCATTTAACACTGTCAGGTGGTTGTCCACAAGTACTACCAAATCCCTTTCAATATCTGATACCCCTAGATTTGCTCCATTAAGATTATAAATTGCATGGCTATTTTTCCTTCCCAGATGTATAACTTTACATTTATTCATATTAAATATCATCTGCCATTTATATGCCCATTTCTTTTATTTTATGCAAATCCCTTTGGAGGGAACGTACATCATTTTCTGATTTAATTACCTTTCATAACTTTGTGTCATCAGCAAAAATAGAAACACCACACTCCAATCCCAATTCCAAGTCATTAATAAATATGTTAAAAAGGAGGGGACCTAATACTGAACCCTGAGGAACCCCACTTACCACATTAGTCCAATCTGAGTATGTTCCATTTACAACAACCCTTTGCTTCCTGTCTTTTAGCCAGCTCTCAATCCATGAGCAGATATTTACTGCAATTTCTGTATCCCTTAGTTTGCTCAATAGTCTCCCATGTGGCACTGTATCATATATTTAGTTTTCCTTCCCAATTTAGTTCCCCTGAATCTGAATACTAAATTGAATTCCCAGGATACTAACATTTGCCACAGTTTTACTTTAATTCATTTGGAAATCTGAGATCTCAGAAAATATACCATACTCCAAAAGCAAATTATCATATGAATTTCTAAAATTCACAAAAGCTAATAAATCAGCATAAGCAATACACTGCTCTTGGGGGCTTGCCCTCTGCCAGCCAATGAGATCTACTGACTTCTCTGCTCACTGCATTTTTCTGTTAGTTTCAATGAAGTTTAAACTTTTATAATGCTTAAAATGCTTGAAAAATAAACAGTTGTGTTCCATGTCCTTTTAATGAAAATATTTCTACACTTCAATACTAGTATAGTAAGTCCCAGATTACAGACGACCCATAATTAAGAACGGACTCCCAAGGCTTTATGTATGAGTTTGTCTTTATGTTCTGTTTGTTTGAATTAAAAGAAAGTGCACAATAGCTTTTCCAACTTATAATTACAATACATGGGGTATTATTATTATTACAGTATTATACTGTATCATTATTACCATATATGAGACATTATAGTATTATTATTTAACAGAGATCCAAGTTACATACAAATACAGTTTAAAGACGTTCTCAGGAACGCATCTCGTCTTTAACCCGTGGACCGCCGGTATATGTTACTGTAACAATCACAATGGGTTAAACTGGTTTATGTTTATCATACAGACGCCTGAGGACACGATCTATGAAGCCTTAATGACATCCTAGAGGAATATTCATTCTTGAAGCCTTAAACCCCTGTAGTAATATGAGTCCCAGTTGACGGCACCATCTGTACCATCTCTACAAACTGGGCTATGTAAAACAGGGAGGAAAACAGTCCATCCCCACAGAGAATACAGCGCGTCAGCACATTCACTTATACTTTGAAGTTTACATAAAAGAGTAATATATCATCTTTATCAAACTTGTGATTGCTGATGGCAAGTGGAAATAGGTCATGATTTCACTATTTACGCTAAGCTCGGAGATGTTTTTATTCATACACTAACTCAGTGAAGCAGGACTCAAGGCTGTCTATGTATGTATAGAAATACTCCTCCAGGAATAATTATGAACCAGGAAGGCAAGGTCTTAATTCCTAGGGAATAGAGTATTCAAGTGTCCTTCTTTTGGAGGGGCAGATCCCCAGATAAGCAGAAATCTCTCTGTACCTCTTATCCTCTTAAATGTCCCACTTTTAAAGAAAAGTCCAACATTTAAGGCAAAACAATGTTTTTGCATCCATAGCCAGGTCTCACTTTCTCTGTACCACATATGTTTTTTGCTCAAGGTCCAGAATCCAATTTTGTTTATAGGTACATACACACAGAAATATTTTCATATAATACAAAGGGTGCAGAGTAGTGTAGGCTAACCTGGAATGGGATACCATCTACGTGGTAACTTATTTAAATAATTATTTTCATGTTCATGATGGATTAATAATGGACAAACTAATAATGCAGTGGGGAAGTACGTGCACGTAAATATTTTCTTTGAAAATCGATTATGTTTCGCGTTACGTATTTTGCAAGTGCTCAGTAAAGTTCCAATTGAATAGCTACGTATTGCACATTTTTGAAAAAGTAACACGTAATATTACTGATATGTGAAAATCAAGGGGAAAGCATCCCTTAGTTTGCGAGTCTGACTTGTTCTACAGCATTACAAGTAGCTCACTCGCAATCATGAGAAAAGGGGTCAATTGAATAGTTAGGTAAAATTACCAACAGAATTATAGCAATTGAATAGCGATTTGCGATTTTAGCGATCGTAACTCTTGCGGAAGTGAAAGATCAAAGGCTTAGATGGGGTGTAAGCTACAGTTGTAACAACCACAGGGGTTTTAAGCCCGCAACCCAGAGATCGTTTGTTGCTCGCAAAAAGACACCAATTGAATAGCAAATTAGTTCACAGGCTCCGGTAACTAACAATTTCTCAATCGAATGAGGCCTAATAAGAATGAGAAAATTGAATAGAGCCTTGAGTGTGTATTGTTGAATATCTTTTGGAAATACCTTATTGTTGGTGGCAAGAGAATAAAAAAAGTATTTTTACCTTATTCAAGATACCTGTTACTGTTAATTACTAAATAGTTTTTTATTAAGGAAGTTTAAAACAAAATACAAAGTAATCACGTAGCCATTGATAAAAAATATATACATTCAGTTTGGGCATGGGATTTAATTATACTCTGCTAGTGCCACCAGCAATAAGGTCTTGATAAGGAAAGATGGGAGGAGCAGTGCGTTCAATAAGTGGGGAAAGGGATTTATTTTAGACATATTTTTAAATATCTGTTTTATTACAGGGAAGATACAAATTGTTTAGAGTTGCCTAACACCTTACCGATGTGTAACCATGGCTCTTTAATTGGTTGTGAGATGACCAGCAATCCTTGTAAAAAAGCTTGGCACCATATAAGTACATGCCATTTTTCACATTCCCAAACACATATTAGATCTTCACTCTCACCCACAGAGTATTTCCTTTCTTTGTCTGAGTGAGAACAAAAAGCAAATGTCACTGCATGTTCATGACCATCCTTGACTCGGCTTAATATAACTTGTAAAATAAGCATCTGCAGTCACGTTTACCTCCAGTTCCGGACTGAATAATATCAAGCGTATGCTTTTTCAGTCATTATGGGTTTATCTGTGTTTAGTTAAATAAACTGGTTGTTGCGCCAGTAGGGGCTGCACCAGTACATATGTGGTCACTATTATTACATATTATGTACTTTTAAGCTCATTTTCTCTCAACTAAACCAACAAAATCATCTTCCTAGCAACAAAAAACCTAACAAGCAATCACAGAACAAGTCATACTCAGACTCTTATTTGTCAATTTTTGTGGAATGAGAAGGCTGCTCTGGTTGCTAGGAATGAATAAGGATGTGCAATGCTGTGGAACATCATGTTCTTAGGATCACTACTCACTGCATGTATAGATTGATCTCATACTTGTTCATATTGAGTTTTATGCATTATTCAGGATTGTAATAATGGACCAGGAACCAACAGAAAATGCACTTTGTAACTATTTCCTTAGTAACCAAATACCATATGGCAGGGATAGTCAATAGGTGGACCTGAGCTTGAAGCAGGAACTTTATGTATTTACTTCCACACCTCCATTGCATTATTATATTTACTATAAATCTATCATTATTGTTATTGTTATTATTGTTTATTTGTAAAGCACCAACATATTCGTAGCGCTATGCATGGGTTAAGTTCCAGGCAGAGATAAAACAATATAAACACATTGCAAAGAATGGAGGGCCCTGTCTTTGAGCTTAGAATCCCGCGTTCATAGTGCTTTCCTCAAAGGATTGAAAACTCACAATCTAAAGAACAAACTTACAATCTAAAGGATCGTTAAGATTCTATTTGTTTAATTAAGCTATTAGTTAAGTACTGTCCAATCATGGGTGTACTACACTTGATAATCTTCAAACCTGCTTTAGAATGCCATAATTTTAAAATATGTGTACTTGCAGAAAAATATGGATTCCAAACCTTGACATCATAGTTACAAATAGATTGGACCTCGACAAGAAAATAATTGACCACCCCTGCCCAATGGTATATAAATACAGCAGCCATCGTGTCATCTACGATACTTGCATCATAGTAATGTATATCAACAATATGCAGTCTTGGCACAAGATGGCATAAATACCAGCAGAACAACAGTAAAGGATACAACAAAGCTGCTGTAAATCAGATATTAATGATAAACCCCAGTCTATTGGTTTTAAAATTAAGAAATCAATGACCAAACCAGCATATAATCAAAAAGCTTACATACTGTTGCAAGGGGAGATAACATTATCAAGGTCACTGACTAACACTAGAATGTAAACCAAGCTCACCGCTCACAGTCATCACCACTGGTTTCAATGGGTGCTTCTCTGCCAATTCTTACATCTAAGGTGCTAGTTGCTTATACATTAATTTGGCTATTTCTTTAGTTGTAATCTCATATACATATTAGACTAATCCTCCATTAAGTAATCTATGCTATAGCTTGATAACCAGTGTTGCTGCTCATTGTCCGGGATATGATTCCACCTCATACACATAGGTAAGAGAGTATGACCCTGAACTGTCTGAGTTCAGGAGTTGTGACATCACACGTTGCACTCATATACGGTACTTTTCAAGACCACATGTTTTTTCCCTCAGTAGTTAAGCATATCATATAGGAGAAGAGGAACATAACTCTTTGGGGGGATTTGTGATTGCACTTGCTCCCTTAAAGGACTATCAGCTCTGGATTTTTTTTTTTTTATTAAATCAAAATTAATCGCCTTTATTAAACAAAAAATGTGTAAAACATATTATTCTTCAGCACACAAAGCCCTTTCATCAATAAAAAAAATAATTATACTTGCATAATTCAAAATATATAATAAACTGAATATAATATATACACTATATGTACATTTGATATACCTGTATACATATATGTACAGTGGATATAAAAAGTCTACACACCCCTGTTAAAATGTCAGGTTTCTGTGCTGCAAAAAAAATGAGACAAAGATAAATCATTTCAGAACTTTTTCCACCTTTAATGTGACCAATAAACTGTACAACTCAATTGAAAAACAAACAAATCTTTTAGGTAGAGGGAAGAAAACATATAAAAATAAAATAATATGGTTGCATAAGTATGCACACCCTTAAATTAATACTTTGTTGAAGCACCTTTGGATTTTATTACAGCACTCAGTCTTTTTGGGTATGTGTCTATCAGCATGGCACATTTTGACTTGGCAAGATTTAACCACTCTTCTTTGCAAAAACAATCCAAATCTGTCAGATTGCGAGGGCATCTCCTGTGCACAGCCCTCTTCAGATCACCCCACAGACTTTCAATCGGATTCAGGTCTGGGCTCTGGCTGGGCCATTCCAAAACATTAATCTTCTTCTGGTGAAGCCAATACTTTGTTGATTTGGATGTATGCTTTGGGTCGTTGTCATGCTGAAAGATGAAGTTCCTCTTCATGTTCAGCTTTCTAGCAGAAGCCTGAAGGTTTTGTGCCAATATTGACTGGTATTTGGAACTGTTCATAATTCCCTCTAAGGCCCAGTTCCAGCTGAAGAAAAATAGCCCCAAAGCATGATGCTGCCACCACCATGCTTCACTGTGGGTATGGTGTTCTTTTGGTGATGTGCAGTGTTGTTTTTGCGCCAAACATATCTTTTGGAATTATGGCCAAAAAGTTCAACCTTGGTTTCATCAGACCATAACACCTTTTCCTACATGATTTTGGGAGACTTCAGAACTGTTTTTGCTAAATTTAGCCTGGCTTGGATGTTTTCCTTCGTAAGAAAAGGCTTTTGTCTTGCCACTCTACCCCATAGCCCAGACATATGAAGAATTGTTGTCACATGTACCACACAGCCAGTACTTGCCAGATATTCCTGCAGCTCCTTTAATGTTGCTGTAGGCCTCTTGGTAGCCTCCCAGACCAGTTTTCTTCTTGTCTTTTCATAAATTTTGGAGGGAGCTCCAGTTTTTGGTAATGTCACTGTTGTGCCATATTTTCTCCACTTGATGATGACTGTCTTCTGTGTTCCATGCTATATCTAATGCCTTGGAAATTCTTTTGAACCCTTCTCCTGACTGATACCTTTTAACAATGAGATCCCTCTGATGCTTTGGAAGCTCTCTGTGGACCATGTCTTTTGCTTTGGGATGCCACTAAGAAAATTTCGGGAAAGACCAACTAGAGCAGCTGAACTTGATTTGGAGTTAATCAGAGGCACTTTAAATGATGGCAGGTGTATGCTGACTCCTATTTAACACGATTTGGAATGTGATTGCTTAATTCTGAACACAGCAACATCCCCAGTTATAAGAGGTTGTGCAGACTTATGCAACGACATTATTTTTCTTTTCTTTTATTTTCTTCCCTCTACCTAAAAGATTCCAGTTTGTTTTTCAGTTGTACAGTTTATAGGTCACATTAAAGGTGGAAAAAGTTCTGAAATGATTTATCTTTGTCTCATTTTTTTACAGCACAGAAACCTGACATTTTAACAGGGGTGTGTAGACTTTTTATATTCACTGTAAGTAGAATTTGTTTTTATTTGTTTTAGAGAAACTCTTGATTTCTACATAAGAAGACATGACTTACCTCACCCTTTAGTGAATATAATACATAATGTTTTCTCTTTTTAACTGTTTACATTTAAGTTTTATTTATATAAATGTATTACTTATTACTAAAACATCTGAGGTTTATTTAGTCTATATTATTTTGATTGTAACTTGGAATAAAATATATTTATGCCATTGATATTTAAAATATTTATTTTGTGAATCAACTATTTGCATATAATTAACTCTTAGATAGAGAAGAATCCAGCGTGGTATGATTTTAAATACCATCATAAATAGGAAAGAAAGGCTTGTTAATTAGGCATCAGCCCGGTAATTCATATTCATCATCTGGACACTTGAAGGGACAAAGTAGAGGTCCCAATTATGGTAGAATACTAAAGTACCATAAAGCTATGAATATTTACAATTGAAAATTATTGACAAATGTCCTCTAGTGATATTAAACTACCTCTGATTATACCAAATTTGGCCTTCATGTTGTTGTTGTTCAGTCGTTCAGTTGTGTCCGACTCTCTGTGACCTTATGGGCTGCAGCACACCAGAAATATCTGTCAGCCACTGCCCCTCTGAGCTCCATAAAGTTTATGCTGATTGCTTCAATTACCTCATCTATCCATCTCCGCCTCTGCTTGCACCTTCTTCATGTGCCTTTAATCTATCCCAGCATCAGAGTCTTTTTTAAGGAATCTTTCTTCCCACAGAAGTCATATGCCAGTCTGGTGGGAGGATGTCTTGAGCAGAGTGTCAGCCAAAAGTTAGCAAATTCAAAGCTGTTTTTATATTACATAAATTACATATGTTTTTTTAAACTTCCAGTTGCAAATACCAATTAAATATCATACAATTAATGGAACCTCTACGGTGGCCCTGTCAGTCCTGTAAACTTTGTAAACCTAACTTTATGGCATCAAGCATAATATGTAAGTAAGGGAAATGCCCTTATTTACAAATGATACAAGGACAGGGGGAGAGAAAGGGGGAAATTGTTAGATGGAAAGGAGGTCGGACAGGTAGAAGGGTAAAGGCTCCAGAGAGTTTCTCCATCCCTAAAGTTTGCTTCAAACTGCATTATTAAGTTGGAAGGAAAACTTTCCACTTGATATATTTCTGTGTCACATTCTTAATGTGTTATCATCTATTTTCATGTAACAAACATATAATTATTGTAATCTCTAAAAAAATACTTAAAAAAAAATACTCGAAAAATACTTTTAAGTTCATGATACAAAACTGGGGATTCCACTGTCCCTATAATAATGATTTGTATTGTAGTTAAAATGAAATACAAATAATTCACAATTATGTTGTAGGAAAATACAAAAATGTCTTTGTTCTTTTATATAATTTTTGATAACATTAACAGAGATAAATAAAAAAAATGGAAGGAAGAAGATGAATAGTGGGGTAATTTACACATGTTTTCTCTTTCTCTTTCTTCAAAGTTATTTATGTTCTTATGTTATTAATTCGATGATTTTTCCTATTTTCAGTGTCTAAATGTTCTAACAGGATATACAATTTTTACAAGTATTTTTCCATACCTGCCAATATCATGTATATTGTATCTATATATTTTTTTTTTTATCTCTTCTATTGTGGGTTTATCTGATTTCCAATTTTTTAGTTATGATCATTCTTGTAGCTAAAAACATTTGATTTATTAGGAGTTGTGTGTCTTTTGATATATTTTATATAGCTTATCCTAATAATGCCTCTTCTGGTTTTCTAGGGATAGGCAATCCTGTGTTTCTAATATAGAATGTTTCTTACAATAGTTGTGAGATTTTAGGACATTCCCATACAGCATGTTATAAAGTCCCAGCTTCATCACAACCTCTAAAGCATTTATCATTAAGTGATGGGTTTATTTTTTGTAAACTTACTGTAATAAGATACCATCTCATTACTGTTTTGTAGGCCTTTTCTCTTAAATTTATATTAAATGAAGAATTATTTAAATTTCTAAGGATTTCATCCCATTGTTCTTTGTTATGAGACATATTAAGTTCTTTTCCCCAATAAGTCTTATATGGTATGTCACGCCCGCCAGATTTGGGGGACTAAGCTCACCCCAAATCTCTCTCTCTCTATGGGTCGCAATTGTTTGTTCAGGTCTCAACACTAGCAAAAACTTTAGATGACAGCATCATTTCTGAAGAGACAGGCACCATCAGACCCCTTTTCTTAGGATCTAAGAACCACACACCATGTACCTTTGATTACTATAAGCAGACTCCGACACCACCTTTGTTTAGTGTGTCCAAAATCAGACTGGCACTTCTTTATTTTTCAAAACACATTTTCAGATGGCACAAAACACCAAAGACTTCCCCCCAGTTCTAGCACATCCTCTTAGGCAAATAGCTTGCTATCCCCCCGCACCCACATGGCTTTCTTGTTCTCATTACACATTTTTTCTCCTCTTACAGAGCCATAAAACTAGCTCCCCCTTCAATACTAAAGCCAGAGCCTTCAAACGTGGATGATCGCAGGGCCATATAAATTCTTTTGAATTATTTAACCCTTTTAATATCCCAGATATGACTGTTAAGCAAGTTGTTAGTACTTTCTAACCACACATATAATAACTGATAAACCCCAAACAGCCCAGTGGGCCCTTCGGTTCATAACATGGTAATTTAGTAACTCTATTTTGTGCGAACAAATAATTATACATAAAAGAGATGTTTTTTTTTATTATTATAATTATGTATACAACAGTTTTCAAATTGTAATTTAATGGCTAAATAATCTTTTGTTAAAAGATTTACAGCCTTATTAAATTGCGATTCGGCCAATTAAATAGGGCTTTATATAAGCACATAACATATTTTTTTACAGAAGTTTGTAGTTAGTGAACTTCTGTCCAAAAGCAAGCAGCCTTATTAAATTACGAATCGGCCAACTGAATAGGGCTCTATATAAGTACATAGCATACTTTTTTTTACAGATTTTTTTAGTTAGTGAATATCTATCCAAAAGCAAAGTCTTCGCTAACTAAAAACTTCGGTAACAAAAATATGCTCTGTGCTTATATAGAGCCCTATTCAATTGGCCCGAATCACAATTTAATAAGGCTGTTAAGTTGTTCTTTGAATAGATCTGGATACCAAGTAGAAATGTTTGTAAGGATCTCTGCTACTGTAAATACATATTTTAGATCCAACAATTCATTGTACAAGATGTATTTCTTCTAGATTCCTTATGGAATAACCATAATTGAGATTTTTTGTTGTTAACACAAGACTAATGGTGTGTCACATGTCTCGTATGAAGGGTTAATGACATGCCACATTCAAACTTGACATATAATGGACAGACGAGGTTATACCACTGCAAGAGCTCTGCTCTTACAAGCAGTAATGTCATGTGTGATTGGCAGAGAAGACAACAGGGTAATGTCACTAGCAGAGGGACTGGCAGGGGCAGGCATCATTCTGCAGTGCTTTCTCTTCAGACAGCTGAACAGTGTAAAATATATTTATTATATAAAAGCATGTTTCTGTTTATCATGCATTTTAAGAATGTTGTTTTTCCATGTCCCTTTAAATGGACACTATCTTAATTACAGTATGAGGCAGAGGACCCAAAACTAGATTTACCGGTACTAGATCTATAAGTGTTGTCATATGATGTCATTAAGATTAAGATTAATTTCAAGACCATTTTTATTACAGATAGCTTTATTGTTGGCTTTTTAAACACACATTCCTTGAACTAACAATTGATGGACTAGATGCTCACAGACCTTTATCTGGCATTGAAACCACACTGTTCATTATAGTTGTGAGGGAGAAGTTGAGAAGCATACATTTGTTGTTCACATATGACTTTGAGGGGCACTTGACACTGCACTCCTACGCCCCTATTTAATTGTCCAAATTGCAATTACTTGAGCCCGTAAAAGTTACAAATATTTAGTTGGCTACATTTTGCTACTCACATTCCAATTGTGAGTTTCAGGCTCAAAAGCACCGCGGTTGTCAAAAACGTAACTCCGTCCTATCTCCTCCTGTTTCAAGCTTCAAGCCCGTAAATGTTACCAGTGCTAAAGACGCAAAATCCATATTTAATTACAACAATTCAACAAGCCGGCAATTGTCTTCAAACCCGTAAATGACAAATGTATTAAAAAGTTCTGGGAGTGCTAGAGAGGACACGCAAGTGGGTTAATAACCTGTTCGTAACACTGAAAAAGCAAATAAAAATACACACTACTGTCTTTAAAAATCCTGGGAAAGCAATGAAATCTATTAGAATTAATTGCACAACAGTCTCAAACTCGCAAATCTGAAATCACAAAATATTTTTTCTTGTTTTATTTCTGTGTATATCAATCCTGGTAATCAAGGAGTTAATACATATCATGGAACCTGCATGAACTAGAGCAGTTGATTTATTGATTTTTATTGATTTCTGCATTTCTAGATTGTGAGTCCGATGTGCATTCTGACTTCTTAACACTAATTGTAGTTTAAACTGCATGTTTTACTGATGTCATGATGACGGTCTCATTTACTATTGGTTCAGTGTAAATTGGAACTTACATGCCCTGAAATGCTACATACGGGGTCATGGTTTGCGTGTTGGTACTGTGAGACTGAATTTATGGGCTTGAGTCAAATATATACATCTATATATGTAAAAAATTTGGAACCCGCAGACAAACGTTCAGTTTGAAGATAATTCCGGCCTTGGAATGGAATGGGGCCCCCAGAACGGTAGACCTAGGACCCTATTCTATTTCCCAGGTTATAATGTTACACATACTTAAAGCTGTCAGTAAAGTTGCCAAATATTCTATTAGTTACTTGCATCCTGATTGTGAGTTACCTGCCCACAATCACTGCTGAAAATCCAGAGACATAACTTAGGGCTTATCTCTCCGTTGCTTTTTGGACATCTCAAACATTGTGAGTGCAACATATTAAGCTTACACAAAATCCATATTCTATTAGAACTTTACGTCTAGCTCCCAAATTATGTCAGACTCGCAACTAGAAAAGGTATCAAATAGGACTTGCAAAGGGTTTTAATGCCAGTTCTGACAGCTATAGCAACAGTTAAATGCACATCACTGTACTTTAAAAGTAGTGGAAAGCAAGGAAAGACATTAGAATTAATTGCACAAACTCACAAATATATAAAGTATTAATTTTTATGTGTAATACACATACATATCATGAAACTCATGTGGACTAAACCAGATGCTCTAATGCATACTAGAGTGCTATCCTATACTATCCTAAATACAGTGCATAACATAAAAGCAGAAAATGAAGATATTTAAGCAAAGTGCAGCATCCTTCACTTTTTCCTTCCCATGCATAAGTAAAGTATATAATACATTAATAAGATATACAAATTCTTGGAAGCACAGTTCCTATCACAGAAAGATCAAGAGATATAGGGCCTTATTCTTTTGGCCAATTCTCAAAGTTACACACACTTAATACCACTCTGAAAATTGCCACAAATTCTGATTCTGATTATGAGTTACCGCCCACAATCACTACAGGCCAGCCAAAGACTCCAAACTGGCCTTAGAACTCCATTGGTTTTAGTACAGCTCGAATATTAGGAGCTCTAAATAATTAAAGTTACACAAAATCAATATTCTATAGTATATTAGACCCGGAGTGCTAGATCGCAAAGTCTAACACGAAAAGGAAAAAATGATTACGTTTTTGTCATAAATATATGTATGTCTAAATGACTAAAGTGTCCTTTTTGGGTGAGGGAGGTGGGGCTTAGCATGCCCCACCTGCCCCTCAGCAAAGGCCTCCCCTGCCAGAATGCAGTTCTCATGTATAAACGTGAGGACAAATTTACAAACCCTTTAGACTGTAAGTTTGCGAGTTTCAATCTTGTAAGGTGTTTTTGAAACAAGCACTATGTATGTTTGATTTTAAGCTCAAAGACAGGACTTTCAACTCTTTTGCAATGTGATCAATTTGTTTTTGCCCTGTAATTAACCCCTGTATAGTGCTACAAAATATGTTGTTGTGTTACAATGAAAGGATAATGGGGATAATGGGGGTCTCCAAAGGTCTTCCAAAAACACTACTAAAATAAAAATAAAATTACATATGTTTGGGTTAATTGGGGACCCCCATGGTTATACTTTAGATTACCATGGGTACCCATTGTGTCCCTATTGTAATGGGTTAATTTTTGGTGCCAACTTTAGTTGGGGATCCCCTAGCTCATAGGGGCAAGCAGGTCTGTGCTTACAACAAGTATAATGTATGAAAGAGGCATCCTAGTGGATCCCCGGCTAATAGGCGAATGGGTCATAAACTCCTTAAATTAGTTTGTATTATTATGTAACCCCTTTGTTGCCATGGGAAGGGGAAGGGTTTTATATAGATAAGTAGGGATGTGGGAGGATGTTTGGGCTAGTGTAGTGTGTTCACATTAGTGGGTACCATTCTACTGCATTGCTATGGAGACTGCTGAGATTTAGACTTAAAGTCTCCTGTAAGCAGGCTGCAAACACACATTAGGGCTAGAAAGCTCCGGCTAAACCCCTCTGGGTGCAAGTCAGTACATTGTATGGGCTTCTTTTTTCCATGTGGCTATAGAATAGCTCATAGGTATAGAATAGGTGTACAAAACTTCCATAGTTGTCAGCCTCCCAATGGTTTCAGGAGCAATGGAATGGAGGTCTATCTCTGTTATCAAGTCCACAATACTAAAACAATGACAAGTATTCCTTTAAAACTCAGTGAGTGAAATAGGAGATAGTAAACGCTACCTGAAACCAAACTTGTTATTAGTTTAGCAAACATACTTTCTATGAGTATGAATTAAGATAAAAGGTGTGGGTTTCATTTTGTTGATTATCTGAGAGCAAGATTTTAGTAAGGTCATTATGAAAGTATGTCTAATAGATTCGGAAAGGCTTGACTTGCTTATCACTGACCTATCTAGTTAAACCTAGTGGATCTTGGCTTATATAAACCCAAGTAACAGTACTTGATCCTACCCCTTTTTTATTATCTTTTATCTTGACCACTGTGTCTCTTTACCTGTCTCTTTACCTGTCTCAGCCAAAACATAGTTATATTTATCTACCTCATCTGACAAACCACTACCACTGCTCTATGCATAGAACCTGTAAAATTCTTCCAAGACCATTAGATTTCCTTCTCCTCTCTCATACTTGGGAACATACTAGAGTCTATGGACGTATCTGGGTGCGTATGTGAGGGATGCAAGCAGCCCAGGGCATGCTCAGTGTTGAGGTGGCAAACAGTGTTGCTGTCTTGACCATGGTCTCTTTCAGCTAATTTAGGGATAAATTGTTGATAGCACCAAATGCTCATCCAGGTACAGAATATATATGAGCACATAAAAAGATTTCACCTTAAAGAAAGAAAAGGGATCTTCACAGTAAGGGTGGTTAATCTGTGGAATTCTCTACCAAAGGAGGTGGTGACAGCGGATTCAATAGATGACGTTAGAAAGGGATTGTATATATTTTTAAATAAAAAGGGCATTAAGGGCTATCCTGGATAAATAGAGAGGGAGTATTGATCCTGTGATGAATCCCATCGCCAGTATCTGGGGTCAGCAAGGTATTTTTGTATATTTTTTCCCTGTTGAGACAATTGGCAAAGTTTCTCTGTTTTTTTTTTTCTGTTTGCCTTCCTCTGGATCAATTAACAATAAATCCACATATTGCAGATCAGAGGAGATCTAAAAAGGTTGAACTTGATGGACTAAAGTCTTTTTTCAACCTTAATTACTATGTAACAGTGTAACATATTACAGATATTAGTATTTCAGTGACTCCATTAACTCAGCTAGTGCAACTTTTCATTGGCAGCAACACTACAATGATTATTTAGTTTTGAAAAAAGAGGATTTGACTTTTCCCTTTTAAGTATCTGAATATTAGGCCAGGTTTTATGTTACATGTTTATTTTGATGACCCAATTTGACTTGATACATTTTTTTCTGAATTTCCCAAGTCTGCAGGCTGAATACAGAGTGTTCATTTAGATAATGAAGGAGTTATATTGCTATAGGGTGACATTCCAAACCCTGCAATGCTCCAGCAGCTTCACAACACCTATAGGTTATACTATTTCTCTGTACAAGATGGGCCTGCTGAGGTGAATAAAGCATGGTAACCATGACAACTGTATTTTCTGTAAGTTGCAAAGCGTACAAAGTACATTAAAAAAAGTTTTCTCCCCCATGTATTTTAAGCACAATTGTTCACTTGGGCGGCATTGCATGTGCAGTTAACTGATGGGTTTGTGTCTTATTAACTGAACAATAAAGATATTCCGCACAAGGTATTGTTATATAAGTGGCATTTGCTTATTATTTCCTTGTCTGGTTGTTTTTGCAGAGTCCTTGAAGCATTCATTCTGAGCTTATATAATGAGATATATATGGAATCACAGTGCTGATGCTAACATAAGCCCTTTCACTGCCTGGGGACATTTTTGCAGTGAAATATGCTACAGGCTCATCTAACCCGTATAAGGTTAAGTTAGGCTGTGCTCTTTTTAGACTCATTTTATAAACACGACTGAGCACATACTTTGTGAAAGATACAATATTTGACATTATTTGCTAGTTATTGGTACGCATATATTACAGCTGTATAAGTACCTGTAAAATACTGTACCGGAGGTCCCAGGGTTACAGACTCATGGGCGTAGAAGCCCCCAAAAATCTGGGGGGAGATAAAGTATAAAGAGACAAAAAAAATGGTGGCCCTGAGTGGCTCAATTTAATTCTACTCTCAGGATAGAGTGTCTCCAAGGGAAGAGAGGGCAGGCTAACCAACCAGTGAAGGGAGGGCAGGCCAACCAACCAGTGAAGGGAGGGCAGGCCAGCCAACCAGTGAAGGGAGGGCAGGCCAACCAACCAGTGAAGGGAGGGCAGGCCAGCCAACCAGTGAAGGGAGGGCAGGCCAGCCAACCAGTGAAGGCAGGGCAGGCCAACCAACAAGTATAAAGAAAACATACTATAGTGGTGCACTACACAATATAAACTAAATGTGTTAGAATATCAAAGGAATGTTATTTATCCACCACCAATGGAAGTAGTGATCTGAGGAAATACAGATTCTCCCTCTGTTCTAATGTTAACAGTCCAAGTCCAAGAATGGATACATGATGAGCTGCTATCCTGAAGATATTTGAGAGACCTCCCTGCAGAGTATATGAACTTGGTGCAAAAAAAATTGGAGAAAGCAAAAAATTTAAAAAATTTAAAAAATATACTGTAAAGAAAGTTTGGATTATTTTAATACATAAACAAATATTGAACTTACGAAACATAAAAATGGTTATCTACTTTATACTAAGAAAGTCAATTATTTAGCCTAAAACATATGTAGAACCTCTCTACATCATCTCTACAACATATGTAGAACCTCTCAGATCATTTACACTTTTGTAAGCTTTAATTAAAAAGAAGTTCAACATATGTATTATGCAGGTAATTGACTTTTGTTTAGTATTAAGTAGATAACCTTTGATTAATCTCATACTCTGTGACTATAGGATATATCTTAAAAATACATTTATGTGTACTGACAGAGATTGCAGGCAAGTACAATCTTTCATTTGTGTATTAAAATAAGCCAAACTTACATCACCATATATTTTTGCTGCACTCTTAATAAGATAATGTGTTTAGAATCTGCAGAGAGCAGAGACAACCTAAGGAAGATAGCGATAATTGGATAGAAATGGAAAGGTAGAAAGAAAGAGAGAAAAAGAAAAAAAAGTACTTTACAGAAAGAGTATTAGATAAATGGAATAGTCATCCTGTGGAAATGGTAGTGTGAAACACAGTTCAGGAAGTAAAGCATGTCTGAGATAAGCTGAAGGCCACCATAAGGCTTAATAAGCCAGAATTTGGGGTTAATAGAATGGGCACGCTAGGTGGGCCTTTCTAGTTATCATCTGTCATTAAATCATTGTTTCTATATTTAGGGGAGGAGGTAAAAAAAAACTGAGAAAAAAAGGTCAAACAAGGGAGAGAGTTTGGAGAGAAAAACACAGAACTATATTTGTGCTATAAATCTAAATGTTCATGTTATGCTAATGTACAGACTTTTCCCCTTCTCACTTTTCTCCAATTTTAATCCCTACATGATACTTTACCAGGAGATAATAGTGTGAGGGTAGGTGGTATATGGGTCATGTGGGAAAAGAAGGGGAAGGGGAAGTAGAAAGTGAGATGGGGAAAAATGCAGACTGGAAAAAACAGAATAAAGGACAAAAAGTAGAAGTGAGTTGAAAAGATATGAATTAACTGTATCTATTGCAAAAGTTAAAAATGACTGCAAAATTCAATGTTGTTCGTACCTTTGTGCAAATACTGTTTCTGCTGCTTCTTGGCTGCCCATTGCATCCTCCAGGGTTGCAGTTGAAAAGGGGGGATTCAAAGCTTCCCTGGGTGAGACCTACTGCTTCATTGCTATTTGTTGTGTCCCCTGTTTATATGCTCTAGGGGGTTTACCCCCCCCCCCCCCCTCAGTTCCTACATCCCTTTACAGAAGACCCGACTTACAAACGTCTCCCAAGTCTTTTTGTATGAGTTTCTTTTTATGTTCTGTTTATCTCAATTAAAAGAAAGAGCACAATAGTTTCTGTAAATTATTATTACATTGCATGGGGTATTATAATTATTATTACAGTATAAAATTATATTATTATTATTACCACAAATGAGCAATTAAAGTATTATTATTATTATGATTATTAATAATAATCAGAGATACAAGCTTAATACAAATCAGACCTAAAGACCTTCTTCAGAACGTATCCTGTCTGTAACCCGGGAACCTCCTGTATTTATCTACTTCAAAGGTCCCAAGAGTCTTCAAAGTGAAGATTTGGTGTGTGATTTGAGGCTAGGACGGAGGTTCACCTTCCAGCAGGACAATGACCCCAAACACACTGCTAAAGCAACACTTGAGTGGTTTAAGGGGAAACATGTAAATGTGTTGGAATGGCCCTTGTCAAAGCCCAGACCTCAATCCAATAGAAATTCTGTGGTCAGACATAAAGATTGCTGTTCACAAGTGCAAACCATTCAACTTGAAGGAGCTAGAGCAGTTTTGCAAGGAGGAATAGGCAAAAATCCCAGTGGTAAGATGTGGCAAGCTCATAGAGACTTATCCAAAGCGACTTGGAGCTGTGATTGCCGCAAAAGGTGGCTCTACAAAGTATTGACTATAGGGGGGTAAACAGTTATGCACTTTGACTTTTTCTGTTATTTTGTCCTATTTGTCGTTTGCTTCTCAATAAAAACAAACAAACACATCTTTAAAGTTGTGGGCATGTTCTGTAAATTAAATGATGCAAATCCTCAAATAATCCATGTTAATTCAAGGTTGTGAGGCAACAAAACATGAAAAATGCCAAGGGGGTGAATACTTTTGCAAGGCACTGTATTTTCTATGCTTGTTATGTGTTTGTAGCCCCATCTCTATCTCCCTAGTTAAATGTAAAGGATAGGCTATTTTGTGGGTGTGTTAGTATATTCCCCTTTTGTAAACTAGTTTAGTAATTCTTTGTCATGCAAAACCTACACAACTCTTCACCAGTATACAAATCATATATTGTGTTTTAGCAAAAAATAAGCTTTTCACTGGTATCCTTAATATTTAGATTATTAGCAATTTAAAAAAGAAGTAATGTTGGTAAAAAATAAAAAATAATATATATAAATATTATTTTATACCAATGCAGACCAGAAACTGTCAATAGTGCTGAAGAATTATGTTAACATGCAGGACCAAAAAATCATAACCCAGTGTTAACCAGGTTAATTAATTTGTTTACCAAACATTCAATAAAAGTATTTGTTTTCTGTAATTATATGCATCAAGAGAAATTCAATATTACCAATATTACTGTCGACTAATGCTGGGCAAGCCTAATTTTCAATGACAAACTATACCAGAATGTCTAAATAACATATTATCAAAAAGAAATTAGAATGAAGAACCAGAATTCATGCATTACTCCATAAAGTCAGACATTCACTAATCGTCTATAATCATCATGGCTTGAGAAAGCATGCCTGGCGTGGGACACATCCATATTTTTTCTGGTTGCTTTCCCTTGGGCTGGTCCCATAACACATTCTTTGTTAGGAATCTTCTTCGATCCGTAAAATAATTACATTTTCTTTCTGAAGGTCTTATCGTCTCACTCTCTGCTCAAGCAGCTTGTTGACATGTGATATTATTGTGTTTTTTAGTTTTTATTAATAAAGTGTTACCGTATATTTGACGTTGAGTTTTTTCTATACTTGATTTTTGCTTATTGTTTTTTAATCTTTGAAGAAATACATATTTTTATCATTTCACCAATAAGATGAATTATAGATGTATAGCTTGCCATATTGGTCACAGAATAAAGAAAGCTGTAGTTGTTGATCTCTTTTTGCAATACCAACAGAAACATTTTCATAAATTAAATATAGTTCTTTCAAAACTACAAATATTTTGTAGCTTTACTGTAAAAAGCTTAGATTATTAAAATGGTAGTAACACAAGGATTTTCACATTTGATTTTTTAGTGCCAACGGTAAAATATGCACACCGCTATTTTACACCAAACTATACCAGGAAATAAAAAGAACCATATAAATGCATAGGAGGGGCATCACCAGCTATAGCCACACATTATAACTTCAAGGTAAGTGCATATGGAGTCTTAGTGGTATGTGAGAATATACATGCATACATATATACACTCAACTGAACTTAAGTTCTGTATGCTGGAATATTAGTTTTAAAATAAAAAAAATACTATACCAGTGTCTCCAAATATCAAGTGCTATGAAAAATTACAGAAACTTTATTTTATTTGGAAACACTGAGAAAGTAATGGTATAGAAATTACCCAAACTTTCCCCTAGATGAGATATATTTAACTTAGATGATAGGGCATTTTTAAGCTATATATATTTGACTCTACTATTAAGTGATTATTTAATAAACTACTACTACAAAGCTGCATCTTGAATTAATTTAAATTATACCATAGCTGGAACTCCTTTGCGTCACTTTAATCCCACCATAAATATAACCCAATAATCACTCCTTCTGCTAATATAATACTACATGCATCACTATTTTATCTCTTACCTCTTAATAAAACTTTCACACTCCAAATTTACTATGGATGTTTTTTTACTTTGTGTTTGATAAAGTGTTTCTTGTCTGTCAGATCCCATTGTTTAAAAAATAGAAAAAATACCAAAAATTCCCATACCATACATAATACAGTATAAAGTCCTATATGGAAGTGTCACTACTCATAACCTAAATTATACTTCTATCAAAATATAGAATGGACAATAATCAGAGTGGAGCAGAGGTGAAGAGTAGCTGAAATAATATAAATATTTATCTACTAGTAAGGCCGCGATAAAATATGCACTATACAAGAACACTGAGTTTAGTAACAGTTTTGTAGAATATATACCGTATTTATCGGAGTATAACACGCACTTTTTCTCCCTGAAAATAGGGAGCAAATGATAGGTGCGTCTTATACGCCGATATTCCCTCCCCCCTCCTCATCCTCATCCTCAACTCCCCTCCACATTCTAACCCCCCCTCCTCATTCTAATCCTCCCCCTCCTCAACCTAAACCCCCCTCCTCAACCTAAACCCCCCTAAATACCTCCCCCTCACTTACCTGCTTCTGCTCCGGCCTCCGCTCCGCTCCTGGACCCGGCGCGCATGTGACGTCACATGCGCGCCACGTCATTAGCATATACCGGGATGGGGGAGGATGGGGGGTTTGAGGAGGGGGTTGAGGATGAGGAGGGAGGTTGAGGTTGAGGATTTTGCTTCAAAGTTCTTTATTTGAAAAAAATGTTCCCCCTGAAATTTCCTTCTTAAAATGAGGTGCGTGTTATACGCCGGTGCGTGTTATATGCCGATAAATACGGTAGTCAGATAATAGGTAGTCTGTCTACATGTTTAGATATAGTATAGTCAATTCTTTGCCACATTAGGCCAGTATATCTGCAGAGTTTATTAAGCGGCCTGAGCCAATGATTATGTGTAAAATATTTTATAATTAGGAAATAGACTGTGCTTATAGACTGGATCACACGCACTTTAGCTTTACCTATATGGATCAACAAGCAGAACATCTTATCTGTAAACAGGATGCGGAGTAAAATGTTGAATTATAACTGGAAGTGACAGATAGTGTTAGACAATTAAAGTATATTGTAAAAAACTTCAAAAGAATAAAAACTAGGATATGTTTTACTAATCATACTTTACTTACACATGGTCTTGTCAGTGTCACTTCAGTAATTAACCAGGAACATATCACATCATCACATACATGTCAGCATAGCAAAGAGACAACAAATACACATGATATAAAAAATCTTACCTTTCCTGTAAGCCCACAGGTTTCATTTTAAATGGGGATGGGCCGGCAGAAAGTGGAGGTTTGATCTCAAAGGAGCCTGGATACTGAGGGTCTACAATCACATTCACGGCTTTGGGAAGATGCTCTGGGTGTACCATACTGCTCGCACACTTAGCCTCAGACTGTGCCGGCTGAACTGGGAGAGGTGACAGGTGTATCTCTTGTTTTTTTTTGTCTTGCCTCAATGAAAATTGAATCCTTTCTTTTAATCGGTAAAGAACCTACAGAGATAGAAAGTACAGAGTATCTACAATTTTCTCCTCCTACTATATAAACACAGCAAAGCAAACAAAAAAAAATCAAAGCTGAGCATTCAGAAAAAGCTCCATAGTTTGTGTTGTGGGAGGAAGGATTTTTTCTAAGGAAGGTTGAATTTTTGTTTCTATTTGTGAAATCTGGCCGC
The DNA here is from genome assembly GCA_027410445.1 of Discoglossus pictus. Classification (NCBI taxonomy): domain Eukaryota; kingdom Metazoa; phylum Chordata; class Amphibia; order Anura; family Alytidae; genus Discoglossus; species Discoglossus pictus. Next base: position 314,047,023 of record CM050167.1, read on the forward strand.
AATTATCTACCACATAGTCGGCTTTCTAAAGGTTTCAGGTAGGAATAAAGGCAGTAATTATGATTAAACAAGTGATCGATGTTTAATGCATTGTTCATAAAAACAGAAGATATACTGAGATCCCTTCTACATGATGTGTTTCTAAGCAAAACACACATTCAATTTGCCTCAAAGTTATTTGCAGAAAGTACAACATTCAGTAATTAAAAAAAGTAACTAACAGGGAAGCATGTTAGTACACACACATCCCCTTCCCCATCGGCACTGTAAAACATCTGAGGCAAACATGATATATATATAGACATCCCAGGACATCATATTTGATTAGCTAAAAATATTTTTCTATGTTTGTATGTATGTATATATAAGCTTTTTTACAGCCTGTGTATACAATGAGCTGTATCCCCCCAGAATTATTCTGTCTCCTACACCCCTGTAAGCTTCAAATATGTTTCCAGTCATTTTTCATACTGTATAAAAGGGTCTCACTATTATTTTTTAATTTTTATCTAAATTCATTATTGGTTAAAATGTGAAATGTCCATTACTATAAACTACAGACTGATAGCAACGTATCTAAGAGGTTTTAGATTTTGACAACTGACTAACACAAAACACATGCTATAAGGTTTCCAAAAAGCTTGCACAACATTAGTCCTCAGGGGCATGATCTAGGTTATTTGTAATAAAGGGGTCTCAAATATTTTGATTTGCTTTGGCTGACATAGGAATATCTTGAATATGTGGTTTAGATCTAACGTTAGACTAGTCTGTTTACAATGACAACCTTTATCAGAACCTCTTAATAACAATATGAAAGCATACATTATCTGAAATAAAACACACTTCATAAATAAGAATAAAAAAATGCATTCATCAATAAAATTAGCCATTCGTTCTAGGTGTTTTCCTGGTGTGAAACACGTATCTCTTTTTCACTTTTGCCCAAGTTTTATTACTGGTGGCTTGGGGGGTTGAGTGGCCTTTAACTGACGCTAAGCAGATTTGCTTTCCTATTTGGTGCCATTTATCATGTTACCCTTTCTTTGAGAGAACTGCTGTTTGCATGCATTCAGTGCTTCCACGCGGAACAGATTCCTGATCATTTTAATACATTTTATAAATATTGTTTTTTATATTTTATAAAACAAGTCCTCTATTATTTTATATGTTGATGATAAATGGAGCTTAAAATGTGATTTACCATGGCCTTTACTATTAATGGCAGATTAATAGCAACATGACTAAGGGTATAATATAATATATGATGTGTGTTTTCTGGTTGTGTTATCACATGTTCAGATCAAGTATTAGCTGCATATTAGACTAAAAACAGTACATAGGGAATACATATGGGGTTAGCCACTTTTAAATACTACAGCACAGGTATTTAAGACCAAAGTAAAACAAATGTACTGTCTTCCTACATAAATTGTACTCAATATTAAGCCACAAAGCTGTAAAAAAATAAAATAAACACTGATTAGTTATAGAACCAATGTAAAAATGTTGGTTTCATAAAAAGGATGAGGTAATCTCACAACTACTTATATAAAGAAATGTGTTGGCATAGGAAAGAGGGGAGCCATAGGGGTTTGTAATGTTGCGTATCTTATTGGAGGTTTCTATTCTTTCTTTTTCTTAACATTAACAATTTATAAACTGTGCAAGACTTATGTGTATATGTTTTTACCACTATTTTAGAGTATTTCAAAGAGTGAAATACTCTAAAATACTCTAAATGTTCTGTACCATTGCTCTAAGGATCATATATTTTATCAATTGTAGACATATCAGTCTCTATGTGGTGCACCATTTTGCATGTAAACATATATTTTTAGAATGTGTTTAAATAAATTATCCTTATGTGTTTTACCACAATTTTCTGATTCCTTTCTAGTATTCAGTACTTTTCCTATTTCACTATACATGCTTATATTTTTCATGTGGTGATCAACTGGGTCGGTAAGTAACACTCTCTTCTTTCCTTCATGTGTTTGCTGGTTTATGGTCTAGATATAAGGAATGTTAATTTGTGCACCTATTATATTTGTAATATTTGTAATATTTTGAAGCTGACCTGGCTGAGACTTGAATCTACATCTCTCTTTTATGGGAAGCTACATGTTAAATTGAAATTATATCTCTCTTTTATGGGAAACTCCACATTAAACTGAACCTATATTTCTCTTTTATGAGAAGCTCTAGGTAAAACTGGTCCATTGAAGAAAGATACCCCTATATTTGTTAAGGCTATGGTGGCTCGTTGCCATCAAAGCTTCAGAACTTGAGTATTTAGGGAACATGTCAACTCTTCTTGCAAGCTTCAGCTCATTATAGATCTTATTAAGTGTTGTACCTAGATGAAAAAGGTTTTGAGATACCAGCCTACATTTAATCATCAATGAAATCTACACTCTTGTTTTCTTTTGTATAAATATCAGACATTATTATGAAAATGAATTCTTGCAAAGTCAAAAAAGTTTTACCGTGAGACAGGTGGGTCACCAAAAACAAAACATAACAAGACTGAATTCTAAGACAAGAAAAGAGCACTCGTTCCACTGCCTCTGACACTTAAATTAATGACATTTGTTGTTATTAATGAAAATGGCACATTATTTAAAAAATCCAGTCATTAAGACAAAATCGGATAAAAGTCAGACTCGATTGCAGTGTTAATTTTTGCTTTATTTTTTTGTATGAGTTTCTAATTGGAAGATTAACAATGTTGTTGTTTTATTGGCATTTCACAGTTTTTATCTCTGCTAAGATGTTTTTGTGCTATTTTCTGCACTGTTTTCAATGTATGTGGGAGGGCAGCTACACCTTGTAGATTGTGTTCATTGTGTATTATGAAAGCACTCGCCCACAGTCAGGCAATGCTTGTGTTGTGCTCTGAGCCCATCCAAAACATCTACCTACAGACAACACGTGGATATGCTATTTCTACAAGTATGGCCTTAACCCCTTCAGTACTTATCCTGTAGTTTTTTGTCCTTGATTTTCTGATATTTTGAGTCCAAAGTAGATTTTTTAATTGATACTTTATACTCTGATATTATCATGTATTTAGATATTTTACAGAAATACTAGGATCCATTAAAGCATTACTATACTGTAGGAAAGCATCACATGTTTGTGACGCGTGTAACAAACTAAAATTAGCAGCTGTGAAAACCTGAACAGAAGACCATTTTTATAGAAAATCTTAATTTTTCAAGACTCTTTTAGATGTAGGCAGTTTCTGTCTTGCCGGACATGAGCTCTTGCTGCTAGTTTGGAGTCTGAGCGTTTATCTCTGTTTTATCTATCAATCAAGGGAGAGGTGGGGAGGAATATTTATTAAATCATTGCATCTTTAGAATTTTAAACTTCCCCACTTCCCCGCAGATGCACAGAAGTAGGCCCCTTGTAACTATAACTGCAAGCCTACTTTTGCAGAAATATAAAAGGCACTTTCACACAACCAACTTTCACTAAAGTATAATGGATGCCTCCAGAAAAGACAACAAATTATTTTTTTTCTTTTTAATTAAAGACTAACATTTGCCTGCCAAGTTATGCTCTTAGACACAATTTTTTAATAGTACACATAGCCTATTGACAAGATGCTGTTTCAGTGTAGGCTAATAGACTCTCCATACATGTTACAAGTCCATGCCAAGAATTAAGCACATTAATAGACTAATTTAAGCAAATATGTTGGTATAGGAGAAAAAGCTTAACCAGACTTAAAAAAATATTTTACAAGTAAGAATGAAATGTTAAATGTTCACAGCATAAGTCCCAAATATGGTACAGTAATAAAGGATCAATAAAAATATAAATATTTGTCTTTGGAAGTTAATTAAAAATAAATAAATTATTAATTAAAAAAAATATTAATTTACTAAATGTTGACATTCATTCAGCTCAAGAGGTCCTTCTACCAGTTCAGGGCCCTATACTATTGGCCAATTCGTAAATTTATACACACTTAAAGGTATATGAAAGTGAGGTGGGTTATGAATGCATCCTGTAAAATGCATCATAACCCACCTAGCAAAAAAATTTTGCATGAAAAAATTCAAAAAAATTTAGCAGAAAAGAAAAAAATGTGCTGGGGGTGATGTAGACACCCCCAGAAACTGAGATTCGCATATTGGATATCTCATTTTTAATGAGATATCCAATATGCAGCACATGCGCATGCTGATTGGCTAAAGGAAAGGAAAGTGTCTGAAATCATGTGGCTTGCCACAGTAGGGCAGACTACAGGTGCTAACTGAGCATGTCTGCACAAAAAAAGAGACATTATATAAGTTATGCTAATTATCCCTGGGATTTCAAGGGGTGTCTACATTCAGAGAAAACACTGTACAAATGCTAGAAATTCAACAAACTTCAGGCTAACGGTTTAACTGTTTACTTTGGAATTTTTTCATGCAAACATTTTTTTTCAGACAGTATAAATATCAGATGCATTAATACCCCACCTCACTTACATATACCTTTAAAACTGCTCTTAATATTGCTACAGATTCTATTATCTACTCGCAATCCGATTAGGAGTTCCCCGCCCACAATCACTACGGACCAGCCAAAGCCGCAAATTTCAGCTTAGATCTCCATTGGTTTTAGCACAGCTCCAATATTATGAGCTCTAAATAATTGAAGTTACACAATATCAGTATTCTATTAAACCCGTAGCTCTAGCTCGCAAATAAAGTCTGACCTGCAACTGAAAAAAGTATTACGTTTCTGTCAAAAAATATGTGTACTAAACAGTGCTTGCAAGGGCTTTTTCAAACACTTATTATATCTGTAACAGCAATTAAACACACCACTGTACTTTAAAAGCATGAGAAGGCATTAGAATTAACTGCACAACAATCTCAAACCCACACATATGCAATTAAAAGATATTTTGATTAAATGTTATTTCGGAGTAAAGAGTAAAGATTTATCCTGGAACTCATGGGGTTAAAACACATCATGAAGCCTACATGGACTAAAACAGATGCATTTTATAGATTGCTTGATTGCGAGCCAGATCCGAAAGTATTACTTATTGGCACTTATTCATTCCCAGCTTCCAATTGCAGTTAACGTCTAACTTCCATTTTTTACTGACATCATGATGACGGACATTTACTATTGGCTGAGTCTAAGAAGTCAATAACGGGCTTGCTTAAATATTGTCAGATCATATGATCACAACCCCTGAAATCAGAATTAAAAAGACAGGGTTTACGAGTTGAGCCTTGAGGTCGGAATTTGCAGCTGGAGTTAATAGAATACATCTAAACATTTATTTAAAAAAATAACACCCGCAGCCAAATTTGTGAGTTTGAGGCATTTGTGAGCAGCTAATAGAATAAGGCCCTTAGTCTTTTTTGTTGTCTAATTAACTCATTAGTCGATTAGTGGTTTTTGTTTGCTGGTTTGCTGGTGACTACTGTGGTAAAAGTAGAGACAGGGGCCCTCATTCAATTGCGATTTGGCCAATTGAATAGGGCTCTAAATAAGCACATAACATATTTTTTCTATCCAAAAGCAAGGTTGTCACTAACTAAAAACTTCTTTAAAAAAAATATGTTATGTGCTTATTTAGAGCCCTATTCAATTGGCCGAATTGCAATTGAATGAGGGCCATGGTGTTTACATACTGACACCTCAGAATTCTCCTGAATTCACCTATATCTATCTATCTATCTATCTATCTATCTATCTATCTATCTATCTATCTATCTATCCATATATACAGGGGGTCCCTGGGTTACAGACTAGATTAGTTCCTGAGAACATAGAACATATTTAAACCGGATTTGTATGTAACTTGGATCCCTGATGGATGATAATAATAATAATGCTATAATGGCTCTATGTTATAATAATAATACAGAGTAATATTGTAATAATAATAATACCCCTGCACTGTAATAATAAGTTATAGAAACGATTGTGCTTTCTTGTAATTCAAACAAATAGAACATAAGAACAAACTCATACAAAAAGCCTTGGGAGCGCGTTCTTAAGTATGGGTCATCTGTAAGTTTAACCACCGGTAACTTGGGGAACTCCTTTATGTATGTATATACAGTGCCTTGCAAAAGTATTCACCCCCTTGGCATTTTTAGCGTTTTGTTGCCTCACAACCTGGAATTAACATGGAATGTTTGAGGATTTGAATCATTTAATTTACAGAACATGCCCGCAACTTTGAAGATGTTTTTTTTTTCTTTATTGTGAAGCAAACAACAAATAGGACAAAATAACAGAAAAAGTCAGTGTGCATAACTATTCACCCCTAAAGTCAATACTTTGTAGAGCCACCTTTTGCGTCAATCACAGCTCCAAGTCACTTTGGATAAGTCTCTATGAGCTTGCCACATCTTACCACTGTCCACAGATTTTCTATTCCAACATATTTAAATTTTTCGCCTTGAACCACTCATGTGTTTCTTTAGAAGTGTGTTTGGGGTCATTGTCCTCCTGGAAGGTGAACCTCCGTCCTAGCCTCAAATCACGCACAGAGTGGTACAGGTTTTGCTCAAGGATATCCCTGTATTTAGCACCATCCCTCTTTCCCTCAACTCTGACCAGTTTCCCAGTCCCAGCTGCTGAAAAACATGATGCTTCCACCACCATGTTTCACTGTGGCGATGGTGTTCTTTGGGTGATGTGATGTGTTGGGTTTGCGCCAGACATAGCGTTTTCTTTGATGGCCGAAAAGTTACATTTTAGTCTCATCAGACCAGAGCACCTTCCTCCATACATTTTGGGAGTCTCCCACATGCCTTTTTGCAAACTCAAAACATGCCATTTTGTTTTTTGCTGAAAGTAAAGGCTTTTTTCTGGCCACTCTGCCATAAAGCCCAACTCTATGGAGCGTATGGCTTATTGTCGTCCTATGTACAGATACTCCAGTCTCTGCTGTGGAACTCTGCAGCTCCTCCAGGGTTACCTTAGGTCTCTGTGCTGCCTCTCTGATTAATTCCCTCCTTGCCCGGTCCATGAGTTTTGGTGGGCGGCTTTCTCTTGTCAGGTTTGCTGTTGTGCCATGTTCTTGCCATTTGGTTATGATAAATTTGACGGTGCTCCTGGGGATTTGGATATTTTCTTATAACCTAACCCTGACTTGTACTTCTCAACAACATTGCCCCTTACTTGTTTGGAGAGTTCCTTGGTCTTCATGGCAGTGTTTGGTTAGTAGTGCCTCTTGCTTAGGTGTTGAGCCTCTGGGGTCTTTCAAAAAAGGTGTGTATATGTAATGTCATGTGACACTTAGATTGCACACAGGCGGACATCATTTCACTAATTATGTGACTTCTGAAGGTAATTGGTTGCAGCAGAGCTTTTTATGGGCTTCATAACAAAGGGGGTGAATACATACGCACATGCCAATTTTCTGTTTTCTATTTCTAAAAAATAGTTTTATGTATACATTTTTGTCATTTCCCTTCACCAACCTAGACTATTGTGTTCTGATCCATCACATAACATTCAGATTAACAAAACATTGGTAAAAAGTCAAGTGGAGTGAATACTTTTGCAAGGGTGTGTATATATATTTATATATATATATATCAAGGAGCCATTCATCAATAATGAGTGTAATTCGGTATTCATAAGAAGTCTGGTGGGAGGATCTCTTGAGTTGAGTGACAACCAACATTTAGTAAACTGAAAGTTGTTTTCTAATTTTGCAGGACATGTTTAATAATCTCCAATTGTTGTTTAGTCGTTCCTGTTGTGTCCGATTCTCTGTGACCCTATGGCCCGCAACATTCCAGTGACATCTTGTGTCTGGTTGTGCTAATTCATAAGGCTTTCATGGTATAGGTACTACAGTGGGTTGCCAGTACCTTCCCCAGCAGACCACGATTTGTCTGACCTCTCTGCTATGACCTGCCCATCTTGGATGACCCTACATGGTATAGCTCAAAGCTTCACTGAGGTACACAAGCCCCTTCACCATGACAAGGTAGCGATCCAGAAGGGGAACTTCCAATTACAAATATTCATATTTGTATTGGTACTTTACTATCCTACCATAATAAGGACCTCCCCTGCGTCCCTTTAATTGTTTAAAATAAAATATACTAGACTACAAAATACTGTCGTTTTGGAGCATTACAGAGGTCTAATGAACGAAAGATGGTGGCATGAATGGGATGGAAAAATGGGAGATAGCTTTGTATGGGAGAGAAGAATTAGGCATAAAAGAAGAGGAGAGAAGAAGGATAGAGAAGAAAGGAGAAAAATGATCAAGGGGATCAAAACCTTCTGCTGTCACTTTTCAGCCAATCCTTGTTGGGCATTGGAAAATCCCACTCAGCACACAGACGCTGATGGTTCATATCAAACCTTTGTATTATTACTCTTTATTTATAACTATACAACTTGTGTAAAATATTTAAAATATACAAGAAACATTAATTTGCTATAGTACATATATGGTTCAATTTGTATTAGTGTCAAAACAAACAAAAGTGTGTGTACTTCATGCTACTGAAATTAACACAAATGTTAGTCTGTGTAAAAGAATTATCAACATGGGATTTTTCAGTTGGCATTGTATTGTAAAACTGTATAAATATTCTAATTACCGGTATGTTAAAATATAAAACTATTTTGTTGAGGGAAATAGGTAGGTGTCTAATACCAAATAGGTAGGTGTCATATAACAAAATATGCAATGATATTACCAAAATGCCCTCACTCTCCAAGATATCAGGAAGTACTCAGGTCAGGCAGCATGGAAACTAGCTATATGTAGATATATATTTTCTATAAAAGACTAGTTTTATATCCTTGCACAGCTTCTAATGCTGCCAATTTGTAATATACGTCACTGATTTTTTTCTTAAAATACAACGGTCCTTTAACTGATGTGATTAATGTACATGAAAGCCCATGGCTTGATGGTAATGAGTGTTGCATATCGTCCTAAGGCGCAGCTCATTCTGCAGTTATTAGCTAATCAATCTGCCATTCACTGAACACAACAGCAAACATACAAAAGGTATAACTCACAATCTGTTCTGCACTAGAGAGGAGGGAAGTGTTCAAGTAGATCGGGTTTTTTAACACCTGAGCAAATATTGTTGTGAAGGCTTCCTGCTGTGCATCTGTCAAAATATGTATTTCACAACATAAATTTGTTCTACATTAAAAGTCAGACTATTGCTGTGTGCCAGAGTATACTAAGCTTTAATAGAAACACTCAATATCCCCAAGCTGACACACACTAACATGAGGTGGGAGCTGCTGCTAAATATATCTATCAAAGGCAGTAAAAGGTGGGTTACCAACTTGAGATAATTAATAGTTAGGTATTTTAAGATTAAATTGCCTTTATTTAAATGACCACTGTGATCATACATTTAAATTAGCCTTGTTTGAAGAACTACACTTAAATATAGGCAACATGTTTGTATATTTATTAGTGCGCAAAAGTACAAAAACAAATGAACCCCAGTGGAAAATCTATATATAAATATATACATATAAATATATATATATATATATATATATATATATATATATATACATATATATATATATATATACCTCAATCTTTATATATATATATACCTCAATCTTTATTTATATATATATATATATATATATATATATATATATATATATTTACATACACACACATATAAACCTATGATTTGAGATATAGAGCTGAAGTCGAACTTGGTGGCCAAAGAAAGTCTGGATGGCGTAGGGCAGCATAAAACGTAAATACGCCCTTGGTGTAGAGCCAGTGAACTGTAATCAGACCACTCATTATTTTATTAAATACACCGCTGGAAACTACCTATGGACTGTCTCCTTGTTTGATATTGAAAGAGAACAAGATGACTCTGAAGTGTCACCTTGTCACAATATAGATATGTCACAATACATAAATGTGTTTGTAAAAAGAGAGACAGACACCTATAATTTGAAGTATACCCTGTCTTATAAAAACTTGCACATTTTATTAAACAGTTACAAAGGTTTTGGTTCAAATAAAGTCCATTTCAAGATTATACAAATCTAAAATGTATTAAAGTTCAGTACAGTTCCGAGAAGCTCTATAAAGAGAGTATGCATCAGGGGTGTAGGAGCCAGAATAATTCTGGGGGGATACAGCTCATTATATGAAATAGCTTATATATACATACATACAAATATAGAAAAATCTAGCAGGGATTTGTCCCCTTCCCCATCCCCCCCAATTTCCTACACCCATGGTATGCATGCCTATATAAATAAGTGGGTGTATAAAAATTAGTGAATGTGTGTATATATGTATGACAGTATTTCTTCATTTTGTCTAGGATAGAGGTTAAAGAAAATAACAGAGAGGAAAAGGGTAATGGATTATGTAGGTACATATATTTGCATGAGTATATATACATATTCTCATCTCATCTTTCTATCTCTGCTCAGTGACTCTCATGGTGAATCTACAGATAGGACACATGAAGTAGGTTGGTTGAGGGTGGTACTGGCTCCCAAGAACTGGGAAAATACTTTGTGGCAGTACACATGCCATAGCTGCAGTGCTGATTTCCATGATGCTGCTGCTTTTTTTCTGCCTCCTTAACCCCATCTTGTTTGCAAAGCTGTCAATGAACTACAAATGAATTGGGAGCCAGGCCTGTTATTTTCTTTGCTTTGTTTTGATGTGTAATTTTGTAATACTGGTTAATATATTTTAGTACATTTAAAAAAGCATTTAAACCCTCCTGTTATTGTGTTCCTCCATCAAAAGTGCCAAAAACATGGGCACAAACCCTGTGGAGACTGCTAGCTGTCACATTAGGTTATTTCATTAATATTATTCACTTAAATGTAACCAATGCATACAATTTACACTTCACTTCTATGAGGTCTCCAATGTGTCTGATTCTCACCTTCTAGAACCTACTCCAGTCTTTCTGTTCTGTCATCTAGGCTGCCATATTTCTTAGCTCTGACCCAAGACCACATCCACAGAGGAGGGGCTTCAGATAGTCAGTGTTTCATGTTGTTCAGACACAGCATGCCACTATATGCTTGCTAACAGCATGTGATCTGGTAGTTTGAAGCCTTTCCCCTTGTGACAGACAATATGAAAAAGGAGGGAGGTAGTATGAAGTCCTTCCCCTACATGTGAGAACCCGGTTACCCTGGGGGCTTGTTAGAAGTAAATGAAGTGCAAACTGTATAGGGCAGTTATAGCCACCTAACTGAAACATTTATGTAAAACCAAAAAATGCATAAAGAGCTTTACAATGTCATATAATTAAAGGACCACTGTAGTTAATTTGCAAGTAAAACTTATACATTTGTTTGTTGGGCAAATACTATTTAAAACAGTATGTTGTTTAAAATAAATAAAAAGTAATATTGTTTACCTTGGACTGTCAGTTTTCCCCTCAAGCACAGCAGCTTATCTCCCCTTCATGTGCCAGCTCTGACTGGAGGCTTGACCACTCAAACTGAGTATGCTGAGTAAAGGGAGATGTGATGGATCATAAGACGAGCCCTACGAGGGAGCTACAAAGTACTGTATATACTTGAGTATAAGCCAAGTTTTTCAGCCCTTTTTTTAAGGCTGAAAAAGCCTCCCTCGACTTATACTCGAGTCATCCCTGTGTCTCTTTCCCCCTGTGTCTGTCCCCCCCCCCCCTGTGTATCTTCCCCCCTCTCCCTCATGTCTCTTTCTATCCCCCTCCCTTATCATCCTCCTCATCCTCCCTCCTCATATTCAACCCCCACCTCATTTTCCCTCCTAATCCTCAACCCCCACCTCATCTTCCCTCCTCATCCTCCCTCCTCAACCCCCCTCCTCATCCTCCCATCTCATCCTCAACCCCCCTCCTCATGCTCTCTCCTCATCACTTTTCCCCTCTCTAATTACCTCCCCTCTCCTTTTCCCCTCTCTTAACTTCCATCAGCTGCTCCTCCGTGCGTCTTCTGGCTGTGTCGGGATCCGGCATATGCTAATGACGTGACGTCACATGTGCGTCACGTCATTAGAATATGCCGGGTCCCGACACAGCCGGAAGAAACGCAGAGGACAGGAGGAGCAGCTGATGGAAGGTAAGAGAGGGGAAAGGGAGAGGGGGAGGTAATTAGAGAGGGGTAAAGTGATGAGGAGGGAGGATGAGGATGGGGGTTGAGAAGGGGGGTTTAGGAGTGAGGATGAGGAGGGGGGATGAGGAGGAGGGTTGAGGAGGTAGGATGAGGAGGGAGGATGAGGAGGGGGGTTGAGGAGAGAGGATGAGGAGGGAGGATGAGGGGGGTTGAGGATGAGGAGGGGTGTTTAGGAGGGAGGATGAGGAGGATGATAAGGGAGGGGGAGGGAAAGAGACATGAGGGAGAGGGGGAGGAGACACAGGGGAAGGAGGGGGAAGATACACAGGGGAGGGAGGAGGGAAGAGACAGGGGAGGGAGAGGAGGGGAAGAGACACAGGGGAGGGAGAGGGGGGAAGAGACACAGGGGAGGGAGAGGGGGGGAGAGACACAGGGGAGAGAGAGGGGGGACACAAGAAAGGGGCATAGAGGGCACACAAAAGGGGACACAGAGGGCACAAGAGGGACACAGGGGGCAGTACATTTCCCACCCTTGGCTTATACTTGAGTCACTAAGTGTTCCCAGTATTTTGTGGTAAAATAGGTGCCTCGGCTTATACGCGGGTTGGCTTATACTCGAGTATATACGGTAGGTTATAATACAGCTATTGTCGCTGTGTAGGCCATAGGGGCAGGGCTTATTATAGTTACATCTTAGCCTAGTTGGTTTCCAAGCTCTATGATAAGCCGCATTGGAAGAGCTGACCATTCCCCAGGGATGTGGAGAAAGGCAGTTTTGTTTGAGGAGAATACAGAAAAAATAATTAAGGATTATTTATTTTAAACTGCATAGTGTTTTTAATAGTCTCTGCCCAACAAACATATGAACTTTTCTTGTAAACGCACTAAAGTGGCCCATTAATTAAGCCAAGCTTTTAGGTAGCCAGAAGGGAAAGCAAATTTGGCCTTTGTGATTCTTATTAGCAGTGGACAGTGTTTTCCGTATGCCGCCAGGGAGGCTGTAATATTGTACTTCCACCTTATAAAACTGCTCTTCTAGTATTTCATGTGCTGGATACAGACATTGATAGATGGCAGTTCACTGCAATTTCACCTTGACCACAATGAAGAGTGTTTCTCATTGTACCGAGAGGTACAGGAAATCCAAATTTGATATACTCTAGAAATAGAGGCAATATCACTACATCATAAATAGCTTGGAACAACAGCATCTAATACAAGAACCGGAAACTCTAGTCCTGAAATTGAATTAACAGGCAAGATCTCTGCTTGCACAATACTGTCCTGTAATAGCACTCCAGGACTTACTTTACCTAATCCTAGTATTTTATAGACCGAAGCCTCATAAATAAAAATATCAAAATTCCCTAAGCTTCTCACAGGCTCTAACAAAATTACTACCGCAGCCTAAATAAAGCACATCATAGGCCACGTGAAGCATAGAGAATTTCATAGACACGGGCATGTTAGCTAAGAAAATTGCAAACTATCAATCAATATTGAAAGTAAAAGCTATGCTACTCTGTGTTCTCAACAATTTCAAAAGCTATTCTTCTGTTTCAGTAGCTATACAGCTTCAGTGGATACCTTTCACACACATGCAGCCTTATTAAATTGCAATTTGGCCAATTAAATAGGGCTCTATATAAGCACACAGCATATTTTTTACAGAAGTTTTTAGCTAGTGAACTTCTAACCAAACTAAAAACTTCTGTAAAAAATATATCCCATGTGCTTATATAGAGCCCTATTCAATTGGCCAAATCACAATTTAATAAGTCTGATGTTCAGAAAAAAATATTAATTGATGTAAAAGCAGTTTTATTATTAATTATTCTAGGACCCTGAATGTGCCGGTTTATGATTTTCGTTTCTAAATTGTTGAAAGAAAAATCGGGAATGTTTTATCCTCAAAGTCTGCTCATAGAAGTACTTTCTAATAGTATTAACCAATGTGTTACCTGCACTAGAGTCTAACCATTATGATCTACAAGTATGGATATGTTGTATATATAAATGAAAGAAACCAGCAGGCCTGAATAATAGCTATATTTTGATTGGCTGTTGGTATTTTGCTAGAAAAGTACATCATGCATGTGTTGAGGAAATAACAGCCTCAGTCTTTTCAAAACTTGAGTTTTCATGCCAACACATTATTTATATGGCACATTATACATGTATATTAATGAAACACGTAACAATGCATAGGTAGTGCACAATGCAAGAAATAGCGCGCATATAAATACAATTGCATCTGGTCATTAAAACATTTCAATGGAAGTGTTCAATAATTGAGTATGAATGCTGGGTATTTTAAACTTAAAATATCTATAAAGGACCTCCTTCATGTCTCTGCTTATCTAGGATCATTAATTAACTCTTACAGGAGCTTGACAAGCAAGTGGAGCCAGTTCAATTAATATAAATATATACTACAACCAACTGCAATAATTTCTGAAATAACTGGGACTTTTGTGTAATTTTACCAAATGATTTTGCTGTACTGCAGTGATTGCTGTTTACCAAACATAACAGACTAAATACACTTAGAATTAAGAGAAAAAAAAACAGTGGGCTGCATTCTATTGGCTAATTTTCAAAGTTACACACACTTAAAACCCCTCTGAAAATTGTTACCAATTCTATTAGCTACTCGCATTCCGATTACGGGTTTTTCTCCCACAATCACTATGGGTCAACCAAAGCTGCAAAACCAGCCTTAGAACTCCATTGGTTTTAGCACAGCTCAAATATTACGAGGGCTAAATAATTAAAGTTACACAAAATCAATATTCTATTAGGGCCTCATTCTATTATCGGCCGTAGGAGATGCGGGGCTGCAAGGACCGGCCGCAAGCTATTCGCCTATTCTATTCCCTACCGGCCTGGGATTCCGGCAGGCTTGGGGCCGACGCCTTGCTATCCCTTGCGGCCGCTCGCGCCGGAGGAAAGCCTTTGATCTAAAACGGCCGCAAGAGTTTCGGCCGCAAGAAAATCCCGGTTGCTATTCTATTACTCCGGGAACCCTCTCTGCAAGGCTAAAACCGAGCCGCAGCTTACTTGCAGGAAAAAGGTCCCGCTAGCACCAATTAAGCACATTATAAAGCCAAAGCCATCCTGCACTCTGAGGAGACTATAAAGTGATTGTAGGTGTTAGCAAAAATAGCACAACATTCCCCTATGCTAAAATCCGTAAAAAAAATATTTTTTAATTTATGTCAAAAATCCATGTAAAAAGTCCAGAGGGCTTGGAGCACCTCAGACCCGGCCACGCTGCGGCCGGAAAATAAACAGTTAATGTAAACTCAGATTTGGGCTGATGTGCAAGCTTGAGAGGGGGTTGCTATTAATCCTCATGTCCCCCAATATGATCCCTAGCATTTACAGAGCTGTATAGTGCCGTCTTGAATTTATTTTTGCGTTTTAAGTTTTCTGAGCTTACGGCCGGTTGCAAGTTATGCGGCCGGCCGTAAGGGGAGATCCTTGCGGGGCCGTATATTTGAATTGCAAGATTACAGAACCCCCGCAAGGAATCGCAGCCTTGCGGCCGTTTTACTGCCGATAATAGAATGAGGCCCTTAGACTTTAAGGGATAGATTGCAAAAAAAAAAGTCTAACACGAAATTGAAAAAAGTATCACGTTTCTGGCAAATTTTACAAGTACTCAAGAGCACTCGCAAAGGCATTTTTCAATCAATTATTAGAGCCTTAACTGCTATTAAACACGCAATAATTTACTTTAAAACTATGAGAAAGCATAGAAATACATTAGAATTAATCGCATAACTTAAACCCACAAATATGCATGTACATTTTTTTGTGTGAAATGGATCTTGGGACTTAATGGGTTTATACGTATCATGGAAACCACATGGACTAGAACAATTGCATGAATTCATTTTATTGAGTTCTACATTGCTGGATTGCGAGTCCGATTGCTAAATTTACTTTGACACTAATTAATTAGTGAAGTTTAAGTATAGACTCCATTATATTATATTGGCACTAATTAATTCATAGCCTCCGGTTGCCGATTACGTCTATCTTCCATGTTTTACTGATGTCATGATGATGGTCACATTTACTATTGACTGTGAATAAGAAGTAAATTACAGACTTGCCTAAAAATAGCCAGGGCTTACGAGTTCAGCCTTGCAGTCTGAATTTGCGAGTAGGAATCAATTAAATACATCTAAACATTTAATAAAAAAAACACCCACAGATAAATTTGTGAGATCGAGGCATTTGCGAGCAGCTAATAGAATATTGACTATTATCAGCTATTTGCCGCACCCGGGCATAAGTCAGCTGTAGTCACTTGTTAAGCATTTTATGACATTTTGGTGATACAGTGATAACTATATTCATAGACAGTGACACACTCCACAGACCTTCTCAGCCTAAGGGGTATAAACTACAAACTATACTTTATTTGTACATGAACAGTGTTGTTTTATGACACCTCCCATCTCATTGTCTTAAAATGTCTACAAAAAACATAAATGTACTATCTATTCTCTGTACTAGTGTACTCTGTATGGTAGGCATGGGTGTAGGAGCCAAAGAAAATCCGGGGGAATACCGCATATAATATAAAAATACAACACAACTGCTTCTCTACACATAAACACACACATTGAAAAATCTGGGGAGATTTGTCCCCCCCCCCCCCCCCAGTTCCTACACCCATGGTAGGACCTTAAGCTAATGATTGTTGTACAAAAAAAAAAAAACTTAGATGCAGAGAAAAATGTCCATATATACAAATATATATATTGCTCAAGATTCTCACAGGCTGCAATGAAACATTACATAGAAATCAGCCTCAAGGAACGTCTTCAAATCCACTGAGAATGTTAGTAAATTTGGCAAATGAAGCTAGAAACATGAGTCTAACTAAGTCTCAAATAACACACTAGAATTTGGAATTAAAGCAAATGTGTGTCATGTTCACCATGACACCCTTTTCTTATTTAGTTACAGTGATCTCTCTTACATTGTAGAATAAACTTAAAAAAAACAATGAAAGTATATATATATATATATATATATATATATATATATATATATATATAAATATATATATATACATATATATCATATATATATATATATATATATATATATATATATATATATATATATATATATATTGAATTTTTAACCTGTATTTACATGTATTTTTTAACAAATATGTAACTTCACTCAAACATTTGTTGTGGGAATTTACAAAGCATTTTCTCTACTTTCTCACCTGAGATGAGGTGAGAAAAGCTGTTTTTTCCCATAGGAAATAGTGCATAGTAAATCAAGAGATGAGATAAATATGGGGATTTATTAAGCATCTCAAGTACAAAAGATAACAAGAGTAGCCAGTGTCAACATGTCATTAAGTATAAATAAATAATTAATGAATTACTTACCATTAAGCATGTTACTATGATGAGAAAGATGCTGAGAAAGATGACAATAGTATAAAAACCTTCTTTGGTCCATATCTTATCTGCTTCATGCTGACCCTGCAGAACATTTTTCTTAAAAACAAAAAAAAAAAATAAAGTTAAATATTATCCAAATATACAGGAGAATCACCGACAGCTGGACAAGAACTTATGTACAGAATACTAAAAAGCAGAGATCTAACCTGAGCAACTTAGACAGGGACTGAGAGTGTCAAATCTCTTTACTGCTAAAATAATCTCCCCACACACATATTATGGTCCGATCTCAACTAGCAAACACAGTTAATGTTTTGTTTTTTTGTATTTTTTTCTTGGAAATTACCCGGCTCACCAACTATGAGAGCTGTGCACTTGTTTGCCAATAGTTAAACGTAATCTTTCTCATTTGCTTTCTAGTTCCTCCCACTACACCCACGCACTCACATTGTATGTTACCCAGCCTACCTACACAGGTGGAAACAGGTGCAGGCACACTCAAAGATGAATTATTAAACAGACAGACCGGGGGAACGGAGCTATTCAAACTGAACCCATTCAGTATCATACTGCTTGTCCCCAGTGTCTGCTTGACAAGAACAATATACTTGCATTTCTGTTTTTCTCTATTTACTATTCACTTTGCTCCCATTTTGTTATTTTGCTATAAGAAAGAAGTAGGCTTGTTCACACTGGATACACTGATTAGCAAGGTAAAAAAATAAAAATAACCTTTAAATGTATTATCTATTTAAAATAGGTGGTAAACCTTAAGAGTGTCTCTTTAAACAGCAAGTCATCTATCTATCTAGATATCTAGATATCTAGATATCTATCTATCTATCTATCTATCTAGATATCTATCTATCTATCTATATATCTATCTATCTATGTCAGGGTAATCAATAGTGGTCGTTTCTTTCCAGACCACCATTTCTTCATTAAAATGTACTATTTGTGTCCAGAATTTTCAAAGCTTTAAATAAACTATTATTTAAGTGGTGTTTTTTTCTGGGTCTCGTTCCCTATGTGATCTTATGTTAAAATAGTTTTTGTGAATCAAAAAAATAAAACCAAGATCCCTCATTATTCCATGGCATCTTGTTTAGTGAGAACTGCTTGTAAAGTAAAAACGTATCTAATGAAAAAATTACATTTTTCATTGGTGCACATGCTATAATCTGTCAGTCTTCCTCATAAGAGCAAACATTTAGAATGAATAAATAGATCTATTGCATAAAATAATTCCCTTTTACACCTAAGTGAAAACTCCTATAATGAGGTATTCTTGCATGGAATCTGAGCCTTGACATCATTTTTACTTTTGGAGCTTGGAAAATGTTGTAAAAATTGACTACTCCTAATTACAGTATTTATATATCTCTATAAAATCACACACACATTCAAACAACTGTGAGTATATGTTTTAATTACATCTATTTATTTTGTTCAGTTAGAGGTATATATAAAGTAAAGTTAACTAGCCTTTGGGGTTTTCTAAAGCCATTTGATAAACAGTCTCTACAGAAAACAGCAGGAGTGAGGTATGTTTATTAATTTTTACGCATTTCATAATGTGATATTTTAGAAACCTGTCACACCCCACACATTTCCCTGGTGATTCAAACAAGTAATTCATGTTTTTGGAATAACGTGATAAAGTGATAACTTAAACCCCTTATCAGAGAGACACAAGTTGTATATTTGATGATGTCACATGCAATGCATATGACCTCACCATGGATAGGCAATTAATAGGTTAATATAGGGTCAGGGGATAAAGCACATGAAGAGAACTATAGACCTCACATGTTCATATAATTGCATGGGATGCATCTGCTTTTACAGTACCGTATTGGTCTGAATATAAGCCGCACCAGCATATAAGCCGCACCCGTAAAGTTCAAGGGGAAAAAATAGAAAAAAGATAGTACTCAAATATAAGCCGCACCCGTAAAATTGGAGAGAAAAAGACTCTCAAAGTGATCAGCCATTGCAAGAAACAGGCTATCCAATTAGCACTGTAGCTTTTTTTGCAGGTTACAGGCTTTACAGGATGTTAGATGCACTAAAATCGTAAATCGCTATTCAATACCGCAGTCTAAAACACGAAAAGCACCACCCTTAACTCGCAATTGCGCAAATCGACAGTCATTTTGCGTTCGCGAATAGAAGCCGCACACGTAACAAGCAAAGTTCGGAAATCAGCAATGATTTTTTTTACGGTTGGGAATATAAGCCGCACCCGTAACTCACAAGCTCAAAAATCTGAAAAAATGGTGCGGCATATATTCGGACCAATACGGTATATAAAACTAATGGTATAAAAATTAAAACAGCATCATTAATAGACATGATGGTCTAGGTTTTCATTGCTATACGGTAAACCTAAGTCCAAAGAAGGTATCGCACTGCTCTGAAAGCAGACTTTATATTTCTAATCATTCATTAGGCATTAAAGATATCATCTTCATACCACTACTCTTATTTTTATTTTGTATTGCTATATTGGCCATGATAATGCTCAGCTCTACCGTTCTCCAGCATAGGACACACAGACCCATTATATCGTCCAACACTGCACTGCTGCCAAATGGTTCAAACTGAAACCAGATAAAACAAAGACAGGATGCCAAAACAAAACTGGCCTTTAACCTGAGGCTATTACATTCTTATCATGAGTTTGGTGGTTAGAGCGTTACAATGTGATTGTGTGCCAGCCATGATGAAATCATAACACCATTTAATAATTCTCCTTGCCTCCAAAAACATCTTTTTATACTTTTTTGTTCGGTGTTCTAAAAAACATTGATTACGTTTCTAAATGATACCTGTTATGTTAATTGTGCACTGTATGATTTAAAACGGACCATGATCAACTATACTCTTGTCCCAGGAACTCTCATAGTGCCTTTGTAAATATAAAAGTTCAGCAGGGTTCAGTGTCCCCAGGACTGTCCTGATTTAAACTTCACATATACTATTGAACATGATGTTCCCTCTCTGTCTCAGGAAGAAAACTTGAATACAGGCTCGTTTTTTCACTTATATTCTGAATCATATGATTACTATTCAATGCATATATGTGTCCATTCAGTATGTGTCTTAACAAACCTTACTTCCTTGAATTTTTTCCTATCTTTTTTTTGTATCATGTTAACTGAATTATGTAAATGTAATGTTTTAGTTAGTCGGTAAACACTAATTTATTAAGTTAGCCGTATTTATTAAAACAAAAATTGTGTTATGTTTGAGGATATTCTTAGCTGGCTTGTACTGTGATTATAGGTGTTTTTTGCATTTATTCTCACAGCCCATTCTGTGTAAAACATTATATAATATACCCCTCGTTAAAAATACAGTGACAGAATAAAACTTATAAAAAGTGGGATTTTTTTCCCCACATTACATTAGACTTCCCTTTGGTTATATAAAAATGCTGAGGTTTCTCCAAAGGTAAGGTCGGTTTTCTCTCCACTCTTTCTTATTACCTTTGAAAAAAAAACTAAACATTTCTACATTGATCCTGTACGTAACACACATTTTACTCTTAGTTGCAAAATAAGACACGTAGCTCTTTCCATTACAAGATTATAATTATCTATAAGCTTTTATATCAACCGGTTGTATTGGAAAGATATTCACTTGGAAGAAATACTTTTCAGTTATGTGCACTTTTCCTTAGAGAATTTGCTCATTATCTATACACGTATAGGTAATTATACCTCTGACCTTGTGAGTGGCTGCATACTATACAGTAGCCTAGTGCTGTTTATTCCTGTAGTGTAGTTTATTTTATAGCTTTATTTTATTTTCTCAGTGCCACGAGCAGTATCTACAGAATGCTATCCATCCCAGTTAGTCACAACACTGCTGCTCACAAATTGCCCCCTTTTACAATTGGCAGTCTTTGATTGTCCAGGACACAAGTTTGTATCCCACTGTAGGCCACACAGGGACAGCCAACGTGCCGGATGTGGCCCGCGGGCCGCACAATGCCCAGGTCTGCTGTAGCTTATCGAAAGCACTGAGTTTCCAATGTTTGGAACTCAACTATTTCCTTATATACATGTTTTATTAAATGCAAAAAAAATGGATGACATGATTACTGTACAATGTATGGAGATTTAGTAAAATACAGTAGTGTGATTTTCTAGTTCAATGCTTCTACCTAAATATCTTCTATTCCTACACACCAAGTACGGAGAATCTAGTTCAAAATCTTGCATAAACCAAATATAACGAGACCTCAATTGAAAATGAAGATTGAATATGATTGCCTGTTCGACTGGTCATCTGCCCTTCATTTACTCTGAATTTACTGCTACCATATCTGACTTCACTACTACTCTGGGAGGGAGTGTCTTATAGAGCTCTAGATACAAACAAAATAAGACAATAAAACATTAGCAGCCTTATTAAATTGAGATTCGGCAAATTTAAAAGGGCTCTATATAAGCACATAGCATATTTTTTTACAGAAGTTTTTAGTTAGTGAACTTCTATCCAAAAGCAAGGTCTTCACTAACTAAAATCTTCTGTAAAAAAATATGCTATGTGCTTATATAGAGCCCTTTTAAATTTGCCGAATCTCAATTTTATAAGGCTGTAGGTAATTTACAACCTAATATGATAGGGTGCTGTCTCATTCTCTTTGTTTAAAGAAAAGACACAATAGCGTATAGAGAGAATATTTAAGGGATCTTCTAAAAAGGCAAACACAATAGCATTGAACCTTTTTATCAGTCCTCTGATTGTCAAAATGTTGGCGGGGTTGCAAATTCCGTCTTTAGATGTAATGGGGCATCACAGGCAGCTGTGTATTTTTCATACCTTACAGATCACACACTAGCAAACAGTCACATGTATGCCATATCATTTCCTATATGTAACCTGTGCCATGTATATGCTAACACTGCACATTCAACTTGTACAAAACAATCCCTGGAAGCAAAACAAAAAAAACAAAAAAAAACTAAGTCACTTAGTTTTTTTGTTTATGCAAATTATCCTTAGGGTTTAGTATCTTTAAGGGTAATAGGGGACTCCAGACGTGGCCCTTTTGCTCACTGTGCCTTAGGGAGTCCAGCTGCACCTCACTGACAAGGCCAATAAAGGCCGAAACACGTCTGGGGTTTGCTGTTTCTCCTGTTTAGGGTAGAATCGCCTGGTATTTAGGGCTGGTTTACTCTTTTGAGTGGGACCAGACTGATATAATACAGGATATTTCTCCCTGTGAAGGGCACAAGTGAGCTAAAAGAGGTTGCTCTCAGAGTAGCTTATCATGGCTATAAAACTAATCTATTAAGGTTGGTTCGTTCTCTGATGAGCACCTCTGACTTAGTGTTTTTGTTTATGCAAATTACCCTTAGGGTTTAGTCTCACTAAGGGTAATAGGGGAATCCAGACGTGGACCCTTTGCTCACTGTGCCTTAGGGAGTTCAGCTGCACCTCACTGACGAGGCCCATAAAGGCCGAAACGCGTCTGTGGTTTGCTGTTTCTCCTGTTCAGGGTAGAATTGCCTGGTATTTCGGGGCTGGATCACTCTTCTGAGTGGGACCAGACTGATATACTACAGGATATTTCTCCCTGTGAAGGGCACAAGTGAGCCAAAAGAGGTTGCTCTCAGAGCGGCTTATCATGGCCATAGAACTAATCTATTAAGGTCGGTTCGTTCTCTGATGAGCACCTCTGACTGTTAAAACAAAAAATAACAAATAATCATACATATATAATCACTACACTTTACTAAATTCTAATGTAAATTAAACATGTAACCATAACATCTTAGACTACAACAGTGTCACAGAATTATTACTAGAGTGTAAAAATATAGTAACAAAAAGGTCTGGGTAACCTGTTTATCTTGTTTGACCTGATCTTTCTACACAGATTCCGAATGACTAATGGCAAAGTCACTCTTATCATATCCTTTTCAGATAATTTCTACACTTATTTTTAAATGTTCATAATATTATTTCAACTGAATTTACAAACATAACATCCATTAAGTAATTATGTTACCTGTGCATACTCTCTAAATACTCCACATTTTATGTCTCTGCTTTAGATCATCAAACTGATAACCATCTCCTCTGACTTGAATGGGAAGGGAATGAAAAGCTGTTTGCTTAACCCACTAGCACAATGAATAATAACACTTAGCACATCTGTATGTAATTGTTTTAATGTACTTTATGTATTTTATTGTACCCCCCCCCCCCAGTTCCTATGCCCCGGATTGGCAATCTTACATCTCTACAGATTCACTGTAAAGAACACGCCACCACTACCTCTATCACATCTACCTTTAGTACATCTTGCCCACTCTCTCAACATTTTTTAAATTCCAAGAAGAGAACACATAATTGTGGTTGCCCTGCGAATAATTAGCTCAGTCTGTAGATATGGAACATGCAGTAAATTTACGCATTTTCAGTGACTATAAGAGCTCACATATATTTAAGTGGGTCAAGTTCTATATATGTAATGAGCAGGTAGTGCACTATCTCTGGGGATCCTGTGCCTACAAAAGAGGTCATTTGTGAGATTTATGAAGAATGTTAAGCCTGGCTGCCAGAGACGTCACATTCACTGTACAGTAGGAGATAATGATAGTGTGCTGCGTCCCTCAGGCAATACTTTGTTTGTCTCTTGCAGTTTCACTCCACCTGCACATACTGCCATATGCCTCTTTATAAGATCTGTATTGCACAGAAAGCTTTAGAAGGGAAGAGAATAGCTGCTTAGTGTATACATCAAAGTATTTGGATTTATTGTGCAAATTAAAGGGTAGTATCAGATATATTTAGCAAATACAAATATTATATTAAAATCAAAAATGAAAAGTTAGTTGCAAAGGAGAGTAAGAATAACCCTAAAATATTTTTTAAATATGTTAATGGGAAGAAGGCCAGGAAGGAAGCTATAGGAACATTACAATGTGACAAAGGCCGTCTGCTAATTAGTGACCAGGAAAAGGCAGATGAGCTAAATAAAATCTTTTATTTGGTATACACAAGGGATTTACCAGTGGTTGGGTCACTGCAACATAATGGGGCTACACTACCTTCACCAAATAACTGGTTATCGTAGGAAGAAATCCAAAAGAGGTGGTAAAAAATAAATATTAATAGTGATGTGCTTTCCCTCCAAAGGGATTTGCATAAATTAGAGGAATGGGCATCTAAGTGGCAGATGAGATTTAATACGAATACATGTAAAGTTATGTACCTGGGAAGGAAAAATGGCCATGCAATTTATAATCTTAATGGAGCAAATCTAGGGGTATCAGATATTGAAAGGGTTTTGGGAGTGCTTGTGGACAACCGCCTAGGTAGCAGTGCTCAATGCCAAGCAGCATCTGCAAAAGCAAGTAACATATTAGCAGGTATTAAGAAGGGTATAGAAGCAAGGGAAGCAAATATAATTCTGCCACTATACAAATCTCTAGTACGCCCTCATTTAGAATATGGAGTACAATTTTGGGCACCACCGCATAAAAAGGACATTTTAGAGCTGAAAAAAGTACAGAGAAGGCAACAAAGCTAATAAAGGGAATGGAGGGGCTAAGTTATGAAGAAAAACTAACAAAATTAAACTTATTTACTCTAGAAAAAAGGCGTCTAAGAGGGGATATGATTACCTTATATAAATATATCTATGGTCAATACAAGGCTTTGTCAAGGGAACTTTTTGTGCCAAGAGGTTTTCAACTGACAAGGGGACATCCTTTGAGATGAAAAAGATTTCACCTTAAAGAAAGAAAAGAAAAGGGTTCTTCATAGTAAGGGTGGTTAATCTGTGGAATTCTCTACCAAATGAGGTGGTGACAGGGGATTCGATAGATAACTTTAAAAAGGGATTGGATATATTTTTTAATAAAAAGGGCATTAAGGGCTATCCTGGATAAATAGAGAGGGAGTATTGATCCAGGGACGAATCCGATCGCCAGTATCTGGGGTCAGGAAATAATTTTATATTTTTTTCCTTGTTGAGACAATTGGCAAAGTTTCTCTGTTTTTTTTTTCTGTTTGCCTTCCTCTGGGCCAATTAACAATAAATCCGCGTATTGCAGATGAGAGGAGATCTAAAAAGGTTGAACTTGATGGACAAAAGTCTTTTTTCAACCTAAATTACTATGTAACTCTGTTACTATATATTTTTTCTGTAAGCTGCAGTGTTTATATTAAAGTAGTACAGGCTACTGCTATAAAATTGTGAACATCAACATTTACAATAGAGTTTATAACTCCATGTGTAAGGACTGACAACATTTGTGATGACCATATTCTTTCTCAATTAAATGCTGTCTACTCTGTATACTACAATTTCTCTAAACACAGTGGGCATTAATATCCAGAAGTGAAGAAGACCCATGAAAAGTCAAAAGAAGACTGGCTTGAATATTCTCTCATAAAAGATTATACTGAAGTATGAAGAAATTAATAAAGAAAAATACGTCTACTGGACGACAACTAAATAAGAGCACCCCTATCAAGATATATTAGTTTACTTATTAATATTAGTAGTAATTTACCACATTAATAGAATATTATATAAGTAAATGTTTAGGAGTCTTTCCTAAGCGCTCCTTTTTAGAGTAATTACATTTCTCACCAAAAAAAAGTACAAAAAACAAACAGCATGTACACAATGTATTAAAATGGCGTGGATCTATTGTTAGTTATTACCAAAAATTGCTCTATAGCAAAAGTGTCTTATATGGCTCATTGTAACTTAAGTATTTAGTGAATACACAAGGGGAGGGGGTGTTTTGGAAGGGTTTTACATACAAACATACCTATATGCACCCTGTGTGAGCACAATCTGTTGGTAATTAGTCAGAGAGATAATGAGGGACATAGCTTAGTGAACATAGTGAGACCCCCCCCCCCCCCCCATACATTTACTGAGAAAAACTAATTTCTCCTTGCTAACCAACACAGGAATATTTAGTATATGTGAGACAGTGAATCCTTCTATCTAAACTTTATCGTTTTTATGCCATAATAAGCTTTTCTAAAACGTATTCTCATAAAAACACAATTTCATTGATAGGTACTAAAAAATAGACAGTAATCTTGTCACGGCTGATCCATATAAATATATGTGCATGGTTGAAGTTCATATGCTTTGGTACCATTACACCAATAACATTGCATATAAGCCAGGAGCCCATGGGCATTTAAGTTACTGACTCCAGTGATGAAGAGTATTGACAATAACTGCTCCACCCCACAAAGTGACGTTAAGACGTGCAAAACAACAAAGGGCCCGTCGTGGGTGGCAATATTTTCCTATGCAGAAAATAATATACTAGTTACTGCACAAGGTAGTAGTAGACTTCCTTTCTCTGCTAAGCCCCATACTGCAGTATCTCTTGTGCCCCTATCAGAACAAAAAGGACTGCAGATTGTATACTTGACCGTATGTTGTATAAGTGTCAGAGCAATATGTGTAGCTGACCGGGCACACACACTGTTGGTTTAGCATTGTGCATTACTTGTCAGTAGCAGTTAGAAACCAAAAGTATTTTGCTTCCTGGATAACACATCTATAAAGCTAAAATGCATTAAATGTAAATGATTTTAAGCAGACCCTTACCTCTGCAGAGACTTCAGTAATTCCAAAATGGGACAATCTTTGGTGCAAGATATGCAGGTTTAGGGAGCGTAAAACTTCAGCCGAAGGAAGTGCATCCGGAACACCAATTTTTTTGTTTAATGGAGAAATGAAAAGCTCAACGCAGTTCTTCTTTCCCTGTGTAAAAGGAAAAGCGTTGCGAAACGCAGAACAGGTCACTAGAACTTCCTCTTTTTCAAAGCAGAAATTGCCATATATATATACATTATAGTACTATAACATGCTGGTTTTACATTGAGGAGCATCCATCATCAAATATTAAGGCAATACTTTATCATCTACTACTCTGTGGTCAACATGACTAACATTTCCTAGTAGCGAATGTGTAAACTCTACAGTTGTAATTCTTGTAGTATGGTATTAACATGCAGCTGTAAGAGTCTATTCTACTTTATTAACCAGAATTGATGTCTCAGAATTGATAAAGTGTAGAGGTACCTCTTAAGACTGACTTTTAGCTTTGTACAAATGGTATCACTATGCACAGCACACCAAACTTCTCATTTCAGGTGGCCAAAAATACACTATTTGCTAGTGATATTGTTGTTGTTTAGCTGTTCAGTCATGTCTCACTTACTGTGACCATATGGACTGCAGCATGCCAAGTACATCTTGTGTCTGGTAATGCTTATCCATATGGGTTTTCTTGGCAAAGTTACTGGAATAGGATGCCAGTTGCTTCTCCAGTGGACTGTGATTTGTCTGACGTCCCTGCTATGACCTGCCTATCTTGGGTGACCCTACATGGTTTAGCTCATAGTTTAATTGAAGTAAACAAGCCCCTTCATAACGACAAGTTAGCTATCCAGAAGGGGAGTGATATTGCAATACACTATCTTGCTACTATGCTTCAATCCCCTAGGTGGTCGATAGTGAGCTGCTGTGGCCACTGTAGGGAAAGAGACAGATGAAGACTCTTATCTGGGTAGCATCCTGGGCAGATCCTCTCCAAAGCCTGAAAATACCATGGGGATTAAGGAGAGGCATATTTTCTAAAGCCGGAAACACTACAGTTAAAATAAATTGATTATAAATTACCCACTCTCTTAATATGCAGGACATGTCTGGGCTAAAATGGCTACGTCACTGAATTACATATCTTCATTTAAAAAGTGTTATTCTATGTAATCCGGTGAGAAGTCCATGGCTTTCTGCTAAATTTAGAAACATAAATCTCCAGAGTCTGATCCTGTTGCAACAATATGACTGACAAATATAAGTGAAGCTGTCAAAGACTGACTTGGAATAGACATGTGATATCCCAAGAGGGTCTGATAGAAGTGTCACAATACATCTAACAGAATATATGAAGAATAGATCACTATATCTACATTGTGTTCATTTCTTCATAATCCCAACATATTTGTTATATGTGTTTGCAGATCCACAAAATGTAACTGTGAGTAATAGGTACATTGCCCCCACACAGGAGAAGTCATATACAAAGTGTATACACTTTTCATGTCAAACCTATTTTTTCACTTAACCAGTATTTAAAATACACATACAGACAGCATCAAAGCAAATCTTTAGGCAGAAAATACAATTTAAATACACAGTTTACCTCATTAATTGCCACTTTCTCACCTCCCTCATTGTCCTAAGCACTATTGAAAGGAATTGAAAGTTTTCAAGGGTGATAACTTATTCAAGCCTTAAACGATAGACTAAAGGGACATGGAAGGTTCCTTGTTTTTATTACTAAAGTTAAGTACTTAAGTAGTGATTTGCATATCTAAACATCATTTTATTAACAAGTGCTTAAAAACTCTGAGCCTCATTCAATTGAGCTTTTGCATGTCACTGGAGCCAGTAAGTATTATTGTGTTAATTTGCTATTCAATTGGCGTCTTTCTGCGGGCTCCAAACGGGTTACAAGTTACGGCTTTGAAAACTTTGTGATAGTTAAACTCGTAACTTACAGCCTCCCGAAGCCTTTGATCTTTCACTTTTGTGAGAGTTACGATCGCTAAAAGCTGTGGCTGTTTTTTTTATTTTTATGTAAATGTTTAGATGTATTCTATAGACTCCAGCTCACAAATTCCTACCGCAAGGCTGAATTCATAAATCCTGCCTTTTTAAGTCAGATTGCGGCCGCAACTTATGGTGCTATTCAATTGGTCGGGTCCCGACCCGATAGCGCACATCGCAAATCATGCAATCGAAATGAGCTTTTAAGAGCTTGAACATGATTGATGATTCAAGGCCGTAACTCACAGTTAGAAACAGCATGTGGGTCCGATCGTGACTCGTGGGCTTGAGTCACGATTGGACCCACATTCCATTGGCTGTCCTAACCGCGAGTTACGGCCTTGCGTCAGCGATCATGTTCAAGCCCGTTGGACTTCAATGAAAAATGGAGGTTGGATTTCAATGTCCTACGGGCTTGAATTATGAGTTACAATCAGACCCACATTTCAGATATAATGCAATATTGATAAAGCCGTAAATATGATATTCTATCACATGCGAGTTACAGTATATGTATTAACACGGAAATTAAACATGAAATCAAGTATTTTTGGGGCCGATTTGCGAGCTTGAGAATGTTGTGCTATTAATTCTAAGACCTAACATCACTTTCACTTTTAATAAAAGTACAGTATTGATTTTTTATTTGCTTTTAAAGTTCTCTGAACATGTCATTAAGCCCTTTGCGATACCTCCTTGGTACCATATCTTGTGGCTCGACTTTTGCCATTTGCAGTCTTGACGGAGTGGTTAGCAGGGGGGGGGATTGGAGCAATTGAATATCGATTTGCGATTTTAGCGTTCGGAAGTCTTGCGGCCGTGAAAGATCAAAGGCTTGGAGGGGCTTTAACTTGTGAATTAAAAAATCGCAATGGATTGCAATGAATCACAGCCCGGAGCCCGTAACTCGGTCGGAGACCACAAAAGTGATGCCAATTGAATAGCAAAATAACTTGCGGGCTACATTTCCGAGCCCGGGTCTCCCGAAAGTCTCATTAGAATGAGGCTCATGGATTTTATACTACAATCAATTACTTGCAATCAGACTCGCAATACAGCAATGTGGAAATCAATAAAAATCATTAAAGCATCTGCTCTTGCCCATGTGGGTTCCATGATGTGTATTAACCCATTAGGTCCCGGAATCCATTTCATGCAAAAGAAAACATAAAAAAAAAAAAAAGTTTTGATTGCATATTTGTGGCTTTGAGACTGTTCTGCAATTAATTCTATGTATTTGTATGCTTTCCCATATTTTTTATATACAGTCTTGCATGTTTAATAGCTGTTAAGGCTCTAAAAACTGATTGAAAAAGCCCTTGCGAGTCCTCTTGAGTACTCATAATTTTTTTACAGAAATTTGATACTTTTTTCATTTGCACATTTTAATATTTGTGAATTAGAGCCATGGAATATGGATTTTGTGTAACCTTAATTGGTTAGCATGCATAAATCTTGAGCTGTGCTAAAACCAATGGAGTCCTAAGGCCGGTTTTGCGGCTTTGGCTGGCCCGTAGTGATTGTGGGCGGGGAACTCGTTATCAGATTGTGAGTAGAATCTGTGGCAATTGGTGGTGGTTTTAATTGTATATAATTTTACGAATTGGGCAATAGAAAATGGCCCAATGTTTCTAGGTACAAGATGTACTAGCCAGTCACAGACTGTGTCTCGGCTATATTTTAATGGCTAGTACATCTAGATCTATAGAAACATTAAGTACATGATCTATTGGGGGCAGACCTTTGCAGGGACTGCTTGGAAGATTTCAGTGAGTGAAAACACAGCATTTAAGCACATAAAATTTTATATCATCAGATAAACACGTAGGTAGTTTAGTTTAATATTAGAAACCAGGAACACTCCGTGTCCCTTTAATTCATGTTATTGCAGTTGGAATCGTTCCCTTCCTTTCAGTACTGCTTAGGACAATGAGAGCAGGGCTACAGCAACAGCCATTAATAAGGTAAAATGTTTTTTTTATATGTTATTTTCTGGATAAAACCAAAGCCTGATTTACTGCTTTTGGACCTTTCCTGTTTTAGGCTACCACACTTGCACGTGCGCCGCATGCACGGCACTGGAAGCCTCCTGTTGTCGGGTGTGCTCGCGTCCCACATCCCAATGTACTCCCTAAAACTAAGTCCCTAAGCCCCTAACCAGCCCTAACCCCCTACACCCCTTCCCGACCCTAACCCTGTAAACCTAACCAGAACACCCCTAACCACTTATCGGCCACAAGGACACAGCTTCATCGGCGCAGAGCAGTGCAGCATGCGTGCATGCACATAGCAGATGCACGTGCACGTGTTGTAGCATAAAACAGGAAAGCTCCCTTCTTTTTGTGCATGTATTTTTCAGGTTATTTAATACTTTCTCATTAAAATGTCAGATAGATAGCCACTAGTTTATATGCAACAAAATCGCTGGTGCAAAGAACAGCTTTGAGTTTTACACAAGCTGTAGCTGCATTCGCTGTTAGTGCACTGTATTAAAGAACCAGTGTAATGCATTTAAAAGTTAAGCTCATATGTATATTTGTTGGGCATAGACTATTAAAAACTGTATGCCGTTTAAATATTTTTCTTACTTGTTTTCTCCTCAGGCTGAGCTGCTTGTGTCTTGCCAGTGGGCGTGACCAGCTCTGCCTGGTGACTAGACCATGATGGACCTTGGAAGCAGGCTGTGCCCTGCCCCGTGACATCATGTACCTCTGTGTAGACAGTGAGGGCAACAGCTGTATTGTAACTGGTTTGCTGCTGCCCCATAGGGCCTGTCCAGTGACAGTGCATGAGCCAATTAGCCCTGCACCTTTTACTGAGCATGCCCAGTCTGAACCAGAATCTGACTAGTAATTTTTTTTTGTCCAGCTTCCAGGCAGAGCTGGTCATACCCCCAACAAGTAGGAGGAGCTTTACTTGTAAATGCATTAAAGACCTTAAAGCTCTACTTGTAAATGTATTACAGTAACATTTTAATGCTTTAGAATAATGTGCATGAGTTCAATAATATCTATCCCTCTTTATCCACTTGAGGTATTAGGAGCCATGCAATAATCCTGTATTCTGTGTATGAATAAATATTGTACAAGAAAATACTTGAAGGAAACAGGGAAAGTAAGTAGGAGAGAGAAACTAATTATGTATTTAAATAGTTTCTCAAACAACACAAAATAAAGTTACAAAATGTTAGCTTAAAGGAGAACTGTGATGACAGAGGACCATTAAAGCTTATATGTTTGTTTGCTGTGCATAGGCTATTAAAACCAAATACAGTTTAACATAAATTATTTTTACTAGCCTTTAAACTGTTTGCTTTCACTTCAAGCAAAGCTGCATATCCTCCTACCTGTGTCTATGAGGGACATGACCAGCTCTTCCTGTGTGCTGGACAAAAATAAAGTCCAACCACTGTAGGTTTTGCATCAAACTGAGCATGCTCAGTAAAGGGGTGAGGCTATGATGGTTCATGCAGTGTCATTGGGTGGGTCTTATGGGGCAGCTGCAAGCAGATTATAAAAGAGCTATATCCTCTGCATCAGCCCAGCCTGGTTCCATGATTGTCCAGCAAATAGGTAGAGCTGTCCAGACCCCTAATATACACAGATAGGAGGAGATAACCAGCTCTGCTTGAGGGGAAAACACGCAGTTTAAAAGCTAAAAAAAGTAACTTTTATTTATTTTAAAATGTATAATGTTCTTAATAGTCTATGAACAGCAAAGAAACATATGAGGTTTACTTGTAAATGCAGGACAGTGGTCCTCTGTCACTGAAAAAAATCAAGTTGATAAAGTTATTCATAAAGAGCATGAAAAAAATAACTATATATTGCATAGGCTATTTTTTCTAAAGCGAGACGTTCATGAGATATTCAGGATTGTTTGAACTTTATTAATGTATACATGAATGGCTCCAGGATACTAATTAGTTAATTACATGTGCTAATTAGTAACACAGGCATCCATTCAATAGAGCAAATTGTAGTTACAAGAGCCCATAATGGAGCCAGTAAAATAATTTGCTATTCAATTGACGTCTTTTAGCAGCCTGCAAACTATTTGCGGGTTAGAAGCTCAAAATCGCTGCGATTGTCAAAATTGTAACTGCAAACCAGCTAAGCCTTTGATCTTTGAAATCCATTAAAGCGACAAACACAAATTGCTATTCAATTGCTACAATTCCTCAAGCCCGCAATTGCCTTCAAACCCGTAAATGGCATTGACGGATTGCGAGTCTGATTGCATATCGGACCTCTAAACGCTAATTGATTGACGTTTAACCTCCATGTTTTACTGACGTCATGATGACGGTCTAATTTATTATTGGATGTTTCTAAATCTGTCCAAATGTGGGCTGCTGATTAGGTTCTGATTCACCTCACCTGCTGCTTCTTCCTGAAGCTACATAAGGCAGTCAGAACCAGGCCTCAGTGCTTAGTTGTTCTGCGGCAATGCCGCATTCCTGTATATTCTTGGATTGGTCCTTCGGGTTTTGACTTGGCTTTGTCTCTCTGTTGTTCCCGATATGTGGCTCCTTGACCTTAGAGTGTTTTCTAGACCCGCTCTTTGTTTCTTAGCCTGCCTTGACTATTGAATTGTATGACTATTCTTCAGCCTATGGCCCTTTAGTACTTTTGCTATTGGCACTATCTGCCCTACAGTGCTTTGGCTTAACACCTTGCTACTGTGTTTTGGCAAAACAATCTATATACAGTACATACATAACTGTTTTATTTTTATTTTTTTGCATATAGCTTTAATGAATCATATGCAATGCACCAGAGTCCTCTTGGTATCTGTTAATTGTTAGTGATCTTTAAACATATAAAATCTTAGGAAGAACATCCATTTTGACAGTGAGTTATGTGATTTATCATTTTGGCCATGCTTTTAATCTTCTGTAAGTGGCTTTAAGTTTATCATGTATAGACCAATTAGGTTGGCTCGGATAATTACACTGAGATCTTATTTGGTCAGTATTCACATATTAAAATGTATGGTCATACTATATGCAGGTCCTCAAATATAGAAGAAGGTGTTCATATTCAGTGCATATATGGAATACACAGCTATACAGAAACACTGTAGTCTCATATTTACAATACGATAAAAAAAAAAAACTAGACATGACAATGGCCAAAAATAAAAAATAAACAAGGATTTAATTTATTATATGAAGTCATTTACTGGAGAGAGACATTGCCTGGTTTGAGTTGCCTGACTGACCTGACATCTCAATATGAAGGGGCCTTGTAGGTGATACAGTAACAGAAATGTAATCAAGGACTCCCGGATACTGATCTATGTTTATGTTTTTAAATGCGGCAGTGTTAGCTTTTATAGCACTCAATTTGTTTATTTGTCTTGAGATTTAGTGGGGGCCCGCTACACCACACATTTTATTGACCTTACAGGATCTAACTTGCAGGCTTTGAAGGGCCCATCCAGTAAAAGGTAAATGAATAAGCCTATATTTTTTGGTTGTAG
Organism: Discoglossus pictus; assembly: GCA_027410445.1. Classification (NCBI taxonomy): domain Eukaryota; kingdom Metazoa; phylum Chordata; class Amphibia; order Anura; family Alytidae; genus Discoglossus; species Discoglossus pictus. The sequence goes on from CM050167.1 coordinate 314,081,625, forward strand.
CAAGGACAGTGAAATGTCAACTGCGGAGTGCTTGTGATTTTTGGACATTGCAGAAACCCCAAACAAACGTTCGTTAGGATTGTTTGAGGCTTAACTGGGATGTATAGAAAAAACTCATAAAAAGAGTAAAAATGCAGCAATTTAACAATAATAATAATACTTTTCTGTGTTCTGTGTGATGTAGAACAGTATTGAGAAATGTTATGTGCCTTTATTCTAATACCAGGAAAATTACCAAAGCTGATGGTATATTTTTTTTTAAATAGTTTTTGTCCCAATTTTCACGAATGCAGAAAGAGTTAAGAGCAGGACAAGGTATAATAAGGATCCCTCTGGGAATGCAGTGCTATTGTTCAGCAGAGGTAGCCAGTAGCGAGCAGCATATTTCTATAGCACACTTACATTCAGACGGTTGATATGAACTTGTTGTGGCAGCAAGCCTAGAGCTGCGGCTACTCCTTGACGAAACTTCCGGAGTAACGTTGTGTTCAGTTTGTTTACATCCATTTTCAGCATCTGAAAAACAGAACAAGTCCCCAGATTAGACTGTTCAGTCCTTGACTAATGACTTTAGTATGTGAACCTGTCTCAGCTCTATTCCCAGAGCAGCCAGCATCCTAAACCTGGCTTCTGCGAGATTTCAAATAATGTTTTATATGATGCCAGATACAGTAATAATTGGAAGAAAAGCATTAAATGCTGCAGTACTATAGTCAGGGTGTAAAGCCAAAATTACAAAAAAGATCTTTGCATCCCTTCGCTTTAAAGGTATACAACAAATGCCCGGTTATTGTAGACATTAAAAGCACACATGTATATAAATATTATTGCAATCAATGGTTGTTTTTGATTGTTAGATAATTGAACTTGAAATCTAATATGATTAATTAACTCACTGTGGATGTGATAGAACGATAAAGATGTCTTGTTTAAGCATAAAATACTTACATTTCCAGCTCTACTATGAAAAAATTCCAATCAATTTTTAATAACATCCATTTGCATTGATATGTACTAATATGCTTACTTTTCACTTACGCAATTGCTTTGCCCTTTTCTATGTTCATTTAAAGGGAGATGGACCCTATGGCATCGTAAACAAACCCTATAACAAGTTGGTCGTTATGGACTTCCATGGGACCTAAAAAGAATCCTTATACACTTGGGTCTTTATGGACTCCATGGTATACTGAAATATATTCATGAGGTCATCAAGGATCCCCATTGTCCCTAACACTACCCCTTAAACATACACATTTTTTTTACAGAAAACAAAAAAATACAGAAAAAATAGATGGATAGATAGATAGATAGAAAATGAGAACATGACACTATAAAATGATGCTAAATAGCTAAAATCTAATTATAAACAATATGCATAGTATTTGCTTAAGTTTCATGAGCAGAGTAGTCAAATTTAGACTTGTTAGAAGGGACCCATGTGGTTGCACGGTTCCTTGTGTATTATAGGTGCTACAGGGGACTGTGCTATGCCTCTGCCTGGCACTTAACACATGAAAACAATACTACTACTACTTCGCTATTACTGTTTATATATAAGGCTTAAATAAAACCTAGTCAAATAAATGAGACAACCCAAGAAGCTAATCAATCTTGGTTTCATATTGACTGGTGTCACAAGGCTCATTGACCTTATAGCTTAATTGTTTAAGCTTGTGTTTCTGGCTCAACTGACTGCAACAAATTCAGAGCCTTGTCAAGTTTGTCAAGCTGCTTTGAAAATTAGTGTATAATTAAGCATCCCATGGAAATGTCAGCCTGCCATCTTATTTTAAATCAGTCACTAGATGAATGTATTATTGTAAGATTTAATTGCTCAGTGATCGGTCGCTTTATTTTTAATTGCACTTGTATTTGTCCCTGTATAAATACTCCCAGTATGGGCAGTACTGCAGCCCATGAACATATTCGCAATAGAGTATTCCGTGTATGATTTACCTCTACCTCCAGTGGTTTATATTTTTCTGCATTCTTATTGTATAGACTATGAAAAACAAACATTCAGTAGTTGGGTTTTGGTTCACTTAAAAAAAAATCAAATCTTTATTGTTATCCTTTAAAATATAAACCAGACAAATTGAAGGTAAAAAACAAGAAAAATAGATAGAAAGATATACTTATAACATGGTCTCTCAACTTCTTTAAATTCAATATTCATTAATTTGTTCCTTAATGAGACCTTGTGCATGTCCAATCAGATGACATATCCAATCTCTCTCATCTCTTTTTTCCCAATTCAATTAAGCTTCTTCTGATTCTAAAAGAAATTGCTCCACAACCACTTCAATGATCCCAAAATGCCAACCAGGACTTTAAAATTCCCTAAATGAATAAACTATGACAGAGCTGTTCTTAGGAACACAAAAAAGCTTGCCACATCTAAAAAAATATTGTGGAACCACAAAACGGAACCCCAGGATTCCTCAGATGTAGTTTGGGTACCACTGTTAGTGACCTGTGTCCCTTACCACAAACTCATGCCACCAATTAACAATCATATATCAAATATCTATTCTTGGAGTTTATTCATCTATCAAAAAATGCTTAAAGCCTATGGGCCGCATTCAATTGTGATTTGGCCAACTGAATAGGTCTCTATATAAGCACATAGCATATTTTTTTTACAGAAGTTTTTAGTTAGTGAACGTCTATCCAAAAACAAGGTCTTCACTAACTGAAAACTTCTATAAATAAAATATGCTATGTGCTTATATAGAGCCCTATTCAATTGGCCAAATCGCAATTGAATGAGGCCCTATGAGTTTTTAATGATTCTCTCTTCTACTTCTGCTACATAAACCACTCCTGACAATGATGCCAACCTTGGGATTATATTTGACTTTTATTCATCCCATTCATCTAAATAAATAATTTGTCTAACCTCACAATTGACACCTCCCATAAAAGTCATTAACACTACATCTCAGCTTTTATTTCTAAACACTTCTTCACCATCCCAAATTTCTACCAATGATAAATATGCCTCCTTAACTTCTCATACTCGAACTCAACAATGATATTTCAGGATATACTCCAATTAGGAGAAGTGAGTCACATTGCCCCATAACATTCACAACAAACTATATACTCCTAAATCAGACCTACAAATCAAATACACCTTCATATTACCAAACTACTCCCTGGCATGTTTTGTCTAATCAGTCCTAGACTACAAGCTCACACGGTTTTCTCCTTATTTTCCGGTTTACATGTGTAAGGTACAATATTAAAGGAAACGGAAAGAATGTGTGTTGTGAGTGTGTCCCTAACTTGCATACATGTTAATATTGGAATTTTGTTAGATACTCCAGTGTCATTTGGTTAAATTTCTTATGAATTATGTGTAACACAATGTCAGCATTAGCGGGTATGCAAGACAACATAGATGACTTTGATTGTATCATTGGGGGTTCAACCTTTTGGAGAAGACATTTAAGAGAAGTGAATACAGATGTTATCTGAATCCACAGTTCCTCCTGCTCCTCCCAGTTTCCAACTCATTTTAGCAACAAAGACAAAATGCCCCTCATCATTAAGGCAAAATTAAATAAAATAGTTACAAATTAAAGATGTATTAAACTTTGTAAACACATTTTGCACATTAAATAGCGTACTATTTATATGACTTTTCAGTGGTCCTTAAAGCTGTTTTTAGTAAGATGTTTCCACTCTTTTGCCCCATACAAAATAAATCTTCACTTTTTCCCTACACCACTTCCTGTCTTTCATTGCAATAGTGGATGGGACAACAATTTTGTGATGGTGCAACAACAGCTTAAATCCTTATACATTTGAGGACCATGAAGATCAAGAAAATGGATTGCCTCCCAAAGCATAAATGACTGTTTAATGCCAGCTTAGTTTTTAAACAATATAGCATCCCCTCTTAGTCAGACCACCTTATGCTTGCTTGCAGTGAGTGTAAGAATATGGTAAAGGATTAATAATTAAGCACAGGTAATGGCAGAAGACATTCCAAAAATCAATAGGTTTATAAATAAGTATCATTAATATAGTGTAAAAAGGGAGTTGAACAAGTCGATTTCACCAAAGGGAAGCTAAGAATATAAAATAACTGTATATGGCCTAAAAATAACGGCTACAAGTAAATTATTTGAGTCATAGAATAATTATTTCTGCTTTCATGTCACTCTTGTGAAGATAGCAACAAAACATTTATATAGAAGATGTTACAATTATACTGGTGCCTGCTACCTGAGGGGTTTATATTTAAACCGTGTGTTTAATTGGGAGACATAACAGTGTAAATCAAAGCAATCTTACCTTTCATATGGTCAGTATGTTATAAATGAGAAACCTTTCCTGAAGATTAGCTGCAGTCATCTCTTCCTGCTAGTCTTGCTGACTGGTTCTGTGCTATACCTTGAGCACCTGGCTCCAGAAAGATGATGAAACAGTCTATAAATTGTCTCACTAATTAGTCCTACAATTCCCAAACAGCTACTTGTGTTTCTGCTGCAGAGCTTCATGCTGAATCAAAGCATACAATATATTCTGTTTAAGCATAAAAAATGCACCAAACCATGTACAGTATATTTAGGGGTTATGAAAAAATCACTATGAAGTCATAGAAACTCATTTTTGGTACCAAACTGGCCTACAATTAAATATTCTTTTTAAAGATATTTACCTCTTTTGCTGATTTTATTGTTGTAATGTAAGTGTGAAACAAACCCTGGGGACGAGGAATTCCAGTCTGCTAATCCAGACCGGACGAGTATCGAAATAAATGTTCGAACCTAGGTACCACTATATATATATATATATATATATATATATAGATATATATATATATATATATATATATATATATATATATATATATAAAATATTGTGAACAAAACTCTCTCTCCGTTCCTGCACCCAGATTTTTCACATTTTATTTAGGAATGATGGTCTTGTTTTTGGATACAAATACATAAAACTAAAAAGGGCATCAATAAAAAACAAAAATGACATCAAACAGCAGAGAATTTAACTTCACCTTAACTGTAAAGAGATCAAATAACAGAGAATTTACCTTTACTTTAACTGTACAGTACTGAGAGGACTTGAGGGACCAATGGGATGGTGTCAATGTAGAGGAGGTGGAGACAGGTTATTGCTCGGAAGGGGATTCCTCTTCCATTACAACATCAGGCACTTGCACAGGGGATGTTTCTCCTTTCTGTCTCTTAATGTCACTGCACCCTGCTGGAGACTCTGCTGGACATTGTGATTTAGGAAGTTTCACTAGGAACCTCTCAAGGGAAGCTTGCTTCTGCCTTCATTTGAAAATGTTTCTGAAGTGAGACATTGCTTGATTATTAAACAAGTCCACAACGCAGCTTGCTTGAGCTTTGTCAGGATGATAGTGTTCAACAACATTTTGTACTTCAGCCCATTTAGCACACATATATTTGATGAGTGCAGTAGGTGCTTCTGTCATTTCCTCCTCTTCACCTGAAGAAGAAAGTTCATCAGCCTCACTGTGCAGTTCCTGCAGCTCCTCAGTGCTGAGCTCTTGTCTGTCCTCCTCCACTGACTCTTCAATGTCCTCGGTCCTGACCTCCAGGCCATGGCCTTGCCCAGAGACACAATGTCCTCCACTACTGGGCTAGGTTTAGCCTCCAAGTTACTCGGAGCTACAGCTTCTGGCCACAATTTCCTCCAGTCACAGGATATTCAAATGGTCCTTCCAGAACTCTCTCAGTGTCAACTGAGGATTCAAGGTCACCTCAAACCTCCTCCTAAAGGCACAGACAAAGGCTCAATGTAGGCTCTTACAAGCACAGACTCGATTAGGGCGCTTACAGGCAGAGCAACTTGAACTTCCTGCACTGCTGCAACTTTATTGTACTTCCACGTTGCGACAGGTCTCAATCCAAGCAAACTAATGAACTATAATTAAAATATTTTATTATATAGGTTTCTAATAATCATAGGTTTTTCTTATCAATTAACCTATTTTTATATCACAATGGGTGAATACCATCTTAAGCATACATTGGAGCATCGCATTGGCATCTCTTACTTTATATTTGCACTAAACTCCCTGCATGCATTTAATTGGTTATCTAGCAATGTCAGAGAAAGTGTGTGCCAAAGGACAAGCTACTATGGGTAATGTATGAGGTCTTCAGTTACAGTCTTGGGGCCAACGCGGCACTCTTCTCATATCTTTAATGTTCATACCTAAGATGATGAGTTCATAATCATTCTGTACGTGACTGAGAATGTTGCTGCTACTGTTACCAGAGTGATAGCAAGTCCCAGCCCTGCACAGTTATCTCCCCGGGGTCACAATGTAATTCCTTGATCTTCCTGTAGCTTCCTACCACTCATATACACAGATGTGTTTGATATGCAGATATTTTATTTTTGTTTAGGACAGCAAGGGAATAAATTCATCTTTGTAAGGAAGATTGACATAAAGTTATTAAAAGAAAAAAAAAAGCAACTTGTTTAAATTTGTATTAAGAAGCAAATATAGATGGGTATACCAGTAAAATAGAGATAGATGGTTTTCTGCTACCCCTGTGCAAGTACAGGAATACACGGTTTAGCGAGTTATATGCGTTACTGCATGCCAGAGCGCTATACGAAAAACCTGGCTAAATGGGGCATTTTATTGCCATATCGCCGAACAGCGGTATGTGAAAAAAGCAAAAAGGATTAAAATGCCCACAATATGATTTTGAGTGCTATTGTGAGATTTAGCACTTTCCAGGGACTGGGACCAAAAGAGCGCTATCGTGAATAGTACCTGTACAAAAATAACACACACACTCATAAATGCTCTATCAAGGCAGTTTTCATCCCTATAATAGCAAAATTACAGCAGGGTTAAGAACAAAGTAAATCTACCTAGCTTTGTTAACCATCCATCCTTACATTATTGCAAGTTAACTGCGGCAAGCCGGAACCAAAAACTTACAGCAAACGTCTCTGCTACACTTTTACACCAAAGACCTATGGTAATCAGACCTTACGGATCACTCACAAACCAGGGCAGTGCTGTAACTACATAACACTGAAGAAAATATTACAGGTACCAAATACCACTCGCAAATGATATTAAAGCCATTGCAGAGTGCCGCCGCAGCAGTTAAAGACACAGTATAGCACCAAATAAAGCAATAAAAAAAATATGAAATGGCAACATTATTTGACACTTAACAGTCCAATTTAAACATATGTGTGATTAAAAAATATGATATTAATTACAGAAAAATAAGACACTGGTTATCCTCACTAGCCCGAGTATTTGGGACCCCGAAACATTCCTGGTGGTCGACTATATGTGCAAAACCTCCCTCTATCAAAGGCCTCCTTGGGTCTTTATATTCATTTCTGAATAACTCTCAGAACATATAGAAACCAAAATATATGCTGCAATGGGAGAAGGACCTAGGTAGGGAGCTAGATAGAGCAACTTGGAGAGAAATCTGCACCAACCTAACAAAAGGATCATACACATATAGCCTATTGGAGACCTCAATCAAAGTGTTGCATAGGACCTACTATACTCCTTATCTGATGTCCAGACTTAATAATAGTCTTAGCGAGGACTGCTTGAGAGGATGCAAACTCAGGGGAGACTTTCAGCATATATGGTGGACGTGCCAGGTGGTACAAAAGGTATGGAGAGAGATGACTGACTTATTCTCGCAGGTGACAGGGACAAGGCTGGGGCCGGAGATGGAGATTTGTCTTCTTGGGGTTCATGGGCCCGGTCTCTCAAAAGAACAAAACAAACTGTGGCAATTTATGGCTCTTGCCACCAAAAGCTGCATAGCAAAAAACTTGAAAGTGGCAACACTCACCACCAAAGAGATCATTTTAAAAACAAATTATGTTATGGTAAATGAGAGACTGTCCCATGTCCTACAGAACACGGTCCCCCTATTCCAGAATATCTGGACTCCATGGCTGGCCTCAGCCCACAGCATTAAGATGGGAACGTGACCGGGACAGAGGGGACCGAAGCTCTTGCTCGGGGATGGCTGTAGGGGGGAGCCCGGATGACCACTTATACCTATTGAATCCCAGCCATTGTGGGTTTGGAGGCGTACACCAGGTAATCACTACCCTTTTCCCTTCCCTGTTTTTTCCCTTTCCTTTATCCCTACTTCTCCCCACCCCATTAAGTTGACATTGTTGATGTTTATATTTTCCAGTTTATATATTCTTGTCTCTTGACAAGAAAAAGACAATAGCATAAAAAATGTTTTTTTTAAATGCCATGCTTGAAGACATAGAGGGATACACAGGGCATAGTATAATAATGTTACGACGTTTCAGTCAGAAAACTAGGAAAAATGCAGACAGTATCTTGGTTAAGATGTTTGGGAATCGTGTGACTGTACGATATAACTATCTTGTTGTTCTGTTGTCTACCCTTTTACTAAATGCAATGTGATATTGTTACTGTGTCTTCAACAATAAAAAAGAATGAATAAAAAAAAAAAAAATATTGCTTTAAAAAAAAATATGATATTGTATTATTATGTCTGTTTCATTATAGAAACCACTATACTCTCAGAAATGAAATGTATCAAGTATGTGTTAATGGGACTCAAAATGTTTCCTGTTTTTAATTTTAAATTAAATGTAATATTAAAATAAACTACCAAACTGTTTATTCACGTATCTAAACATCTTCTTTTAAACAAGTGCTTAAAAGCTCTGGTATTACTCACTGAAACTTTCCAAACAGTCCCTGCAACGGATTTCCGTCTGTAACTCATGTATACAATGTTTCTATAGTACTTGATGTGCTAGCCAATGAAAGACTGCGTCTCAGCAGCAATTCAACGACATGTTGCTGAGACACAGTCTGTGACTGGCCCGTTTATGTTGTAGTATAGAAGCATTGTATACATGAACTACAGAGGGTGATATTTGCAGGAACTGTTTGGAGGTTTCAGTGAGTAAAAACAGAGCTTTTAAGCACTTATAATAAAATGTTGCATAATTATGCAAACAGGAGATTTATTTTAATATTAAAAACAGGCAACCATCCATGTCATTACTATTAAGTATTATCCATTACTATTAAGTATAGTATCCCTTTAAGTATTGTACATTGTTATGCAAGTGATGTGTATTGTTTGATTGAGGCTGCTGAAAATAAATGCTGCTTTGTTTTTTTCAATATTGACTAGCAACTGATGGCTAATGGATGTGTAATTATTGTTTTTTCCTACATAATGAAGTAGCTTTGGTGAACCTAATAAAATTACAATTTTTTTTAACAAATTTTATTAGCTTCCCCATTGCTTCAGAAACTGACATTATTGATAATTTTGGTTTTCCTTTGGTGATAAAAATGTTGTGGCATTAAGTTAAAAGTTGTTTGCCCATGAACATAAACAAAATTAGTTTAAATATTTTAAAAAAAGATGTCATTGTGGTAAAGGTTGTTTGCCCATGACTGGTGAAGTTATTTAGCATTTGGCTCTGGAGAGATGATGAAATTAGTGAAACTATGTTAAAAGTTTTGTCCATAACTGGCAAAAATAGAGACATTATGTTAAAAGTTAGTTTGCCAGGAGTGGTGAATATATATAAAAAAATATATATAAAATGGAGATTATGAGATTATGTTTTAAATTGGTTCACCAAGGTTAGGAAAAAAATTATTTAGATTGAATTTTGAATAGGTTCGCCAGATATAGGTAATTTTCGCCAAGACTGGCGGATTAATGTTTCAGCTTTAATGTTCATGGGGATTGGGGAATCAAATAGTGTGATGCGTGAGAAGAAGCAGAATTATGAATTCCCCACTCCTGGTGAAAACTGATGTAAAATGTAATATTTGCTGAGTGCAAGAAAAGGAAATAATTGAAAAATTGCATTTGCTTGCAACAAGCAGCAAATGATCATCTGACCACAACCAACCAATCCAAACTTGTTGTTCTTTAGTTGTTCAGTTGTGTCTAACTCTCCGTGACCCTATGGACCGCAGCACGCCATGCACATCTTGTGTCTGGTTGTGCTAATCCATATGGTTTTCATGGCAAAGATACTGAAGTGGGTTGGTTGCCAGGTCCTTCTCCAGTGGACTGTAATTTGTCTGACCTCTCTACTAGGACCTGCCCATCTTGGGTGACCCTACATGGTATATCTCACAGCTTCATTCAAGTACACAAACCACTTCACCACTACACTGCAATCACTGTATAACTGCCTACAAGAAAAAAGAAATGTAATTACCCCAAAATTCAACAGAATATAACTAAACTGTGGCTGGATGGAATTTTATAAAAATTGGCAAAAAAATCAGGCTCTTAAAACAAAATACAATTTAAACTTATAAGAACGGGAAGCATTCGCTTACAATGGAATGCTCCACAATTACTATTACAGCTGCTGCTGTACATAACAGGGTAATATTTATTATATGTTGGGTGGGTGTCCACTTTTCCTTAACTACTGGTCACTGACTGGACACACTGACACTTTTACCTATACATTATGTATAATCTAAATGCTGTATTTGCCTTCTAAACCTAAAAAACTATTCAATTATAGAAATGGATGCAATTCACTCCCTCACTTGCCAATATTCTTCACCACCAGATAAAGAGAGTCATTAAGCAGCTCCAAGTAAATTCAGTAAAGCACTTTCCTGGCTCAGTAGGGAATCCCTTGTGACGCATACACAGACTGCAATGCTCCACTCTGGTAGGATTAGTCTAATTCAGTAATGTCCATGACAAAATCAATACATTTCATGTTAATATTTTAACATGCTTTGGAGGTGGCTTTAAGTATTGCATTGGATATGCAGCATAGAGTAAATATCTCACACTTGAAACAACCCATATATAACTTTAATTGAAATGTAAACTCAGTAAATAAACTATGAAGACATTTTATATGAGCTCTGTGAAAAGGTATAATCATCTACAAAGTGCCACTGAAGTGCTAGACAATAAAATAGGCCTACATCTTATATTACAAATATCTACTTTGTGTTTTAATTATTACTGCTGCTCCAAATCTGCCTATTATTGTCCTCAAATATGCTATTGGACATTTTTGAAAAGACAAAATATATTATTGCATTTAAATGCTGTGAGTGGGTGGAACAGCTTGTTACATTTCTGATGATCACCATTACATTTTGATTGGGGTTCATGTTGTTAATATAGATATATGCTGTATTGTCTTTTTTCAGTTGTGTTAACAGTTGTGATCTAATGGGTTAAAATGAAAGTACATGAATATCTATTCTTGATTATGTATAATCGTTGTAATACTAGTAGCTATCATTTCAAGCTCTTATCTGTATAGATATCTGCCCGTTGCACTGTGCTTGTTAGGTCTGCCTATTCTGCATAATTAGGGGCAGAGCACCTGTAGCAGACATCATCCTGTGTGTTCTAGTGTCTGACTGGTGTTTATCAGCAGCCAGGACTGGGAAACTGGTCAGAGTTGAGGGAAAGATAAATGGTGCTAAATACAGGGATATTCTTGAGCAAAACCTGTACCACTCTGTGCGCGATTTGAGGCTAGGACGGAGGTTCACCTTCCAGCAGGACAATGACCCCAAACACACTGCTAAAGCAACACTTGAGTGGTTTAAGGGGAAACATGTAAATGTGTTGGAATGGCCTAGTCAAAGCCCAGACCTCAATCCAATAGAAAATCTTAAAGATAGACTTAGAGATTGCTGTTCACAAGCACAAACCATCCAACCTGAAGGAGCTGGAGCAGTTTTGCAAGGATGAATGGGCAAAATCCCAGTGATAAGATGTGGCAAGCTCATAGAGACTTATCCAAAGCGACTTGGAGCTGTGATTGCCGCCAAAGGTGGCTCTACAAAGAATTGACTTTAGGGGGGTGAATAGTTATGCACGTTGACTTTTTCTTTTATTTTGTCCTATTTGTGGTTTGCTTCACAATAAAAAAAAAACATCTTCAAAGTTGTGGGCATGTTCTGTAAATTAAATCATGCAAATCCTCAAATCCAATGGCACAGTAGCACCAGAGGATATCTCAGTCAGGCTACAGAAAGACTAGCAGTCTAATATAAAATATCTCATGACAAAATCAGAATGATCTACATATAAGATTTACTCTAAAAATTCTTCCTACCTTCACAACCATCCATCCTCAGAACCTCCGCAAATCCCATACCCCCTCCATCCCAAAAATCTATTTACTTGCTACTCTACGCAGTGACCCTTTTCTACAATGGCTGTGTATTTTTTGTTTTTTTGTTTAGAAGCGTTTGAGCTGGTATCTGCAAGAGCTTTGCGTTAATGGGTCTCTTATACAAGCCTATGATTAACACATACCTATCCATCAACTCAATGTATTTCCCACTCTCCTTTCTACACATATACTAGACTTTGTCCCCATGCAATGTCATCTGTTTGCATCAGAGTACAATTTCAAAGAATAAAAAGTAAAATAAAAGTTAATGTTATAATGAATTTAGTAGCATCAGCAAAATTCTAATACATTTCTTTAAAAATGCATTTGCAGGTTGGGAAATTTAGAGGAAATGTATTTTTTGTTAATTCAGAAAATACCAACATTCTTGGGTTCTTTACACCTTTTGTTTTGTTGATATGACACTAAAAAATAATTTCTAAATAATAACAATTATTGCTTCAATGGGATACTGTCAGGAATATGACAATATTATTAACTATTACCGTTACTACTATTTATTAGAGTGTATACTGTAAAAGTAGTTCTTATGACTCCCACCAGCCATAGTTGGTCACAAAGCTTATCACTCTTCGACAGCTTGCAATCCGGAAGGCTCCTTTACATGATCTCAGAGGCATGTTGCTATGCAGTTTTCTCAATAGACATAACAATGATAGATCTTTTGAAGGAATTCACTGAACCTTGAATATTGAAATGCATTGTGCAAACAAATATAACCTCCACTCTTCCCTTCTATGAAGAATTATTCACAAATACCCAGCATGGGACCTCAGGGAGGAGGCAATGGAAGAAACAAATCTTCAAGCAAGAGGAAGGAAGGAAATACCTGCAATAACCAGACTAAACACAAAGCACTAAAGCAAATGATTCCCTTGATGATGTATGGATGCCTTAGATATTGTGTAATATTTCATCCTCTCTCTGAAAGTCTGCAGAGTGTGATATTCAATAGACTTCTCTCATTTCATTTAGATTGGTGATGCACCTACACTCTGTATCATTGCAGGTGTATACAATTTTAAACAGCTATTTTACTGTACAGTAAATATTCAGCATTGTTTGTGTGGTTCCTTTATGCAAATGTGCAACTTCGCGAGCTAAATTGTAGCTCGGAATGATTGGTAATGATTGGTTAGAATGGGGATAACGCTGGGACACTTTGTTTTGCAACCACATAAACAAAAAAAGCTGAGCCTGATTCAATTAGAAGCCCGCATCTCATGGTATACAGGCCGTATGTCTGTGGGCGTGCTGCGGGCTTGAACTCTGCTACAATTCCGGTGCTATTCAATTGAATCAGCCCGCAAGTTAGGGGGCGAAAGCGAAACCGTAAACCATGCACTCGTCCGTAGCAGTTCAGGGCAGGAACATGATCAATTAAGCAAGGCCGTAACCACCCATTTCGAAACAGCCAATAGAAAATAAAACCGTCATCATGATGTCAGTAAAACATGGTGGCTGCATGTCTATAAAGTAGCGTTTAGGAGTCCGATATGCGATTGGACTTGCAAAACCGCAAAATACAAAATAATACAAATAAATGCCAATACTGTTCTAGTCCATATGGGGGACCTGATATGTATTAACTCATTGATTTCCAAGATCCGAAATGACACATAAAAGTAATTTTTCATTGGCGATTTGCGAGCTTGAGACTGTTGTGCATTTAATTCTAATGTTTTTCATCACTTTCCCCACCATTTACAGTGCAGTATCGATTTTTTATTTCCATTTACAGTGCTGCGGACAGGTGTTAAACCCCCTTGTCGGTCCTCTCTAACACTCATATGATTTTCTCCTACATTTGCAGTTTACAGGTGTGAAAACATTTGCAGGCTTGGGGAATTATAGCAATTGAATAGCGATTTTAGCGATCGTAACTCTTGCGGACGGGAAAGATCAAAGGCTTCGGGAGGCTGTAAATTCCGGGTTTAACAACAGCAAAGTTTTCAAGGCCATAATCCGTAAACGGTTTGGAGCCCACAAAAAGACGCCAATTGAATAGCAAATTAACTTACAGCTTCACTTACCGGCTTCAGTAACTTATGATTGCTCAATTGAATCGGGCTCCAAGTTACTAATTAGAACAATAACACAGTTAATTAGTATGCAGAAGCTTCTCATTTGCAGTAACAATGCATCACAGGAATGTTTTACATTAGAAAACAATGGCTAGCACTTTATTGCCAGTTTTTCATGCTCTTTAAGAATCACTAATAAAAACGACTTGATTTTGTGAGTTCCTTTAAATATCAGAAACTGCATAATATGTTGCGGTAAGCTACCTTGCTTTTTCTAGTTCTGTACACTAGAGATCCCCTATGCTACTTTATACTTACTCATCCCACCCCCTCACCATCTGTTCTAAGGCCTTTTGTGTACTGAATGTTATGTCTAAACATGTGACTTCCAAAAGCAGGTTGCAAATGATTCATTTTATTACCGGTCAAATAAACACTCTGTAAACAACTAGTAAGTGCAACGGGTAGCAGCCATATCTCAGTACCAACGGTAATCTCTACATCTGAACCTTGATTAATATCTGTCAACAAGATATGGCACTATTGGAAGAGCTGCCCAGACCTTAAAGGAACACTGTAATTTAATTAGTAAAGGCTAGCATAAAAAACTTGTCAACTTATTATGAAAAAGTTGATCGTTTGTGAGAAAACATCCACTGGAAATGTATGCTTTCCTTTGATCTTTCGGTTGGAGCTCTTCCTATCTTTTTCTGACTGCGCATTTCTCCAGGTTGTGCGAGTAAAGCTATGTAGCTTCAGGGAAGTGAGCTGCAGGCTGTGCCACAGTCTGATATTGGTGAAGCTCCATTCTAAAGACAGCGATAAAAGAGCTCACAAAAGATCAATATTTTGACTGTGATTAACATTTTTAATCACAGTTAACTGAAATATGTTTGTACTAACCTTTACTGCTTAAATATCTATGAAAGATCTGCCATTATAGTAGCTTGGCCCTTTATTAAGTTAATCACTGTAGAAATACATATAGAAATCAATAATATTTATGTGTATGTGTTTATATTTATATATATATATATATATATATATATATATATATATATATATAATGGATGGGATTCCTAGCTTGTGTATGATTCAACCCTAGCTTGCTTAAAGCTGTTTGATACAGCGTGCATATGCTTATGGATTGCAAGAGCGAAGCCTTTGTGGGCACGTTTGCATGTCCCTGCAAAGGTTCCCAGAATGCAGTGTAATAACTGTATTTCTCAGAATTCTGGACAAGAAACAAGTTTTTTAACTTGTCTTAGACATCCAAATGTGAACACAAATGTACTATTTATTTACTGTACTAGTGTACGGTGGAGGGCTTCTATTGCTCTTTTGCCCTTCATAAATTAAATGATTGTTGTGGTAAACTACACCCTCAACATATCCACTATACAAGGTAAGGATCCGGCCCACTGATCATAGGCAGTAACCTTTAAATAGCTGTATGTGGGTGGGATTCCTAGCTTGTGTATCATCCAACCCTAGCTTTGCTCAAAGCTGTTTGATACAGTGGGCATATGCTTAAGGGAAGCCATTTTGGAAATGGTTATGGATTGCTAGAACGAAGCCTTTGTCGGCACATTTGCATGTCCCTGCCAAGGTTCTCAAAAAGCAGTGTAATAACTGTATTTCTTAGAATTCTATGCATGAAACACATTTTTTACTTGTTTTAGACATTCAAATGTGAACAGAAAATGTGCTATATATTTACTATATGTATATACACTAGACTCTCAGTTATCCAGCACCCACAGAGATTGGTAGATCCCGGATAAATGTAGTTTCTGGTTGCTTGAGAGTCACGATTAAAAGAGGCCTAGATTAGCTGCACATATGATGCTCTGTATATTTGTCAGTGAGGGCTGTTCTAGCAGCAGCGGCTTTCACTCCTCACTTACACACAGGTACGTTCGGCTGGAGGGTGCAGTCCTGAACCCGGGAATGTAACGCCAACACTGCCCTGGCTCAGTCACTAATGCCTGTCAGCTTCCAGGTAAAACTGAATTGCACAGACATAGGCCCCCATTCAATTGAGGTTTCAGGAGATCCGGGAGCCCGTAAGTGAGGTCTCAAGCTACTTTGTTATTCAATTAGCGTCTTTTGCAGGCCCGTATCGGCTTCCGAGTTACAGGCTTGAGAAAATGGCGATGGTTAGATTTGTAACTTACAGCTTCCAGGAGCCTTCGATCTGTCACTTTTGCAAGGCTAAGATCGCAAATCGCTGTTCAATTGCTTAATTTCCCCAAGCCCACAAATGTATTCACACCCGTAAACAGCAAATTAAGTGCTAGAGAGGGCCCACAAGGGGGTTAAACACCTATTTGTAGAACTGTAAATGCAAATAAAAAATCACTACTGCACTGTAAATAACGGGGAAAGCGATGATAGACATTAGAACTAATAATATTTATTTTAATGTGTCATTTCGGGGTTAAATCGATGTCGGGTATCACTGAGTTATTACATATCAGGTCACCCATATGAACTAGAAAATTATTGGCATTCATTTTCATAATTCTTTATTTTTCGGGTTTGCGAGTCTGATCGCATATCGGACCCCCGAACCAAACTGATTGACATGTAACCTCCATGTTTTACTGCAGTAATAATGACAGTCTCATTTTCTATTGGCTGATTTGAAATGGGAGGTTACGGGCTTGCTTAATTGATCATGTTCCCGCCCTGAACTGCTCCCAACCAGTGTATGGTTTACGGTTTTAGCTTGGGGCCCGTAACTTGCGGCCTTGAGCAATTGAATAGCAGCGCAGTCGGAGACCAACGGGAGCCCGCAACTCACTCGCAGACATTCGGCTATCTGCAATTGAGTTGCAGGTTTCAAATTGAATCTGGCCCATAGAATGGATGAAATCTAGGTGCCTGTAAGAATTTTGTGGCATGATAACCTGGCTCCTGGCATTTGATTTGCCTCGTAACATTTTATTTTTATTTAAAGTACAGTATTCATATTTTTCTCTGTTTTTTTTTTAGGGTTCTGGTTGCTTGAGTTCTTGGCAACTGAGAGTCTAATTAATGTATATATATATATATATATATATATATATATATATATATATATATATATATATATATATATATATATATATAGATCCCAGGTGTCCTTTAACATGTTAGGTCATAACAGTAACTATGTTAAAGTTCCATAAATGATTCACGTTTTCCTAGATAAGATGAATGAGACTGACTTGTGCTCCTCTTTTGTACTAGCCATACAATAATGTCTTTATTCTTTAAAACAGGATGGACGAATGATTCCCACTCCTCTTAAGCCTTTTACAGAAAGAAATCTAATTAAGTTGCAATACAGTATAATAGTTCCACCCAAACAAGGAAATCTAATTTAGTTGATTGTTGTCTCAAATGACCAAAAACACTTAGCGTAACGCTTAAAGCTCCAGTTTTTCTAAAAAAGGTTACATATAAATAGAAACATGCCACATTATTAATTTATTTAAAATGTGTAAATAAAAAGGTTTAGTGATGAAACTGATAATATTTCACGGTGGCATTTTGTATGACAACGAAGCAGAAGATCCTGAATAATCTACTTGCAGTGGGTGCACCTGCTCCTACAGCCCTAAATACAGGTGTACAGATTATTGTATTATAGTACAATTATTATGACATTCAGTAATTGCACATCTATCTATCTAACTAACTATCTATCTATCTATCTATCTATCTATCTATCTATCTATCTATCTATCTATCTATCTATCTAACTAACTATCTATATATCTATCTATCTATCTATTTAGCTAGCTATCTTTCTATCTATCTATCTATCTATCTATCTATCTATCTATCTATCTATCTATCTATCTATCTATCTACCTATCTATCTATCTATCTATCTATCTATCTATCTATCTATCTAACTATCTATCTATCTATCTATCTATCTATCTATCTATCTATCTATCTATCTATCTATCTATCTATTTAGCTATCTATCTATCTATCTATCCATCTATCTATCTATCTATCTATCTATCTATCTATCTATCTATCTATCTATCTATCTATCTATCTATCTACCTATCTATCTATCTATCTATCTATCTATCTATCTATCTATCTATCTATCTATCTATCTATCTATCTATCTATCTATCTTTCTATCTATCTATTTAGCTAGCTATCTTACAGTAACAGCATATAAAGTGGAAAAGAGTATTAACTGGGGTGTGTGGGAAGCAAAAACTGTGATGTGAGAACCTATTTATCATATAACATTACCAAATCTACATTTATACACAGTGGATGAGTATAGTTTTGGAAACTTAAAACTAAAAAACAGCATTATTAGAAGCAGGACGCGCATGTCCAGCTGGTATATATATAAACATAATGTCAGATGCTTTAGCACAAATATGTATCTGTCAATATTCTATTTAAATCAACTGGCATGCTCTTCCTGTTTTTACCCTATTACAAATTGCATTATATATAGGTAAAGTGTTAATATCTACCTTAATTGGGACCTTTGCTGTCTCATTGAAATGCTGAGCATAGCCCAATTGACTTTACCCCGCTCTGCTACTTTGATTGCCTTTCAATGAGCTAACAGCCTTATTAAATTGCGCTTCAGCAAATTGAATAGAGCTCTATTTAAGCACACAGCATATTTTTTTACAGAAGTTTTTAGTTAGTGAACTTCTATCCAAAAGCAAGATCTTCACTAACTAAACACTTCTGTAAAAAAATATGATGTGTGCTTATATAGAGCCCTTTTCAATTTGCCGAATTACAATTTAATAAGGCTGTAAAAATCTTTACCAACATTACTTGAAATGTAGGTTCTTCACTCCATAGCCAATGAATAAAGCTTTAATTATTAACCATTAGTCATAATACTTTAAAAATGAAAACTGTCTGTGACTATTATTATTTATTCAACTGGACATGTTCTTCTTTTATCAATTTAGAGAGTTAATTGATGGTGCCACATATAGAGACGTAAAGAGGAAAGTTTTATATAAGTAATTAACTCTTAAAATACCCATCCCTCACGTTTAGATCTGGGATTTCCACTCCCATATGATATAACACCCAGCAAAATTATGTTAATTTATATTAATTTATATGTGTACTCTTCCTGACTGCAATAACTGGGAGTTTTGCCCGATTCAATTGCCCAATTTGTACATTTATACACACTTAAAATCACTCTTAATATTTCTACATTTTCGTCAAATATTACTTTTTGGCACTGATGAATGCATAAGTCAAAAGAATGCATATAAACATTTATAAAAAAAAACACCCGTGGCCAGTGGCGTAGCTAGCGCTTTTGCTGCCCGGGGCTGTCCCTGAGTATCACCTTCTCTCTCACACTCCCCCTTCTCTCTCTCTCCCCTATCTTTCTATCTATTCCTCCCCCTTCCCCCTCTTTCTCTCCCTTTCTCTCCATGTCTCTCTCCCTATCCCCCTCTCTTCTCTCTCTTTCTCTCTCCCCCTTTGTTTCTCTCCTTTTCCCTCTCTCTCCCAACCCCCTCTCATTCTATTCCCTCTCCCTCTCTCTCAACCACCCCCTATCTCCCTGTCTCTCTCCCTCCACCTCTCTCTCTCCTCACTCTCTCTCTGCTTTCTCTTTCTCTCCCTATTCCCCACTCTCTCTCTCCCCTCCCTCCCTCTCTCTCTCCCTTTCTTTCTCTCCTCTCCCTCCCCCTCTCATTCTATCCCTCTCTATTTCTTTTGCTCCCCCTCTTTATCTACCTCTGTCTTCACCTCACTCTCCCCCTTGCCATATGTATCACCCTCTCCCTTCATGCCTCTCCCTCCATGTGTCTCCCTCTTTCCCCTTGCCTCTCTACCCCATTCCTCTTCTTCTCTCCCCCATGCATCCCGCTCGCCCATGTCTCCTACTCTCCCTCCATGTCTCCCCTTGCCTCTCCCTCCCTCCATGTGTCTCCCTTTCTCCCCCATGCCTCTCCCTCTCCCCCATGTCTCCCTTTCTCCCCATGCATCCCTCTGCTCCATGTTTCCCCCTCTCCCTCCATGTCTCCCCATGTGTCTCTCCCTTTCCCCTTGCCTTTCTTCCTCTCCCCCATGACTCCCCCTCTCCCCCAATGTCTCCCCTCTCCCTCCATGTCTCCCCCTTACCTCTTTCTCCCTCCACGTGTCTCCCTTTTCCCCCTTTCCTCTCTCCCTCTACCTTTACATCCATTTCTCCCTCTTCCCCCATGTTTCCCCCTTTTCCCCCATGTTTCCCCCTCTTCCCCACATCTCCCCCTTTCCCTTCTACCTCCATGTGCCTCCCTTTTTCCCCATGCCTCTCCCTCCCTCCATTTCTCCTTCTCTGTCCCCATGCTTCTCCCTCCATGTATTCTTCTCTCTCTCCATGCCTCTCCCTGCCTCCATGTCTCCTTCTCTCCCCCCATGCCTCTCCCTCCCTCCATGTCTCCTTCTCTCCCTCCATGTCTCCCTCTCCCTCCATGTCTCCCCCTCCCTCCTCATGCCTCCCCCTCTCCCTCAATGCCTCCCTCTCTTCCTCTACCCCCATGTTTCCCCCTCTCCCTCCATGTCTTCCCCTTTCTCTCCCTCCATGTGTCTCCCTTTTTCCCCTTTGCCTCTCTTCCTCATGCCTCTCCCCCCTCCATGTCATCTTCACTCGCCCCATACCTCTCTTCCTCATGCCTCTCCCTCCCTTCATGTCTCATTCTCTCCCCCTAAGAGACACTGTGGTGGAAGGCAGGTGGGGGCATTTTTGCCACCCCCAAAGAGGTGACACCTGGGGTGCTCCAACCCCTGTGCACCCCTCTTCCTACTCTACTGCCTGAAGCCAAATTTAGGATTTCAAGGCATTTGCAAGTAGCTAATAGAATAAAGCTAACAGTAAGTAATGCCTAATTTATCTGCAATTTCAGTTGAAACAAGGAATGTGTGTCAAAACAGAAGCCCCCTAAATTTCAGCTTTTCATGCAGCGTTAGATACACCTCAGATTACACAAAGTATGTAAAACATTTCCAAAGAATTGCCCGACAACACCTAATACTGTTTCCTCCAGAAAAAAAAGGTGCAATCTGAAACTCTTTTCATTACCAATGGAGTAAAAGCCATGATAAGAGATAAATTACCTATAATCTCATTATTTATTTGATTCCCTACCTAGTAATCAATCTAGCCATGCATCCATTAACACAGGAAGCATTAGGATTCAAGTCTATATTATTTATAGCTCAGACCAAGGAGTCGGCACAAACCTTTTAGAAGCATAAAAGCTTTCACAAAATGTTGGAATTGATTCCTTGTAATTCCGTAGAACCTTATGGTGGCCTAAATTATTTCATATGAAGGGATATCAAACTCAATTATATAGTGACTGGGAGCTAAGATAGGTTAGGGAGGAGACAGTGGCTTTCAACTGCTTTCTGTAGTTATGTGATAGACAGGATTTACAATGTGAAAATATGCTTTATTTTAGATTGTTCTGTTTATCTACAGGGACATCTGATGCTATAGGCAAACTATGATTTGGGTGCCACCCACCTGTAGAGAAAACATAGCTACTCTATTTTGCTTCATGATGCCAGCATAATACGCATTCACTGTTTTTTAGCCTGTTTACATAATGTTGCAAAAAGATAACATGCCATGACTTAGATAATATACTAAATAACAAATACTGCACAGAGGCATTGGAACTGCAGCATTCATTTGAGACTGCAAAATATATTTAGATTCAGGTGACTTGTATTGAATAATCATTTTGTCCGACTAAATAAGTGGCTGATATGGAGATTACTGAAATACTGCTATGAGACTCAGCTCTCTCTGAACAAGTTCATATTAAAGAGATAAGAGGTAAAGAGAACCTGGTATACTTCTATATAAAGAACTAAAAAAAGGTGCTTAACACCAACTTGTACTAATTTAGTTATCTCAAAATAGGAGAGTATTATAGGAACTATAAAAATTACAACTTTATTATAAACTAAACATTGCCGTTGTTAAAAGTTGTAGACGTTGTCATGTATTATCTTTCTTTTAGTTAGGGTGGAGTTTTATTTTCAAAATAAACATAGAGGGATGGATTGAACCTCAATGGATCCTCCTACCTATTTGATGCCCCAATGCTAACTAAAAAAAAGCTGCTACTATATTTTAGAGCTGCAATATTCCAAAAAATCCCTAAAATATGCAAATAGGTTCTGTCTTATCCCTAATTGCTTAAGATAGAGTAGACCAAACACTCCTACTAATATGTAAACAGTCTACATTATATTTAAAAAAAAAATACATAAATACATATACACGGGGAGCTAAATTGTATTGCTAATAATCATCTCATAGGCTAATAATCATCTCATCATCTCAATAATCATCTCATGTAACATCTGGAGTAGGCTTTCCATTGTCCTAGCTCGTAATGCCCGTTAGGGAACCTCACAAGTGATTCAATTGCTATACTAGATACCAAAAAGTTCATCCATGTAATAAGACTAATGGCCGTTTCATCTCTATTGCGGCTTTGGAGAGGAATGTATTTATTCCACAACACACCACTGAAAAAAATAAGAAGTCTCAAATAATGTTTTACTGATTTTTATTTTGTAATATGACTTCAGCAGTCTTTAACATTCCATGGTGTTTTGCTGCTGGAAATATACAACTCCTTATAAGAGGGATGTTGAACTTTGTTACATTAAGGGCCACTAACATGCAGATAAAATTCATAGTGAGCCACACATTCAATCTTTCAATGCTGATTGGCAGTTGAGTCCTATGTGGTCTCTTGCTGTCTGTATTCACTGATAAAATGCCTGCTGCCTCTTGGAATACAGTAATTGACTTCACCTAGGTAGAAAGCTGTGTATGTGCCGGGCAAAAAGTTGTCAGGTGTCGCATGGAATCAGGCAAAGGGCCACATCTGGCCCCCTGTCAGAAGATTGCAAAATCCTGATATATTACGAAAAGACTAATTTGATAATATGTATGAATAAATAAATGTTAATGTAATATATATTTTTTCCATTTCCCCTAACTATAACAAGTTAAATTAGTGGTACCATATCATTTAATGTGTGTTCTTTTATCTACTGCCCATTCCTCCAGTTTGCAGTAGTCCCCTTACAGACGTTAACCCCCTGATGTAAAATAGTTTAGTAAGATATTGCATAAATAGAATTGCCTCGTATTAGAGCTGCACAACTGTGGTAAGATTTTTCTATATGATTTTATGCTATGATCTTTTGAATAACTAAACAAGATAATGGCCAAAATATGTTAAGAAAGCAAAACAAATAAACACCACCTTTACAAATACAATTATTCTTTACTGCAAGCTTCAATTTAGTTTCCTTGTCTGCTGTTTTCCGTTACTTTATTTCTGGAGGGAGTGTGTCCTTGTAAATTAATGATCATTCCTTTAGTCCTGCCGAGAATACTGGCAGCTAATGACATATTCCCACACTGAAGAAATAAACTTATTCTACATTCAAAGTATCCTCCCATCTCTGTGCTCAAAAACTGTGTTATAATGATGAGCACAAGCAATTATAGATTTAATCACAGAGTAAAAACATATTTTGCGTGTTGCCCCTTAAATTCACAAAATGCCGCAGAAACACTGTGTTATATGAGATTCTGTCCTATAAATAGTTTTTTTTACGTGTCATAGAGCCTCATTCAATTCGAAGGCCGCATCTTGCGGTATACAGACCGTATGTCTGCAGGCCTGCTGCAGGCTCGCAGTCTGCTACAAATTCAGTGCTATTAATTTGAACAAGCCCACAAGTTACGGGACAAAAGCCGAAGCCGTAAACCATGCACTCGTATGTAGCAGTTCAGGGCCAGAACATGATTATCAGCCTTATTAAATTGCGATTCGGCCTTGCTTTTGGATAGAAGTTCACTAACAAAAAACTTCTTTAAAAAAAATATGTTGTGTGTTTATATAGAGCCGTTTTAAATTTGCTGAATCGCAATTTAATAAGGCTGCAAGAAATCAAGACCGTAACTACCCATTTAGAAACAGCCAATAGAAAATAAGACCGTCATCATTAGGTCAGTAAAATAGGAAGGCTACATGTCAATCAATTAGCGTTTAGAAGTCTGATATTCGATAGGACTCGCAATCGCGCAATGTACAAAATAATAAAATGAATGTCAGTACTGTTATAGTTCATGTGGGTGGCCTGATATGTATTAACGCATTGATTCTCAAGATCGAGATAACCCCGAAATGAAATGGAAAAAAAAAAACATTTTTATTGCCGATTTGCGAGCTTGAGACTGTTGCGCAATTAATTGTAATGCCTTTCATCACTTTACCCATATTTTACAGTACAGTATTGATTTTTTATTTGCATTTACAGTGCTACGGACATGTCTTTAACCACTTTGCAAGTCCACTCTAGTACTCGTAGGATTTTCTCCTACATTTGACGTTTATGGGTGTGAAAACATTTGCAGGCTTGAGGAATTGTAGCAATTGAATACCGATTTGCGATTTTAGCATTCATAAGTCTTGTGGACGTGAAAGATCAAAGGCTTTGAAGGGGTGTAACTTCCGCGTGTAACACAAAGGCTATTTGCGGCTCGCAAACCCCCCCCCCCCCAATTAAATAGCAAATTAAGCAAATTAACTTAAGGCCTCCATTACGGGCTACTGTAACTTACAATTTCTAAACTGAATGAGGCTCATAGAAATATAGATGTACACATATTATTAGCTTGCTGTGCTTTATATGGTGGAGGTTTTTAAGCTCTTTTGTGTATGCCTAGACAACATCTGTAATTAAGCAAACATTATATCTTTCTGGTACATAAAAAAACATTTTAGAAATGTTTTATTAATGGTGAAGTATAGGTCTCAACTGCTCAACTACAGTACTGTTAGACTCTGTCCACTTTTATATTTGTTTATTGATTAATGCTTTATGTGCAATTTGAGTCACGGGTTGAGGGGGGTCTCTAGTGGCCACAGAAAAAAAAATAGTATATGTAGATTTTACAGGTAGATTGCATTATTTCCTTTTTTCATTTTAAAAAAAGAGTACTGTTGCAAGTTATATTCTATTATCCTAGGACAAGTAGTCAATATAGTATTTCACAAGCAGGAACAATAAAATATATAACAGTTAAATAATAGCAATATCCTTAATACCTTCAAAGTGTATCCTTTTTCATTAAAGGTGCATGCTGGCTCACTTCTAACATATTCTTTGATACTTACTCAAATCTAATTATTTTTCATAAATGTTGTTTGCTTTCTCTTATTCAATCATATATTGTGTATTCACATATATATATATATATATATATATATATATATATATATATATATATATATATATATATGTATATTACATGCATTATCTAATGCAATAGCAATGACCGGACCATCAGTCCAAAAAAAAAGAAAAGAAACACACATTTTAATGAAGTATGTATTAATATTTTTCCTTATATTTACAGTATAGATATACTTGTGTACACATCTCACTCCTTATAACCACACATAAATGACACATTTATAACTCCAGTGCTATATCTGATATTTCTGTAAGATGAGGGCCATATATCTCTGTAAGATGATGGCTTGGTGGTACAGTGGGGCTAGTCAAGGGCAGGTGTTGCAAGATCCTCACTTACTCAAGCCACCACCATCTCAAACTTTACTGAATTTAGATGAATGTTTTCAAAGTAAGAAAGTGAAAGAATGGAATACCTAAAACAGTTTCAGCTGAATGTTGGAGACTGCTTGGAGGTAGATATCCAATGGGGAATGTGTATATGGTTTTGACATTTCCAAAACTGCACTCTTTACTATATATGACCCAGAAACTTGGCACCCAATTCATTATTATTTACAAGTCTAGTAAATAATCTAACTCACAGCAAGTGAACATTCACTTTATCTGTCTTACATTTCTTCTCCAATTCTTAACTTCATCTCCATACCAGTCGCAGTCAAAACCTCTATTGATCCTTAAATCTCCTCCCTCACTTATTGTCTCATTCCGCTTAGATTGTAAGTTTGTTAGTGTAACGGAACCCATCACTGTTTTACCCTGTTTTATGGTTATTATTATGGTTAAAATATGATCCTACTGTTATACTGTATGTATGTTGGTTTATGCTCTGCAGAATATTAGCCCAGACTATTGCAGACCTTGGCATAATAGATAATCCTATTACAGAGACTCCTCATAAGATAAGGAAGTCTATTGTATAAAGTGTTTTCATTCTCAGCCATAAGAACAAAGAAGGATGATCTAATCCATGTCTGATTGTATCAAAGTTGCCAGGTAGCCTCAGGGAGGTGTGACCCACCTATTGTCCCTCTATGTGTATTGTGTGGCCAACTATGAGGGATGTGTATTGCCTGTGGGAAGAGATGTGTATAAATATTTCTGCACATAACAAAATAAAGTCAGTATTCATTTGACTCCCAAATTGTGTGTCGTCCAATATGGGAGGTCGGGAATGGTGAAACTGTAGTGCCTCTTGGGTATTTTACAGTATAGCAGTGGAGATATTGGATTTGTGTTCCAACTCCGTTACAGTTAGTAATCAGTTTCCCAAGTTGTTTGGAACAAAAGCACTTTGCACTTTTAATCTTTTATGTTTAAAGTGCTATTTTGTTACAAAAAAATAAGAACCAATAGTAATCAATATCACGACATGGAGTTATCAAGCAATTTCTCAGTGTACCATTGCATGTGCTGTAATAAGAAAAAAAATAACTTTATCCTTTTTGCAAGTCGTTTTAGCATCGAAAGTAGCAAGGTTGCTTCAACACCCCACACCTCTTGTAAGACAAACCATGCCATGTTTCCCATTTGGTGGCACTTAATTAAAGGCATAGTTAACAATACTAAATGTAACATATATATAATATCAAACTCGCACCCTGTTAATATCAAAAACATTAATAAAATGATTCCATTAGATATTTGGGAGCAATACACAATAAAGATTTATCAATGTTCTTTATTGACAGAACATATTATTCAAGCTCATCATTGTAGTGTTACTACGTTTAGATTTCATGGATATGAAAGAATACCATGTGCAAGCAGATGTAAAGTATTGTCCAGAACAGACTTGATTCAGATGTTCCAGTTGCATATCAGATTGCTCAGCTGAATGAAACAGCGAATGGTACTTAGATTACTGTTTTACTTTAGTCTGAACACTTGAATTATTGTATTTTGTCTATGTTTAACATGCAAATTCTACATTTAAATATACAGAATGGAGATCTAACATTTCAATATTGGTGTCAAACGTATCATTTCTTGTGGTTATGACATTGTTATACTCCTTAAAACCTTCTACTGAGTGTGTAATCACAAGTAGCTGATAGAATGTTTTTTATTCTTGAGGTGGATATTATGGATTAGTATTATTATCTATGCCTATTATTAAAGTACCACTGCACGATGAAAAAAATATATATTTGAAAACAACTCCATAATTTTGATGCCTCTGCAGGTTCCTGGAGTTATCTATGAAACATTTGTGTAAAGGTGTATGTATGAGAGGGGCAGTTACATTTCTGGAGATCTATGGTTGCATCCATTGATGCAACATCCTTCTTCTGGGGCAGTGGGGAAGATATGTATGGTATCAGATTTAATATTTTCCAGTAATCAAATAAAAGGATTTGGACTTCTCCCTGTTCCCTACTCTCCCACCCCACCCTCCATTACTAATTACAAACATGCACCCTATTATTCAACTATCAAGAAAAACAAAATGCATTCCTTCCCTCTTAAAAAAAATTCAGATTTTTCAAAAAATGTTTTATATTCATAGTTATACAGCTGCTAATATTGTTAGTTTGGTGCACATTTAACAAACATGTGTCTTTTTTCTTGAACTGCACTGGTCCTTTAAATGTTACTAGGCATGAAATATGTATGAAGTGGTTTGTAAGGATTTTTTGCATTTTTATGATGCATGCACTGTAACAAATTCTATGCTAACTGTGGGAGATGTAGGCTCTGCTGACAATGCACCCTAAGCTGGCTCGGATGGTAAGTTATGCTTTTGTACTTTTAACATTTTGTAAGGAATACAAGGTTTAATTAGTACAAATAATTTATCTGGGTCCTGGGTGCTCATTTACTACAAGCCTTTTTCCTGTAATTAAATCATTTTACTCCATTCTCAAATTGACATGTCTAATCAACATAATTCATTAAGGCACTTGTTTATGAAGTATGTAATGAACTAACTACATTTGCAGCTGTGTAACTCATGAACCTAAAAATATTTATAGGGAAAATCAGATTTTTTGAAAACTCAGTTTATGAGTGCAGGAATCCATTTTGTGTCTGTTACATCACTTCCTGAGAGTTTGATCGTGATGTTGTGCCTTTTTATCTATCAGTGGGGTGAAGGGTGGGGGTGGAGGGAACAGGGAGGAGTCAGTAGTCTTTGTTGTTGATAATTGGTTGTGACACCACATCACTTCTCCTACACCGGCTCAGAAGCAAGACGTGCATCTATAGATACAAGAACTTCATTCAAGAGTGGACACTTTTCCCTGCTTAATTATGTTCTTAGTCAGACACAAGTTTTCAAAATGTATATGTTTTCATTGTACCGCCATCCTATAAGTGACACAGGTGGTAGGAGTAGACATTCTCCATAAATCTGTATACGCTACATGTTTTGACTTGTTAATCATCTGGAGCAGGCATGTCAAATGATGATGAGAGCCACATTCAAAATGTTATACCTAAAAAGGGGCCATGACTGATATGCTTCAAAATAAATAATAGATGTGGACAAAATGTGACAGTTACTGCTTTATTCCAAAGGTAGAAATAGCCGGCTGTTTTTTTTCATGCTGTGTAGGCCTCGTGATGCCCAGAGAACCCAGTTTCACATGCCTGTGAGTGCCAGCTTGTGCGGTTTCTGTGTGTAGTGCATAAATGTGGTGGTATCAGGCCAGGTAAAACAGGATTTTCATTTTGTTGTGCAATTGCCTGTTTTTGAGCATGTATGGGGTAGGTTTCAAATGCGAAAAATACTTAAACGTATTCACCAATGAGGCCAAAAATCTCTACTCCCCACCCCTAAATATAAAAAAGCCCAAGCCCATAAATGTTACAATTACAAATCGCTATTCCATTGCTACAATTCCTCAAGGCCGCAAATGTTCTCACACCCGTAAATGGCAAATGTAGAAGAAAATCCTTATGAGTACCAGACAGCACTTGTTCGTAGCACTGTAAGTGCAATAAAAAAATCAATACTGCACTTAATTAATTGCACAACAGTCTCGAGCTCGCAAATCTGCAATCATATCAATCTTGGTAATCAATGAGTTAATAAATGGACTAGAACAGTATCGTCATTCATTTTTATTATTTTGCCGGATTGCCGGATTGCGAGTCCGATCGTATATCGGACCACTAAACGCTAATTGATTGACATATAACCTCCCTGTTATATTGACGTAATGATGACGATCTCATTTACTATTGTCTGTTTCTAAATCGGTAGTTACGGCCTTGCTTAACTGATCATGATCACGCTCTGAAATGCTACTTACAGGTGCATGGTTTACGGTTTAGGCTTTTGGCCAGGTAGTTGCGGGTTTTTTCGATTGAATCGCTCTGTAACTGAATAGGGACATAGGTGTTCTTAAAATTATGTTATGCTCTTGGCTTATATTCAGTCTAATCGTGTTCATTTGTTACATACTTCACAAACACTGGCATGACGAGGCAGATTTAACATGTCTCTTGGGTGACTTTTTACATGTATGAACACCTAGGTTACCGGTAGGGATAAGTTAGAAATTGGGGTGTCAGTTATTTCTGCACTTTTCAGCATAGGAGCAAACCTCTCCGGGTCATAGAATATTGGTATTGCTCATACTGACTTACCCAAAATTAAAAGGGCCATTTTTTATCAATCTCAATTTTAGAATATTTTTAATATGTGTCGTTGTTCCAACATAAAGATACATTTTTGTCATTTTCCTATTTTCCACAAATGATATGGGTTATTATAATAGTGTTATGCACTTTTGGGAAATAAATACATTTTCTATACATTTCTATTACTTCACAAACATATCAAGTTTTTCCGAACCTTCATAGAAGATATACATTGTTGTGTCTATGTGGTTCAAAATGATAATGATAATGTGTATGCTAAATAATGATGCAGTATGTAAATTTGTGGCACAGGCTTGTACTATGTTCTCTAGTAAGAAGCTTTGTCTATGCCACTGAAAAGTCAATTACAATGTCAGCTGTCTGCCATGTTTCATGTTAATAAAAAGAACAGGTCTATGTTAACACAACAGCAATTACAGCCTACGGAACTTTTACATCAGAACAATCCCCAAGGGTCTAAGGCAGAAATTAAATTTTAACTAAACTAAGATTCCCTTGGAAGTAGATATAATTCAAAATCCTTCCATCTAGCAAAGCTAATTAATGCTTATATGAAAATTGCCTGATAGCACTTTGAGTAAGTTATGTAATTTAATATTGGGTTTTTAATTAAATATCCAACTAAGTGCTGAGGAGCATCAATTGGCCAACTCATGAGATAAAGAAAACAACCATTTGAGTTATTTTGCCAGACCAGCTTTATGGCATTGATTTCTGTTTTATTTACCTGAACATTGATAATGTTCTAACATTTCCTATTATTAATAATCAAGCTTCATAGAACTACATTTAAACCATGGTAATGTACAAAAACATTAATAACATGTTATAGGCACCTGGAAAACATTCCAGTTGTTGTAGGCTAAATAGTCAAGATTACAATATATTGTTGTTCAATTTTATAACCTGAAAATATACATATAGATAATATAGACTGTATACTAGGATCACCCAGGCTACTATAGACTGTTAGACCAGTGTCACCCAGAATAATATAGAGCACGATTCAGTTGAGCTTTCGCCTGTTACTGTAGCCCATAAGTGAGGTCGCAAGTTAATTTGCTATTCAATTGGCGTCTTTTTGCAAGCTCCAAACGGGTTACGAGTAACGGCCTAGAAAAGATTGCGATGTTAAACCCGTAACTTACAGCCTCCCGAAGCCTTTGATCTTTCACTTTCACAAGAGTTACGACTGCTAAAATCGTAAACCGCTATTCAATTGCTCAACTTCCCCAAGACCACAAATGGCTTCACACCCGTAAATGGCAAAAGAAGAAAATCCTCCGAGTGCTAGAGAGGACCTGCAAATGCAAATAAAAAATCAATACTGCACTGTAAATAACGAGGAAAGCGATGACAGACATTAGAATTAATTGCACAGCAGTCTCAAGCGCGAAAATCGGAAATATATAAGATTTATTTTTATGTTTCATTTTGGGGTTACATCAATCTTGAGTATCAATGAATTAATTAATACATATCAGGCCACCTATATGGACTAGAACAGTATTGGCATTCATTGGCAGTATTGGCATTCATTTTCATAATTCTTTATTTGGCTGGTTTCTGTTCGCATATCGGACCCCCGTACCTAATTGATTGACATGTAACCTCCATGTTTTACTGCCATAATAATGACAGGCTCATTTTCTATTGGCTGATTTGAAATGGGAGGTTACGGGCTTGCTTAGTTGATCATGTTCCTGCCCTGAACTGCTACGAAACGGTGCATGGTTTACGGACAGTAACTTGCGGCTTGAGAAATGGAACAGCATCGCAATTGGAGACGAGCGGGAGCCCACAACATACAGGCTTGCAAATTAATCGGGCCCCCTGAGTGTTATTCCAGCATTGTCTAGGTATCAAATGGTATCAAATATCTTTTTGCATTGGAGCTGATTGTTTATTTTGACCAAAAAATCTGAATATCACTGTTTAGTTTTTTATACATATTCTTTTGAGCATATACCTTATCTTTATGCCTAAGAAGGTAATTCTGGGTGCCAGAAATAGAATAAAAATAGTTATCAGTTGTAAGCATTGATGACCTCTAGTGGATGGAATAATGTGGTACAGGATCCATTAATTATACTCTAGAGTCTGAGTAAGCTGTTATGCTCCAGTGTGGTTACAAGAGACTTAAAGATGATCACTGTATTAAATAAAATAAAATAAATCAAAAGCAGTTTGAGCAAAATGTCTTGTGTTTTGGTTTCCAACACAGACAAGTGGTCTATCTGACTCCAGCTCCGTCAAGAGCACAACTATGCTAAAATCCAAGGGAATAAGCAACTCACTAGTACAAATCTAAAAATATAACATTCATTGCAATGCTTACTCAGATACCTACCAATTTGCCTCCAATTGTGGGAGATCTTGAATGCAGAATATGTACTTGCCGGTTCATTAGTTTACAAGGACACAGCCCAATGAGGATGAAGAAGAAGGAAGCAGCTCAAAAAGGAATAGTAAAGGATAATCGCTTATAAAAATTTTTTTTACCTAAAAATGTTATATTTATTTATTTTTACTTTCTAAAAGCATGTTTTACGTTATCAAATTCAGTAATCCAATATACCATTTAGTGAATGAAACTACAGCGGACCTGTAAAGTCTGGAGATATTATTAACCAAAAGGTATTGGGTGTTACTGGCAGAATAATAAAGAGTATTATGTAGATATGATAATGAAATGTCCATGTGTAGTCTACCTGCTGTGCGAAAGTCACTGAATGAAAAGAACCTGAAGTCAGGAAATAATATCATTCGCACATCATGAAGCACAAAATGTAAAAGGCAAGTAATTTACAGAAAGCAAAAGAGTCTATTCAGTGCTCAAACAAAGTTAATACTTTTCTTTCTGATAAAATCTATTATATAAGTGAATTATTACTGAGCACAGAAAATCTCCCACACATTTCTAAAACAACACATCACACAGCCACCTCATGTCCACATTAACAACTCAGCATTGAAATAATTAATTGTATAAATCTGTTGCCACCTCCAGATTTTTTAACTCTGTCCAAAAGATATTGGGAAAAATTAAGTTTCTAAAAAGTATTTAGTAACCAAATAAAGAATTATCTGTGAATATTTTGTTTGAAGGAATGCTAGCAATTTTTTTTCCAAATATTATACAGTGCCTTGTAAAAGTATTCAACCCCCTTGGCTTTTTTACCTATTTTGTTACATTACAGCCTTAAGTTCAATGTTTCGTTAATCTGAATTCTATGTTATGGATCAGAACACATTAGTCTACGTTGGTGAAGTGAAATGAGAAAAATATATACATCAAACTATTTTTTAGAAATAGAAAACAAAAAATTGGCATGTGCGTATGTATTCACTCCATTTGTTATGAAGCCCTTAAAAAGCTCTGGTGCAACCAATTACCTTCACAAGTCACATAATTAGTGAAATGATGTCCACCTGTGTGCAATCTAAGTGTCACATGATCTGTCATTACATATACACACCTTTTTTGAAAAGCCCCAGAGGCTGCAACACCTAAACAAGAGGAACCACTAACCAAACACTGCCATGAAGACCAAGGAACTCCCCAAACAAGTAAGGAACAATGTTGTTGAGAAGTACAAGTCAGGGTAAGGTTATCAAAAAAATATCCTAATCTTTGATGATCCCCAGGAGCATCATCAAATCTATCATAACCAAATGGAAAGAACATAGCACAACAGCAAACCTGCCAAGAGACAGCCGAGACTGGAGTATCTGTACATAGGACGACAATAAGCCGTACGCTCCCTAGAGTTGGGCTTTATGGCAGATTGGCCAGAAGAAAGCCATTACTTTCAGCAAAAAACTAAATGGCACGTTTTGAGATTGCAAAAAGGCAAGTGGGAGACTTCCGAAATGTATGGAGGAAGGTGCTCTGGTCTGATGAGACTAAAATTTTACTTTTCAGCCATCAAAGAAAACGCTATGTCTGGCGCAAACCCAACACATCACATCACCCAAAGAATACCATCCCCACAGTGAAACATGGTGGTGGCAGCATCATGCTGTGGGGATGTTTTTCAGCAGCCGGGACTAAGAAACTGGTCAGAGTTGAGGGAAAGATGGATGGTGCTAAATACAGGGATATTCTTGAGCAAAACCTGTACCACTCTGTGCGTGATTTGAGGCTAGGACGGAGGTTCACCTTCTAGCAGGACAATGACCCCAAACACAATGTTAAAGCAACACAAGTGGTTTAAGGGGAAACATGTAAATGTGTTGGAATGGCCTAGTCAACGCCCAGACCTCAATCCAATAGAAAATCTGTGGTCAGACTTAAAGATTGCTGTTCACAAGCGCAAACCATCCAACTTGAAGGAGCTGGAGCAGTTTTGCAAGGAGGAATGGGCAAAAATCCCAGTGGTAAAATGAGGCAAGCTCATAGAGACTTATCCAAAGCGACTTGGACCTGTGATTGCAGCAAAAGGTGACTCTACAAAGTATTGACTTTAGGGGGGTGAATAGTTATGCACATTGACTTTTTCTGTCATTTTGTCCTGTTTGTTGTTTGCTTCATGATAAAAGAAAAACCTCTTCAAAGTTGTGGGCATGTTCTGTAAATTAAATGATGCAAATCCCCAAACAACCATGTTAATTCCAGGTTGTGAGGCAACAAAACATGAAAAATGCAAGGGGGGTGAATACTTTTGCAAGGCACTGTACATAAGATTATCACTGTTACTGTTAACTGTAATATTTGCCTAATACATTTGCTTTTAAAAAATACATGACCAAGCCCTCTATTTTTTTACACAGGGGCCGCCAACCTTTTAGAATCTTGTAGAAAGTTACCCTACTCTTAGACACAGTATAAAAATAAACTAAGGTTCGGAATAATGATTTTTTTCATCTTGTAAGTTTATTTTTTATAAGTGTCAGAGCAGTTCCATACCTACAACCTAAGAAACGAATAATGGAAGAGGTCCCAGAATATTTAGAATCAATAACCAGTCTATTCTTCTAGTTTAAAGAGAAACATATTTTTGGATAGTATATGGACAATAAGCCAAGTGCCATCAGATAATATTTGGGTAAATTTTATGGTCGATTTTATATTTTGGATAATAATTTGTCTGCTCCCCTTTATGCATTTTGGATTTATAAACCCAATTTAAATCTTATTATTTTCATTTGTAGTAGCTTAATATTAATATAATTCATGTAAAAAGCATAACCTATAAAGCTTAAAAATATATACTTTAAAATAACTTAGAGGACTAAATAGCATAAAAGCCATGTGACCTAATTCGATCACGCATCCCTTTGAAACATCTCAATTGACAAAAGAGTCCCTTATTATAGGAAAGCCAGTACATGCAGTGTCGAGAGATGTCATTTAGAGCTCATTACGGAGTGCATCTATACACTTATAAAAAAAGATAATGTGAATATTAGCGTTGAGCGTTGTATAGCCAGCAACACGGTTTACTTGATGGTATGTTTCTATATGTCCAATAACAGTTTGCTGGAAAACATGATTTGCATGAAATTCGCTTTCAAGGCTGGAAATGTGAAGTGATCTATTGCATAGAAATCCATTTATTATACAAAATGGTTAGAATTAAAAACGGAAGAAAGCAAGGAAAAAAATATTACAACATTTACCATGTAAATGTATTCATACTGATTCTGGATGCTATCACCATGATTATTACCCTACACTAATATTTCATAGAACTGTACAATAATGTTCACATCTACATACTGTACGGAGAATTTGGAAACAGAAAACTCATATAAATTGTTTAAGAAGCAATAGAACACCAAACTATGATAACATAATCATTTAAATGGACATGGAAATATTTTTTCCTTTGTTCCATCAGAGTGTATTTGATAATGTGTCACAGTATGTTTTATCTCTTCAAATATAGGCCTCAAAGCACAGAAACGTATTCAGACGTTTAACTGATATTGGGGGCGTTCCCTCTGAAAGCCAATGAGATCTACAGACTAAAGCCTGCTCTTTGCATTTTTCTTTTAATTTCAATGAAATTTAAACAGGTTTTATTTAAATCATTTCTCTGCAAAAAACAATGAGACTCATTCAATTCGGCCTCCGCAACTCGCGGGATGTAGGCTGTATGTCTGCGGGCCCGCAGCATGCTAGACTTACGGTGCTATTCAATTCGCCTAGACCACGAGTTACAGGATGCAACCCCAAGCCCGTAAACCCTCTCCACGCAAGCTGTAAAGGGACCATAGAAGCCACACTCGTCCGTCAATAACCAATTGCGGAATAACGTAGTGCGACACAGACCTCTCAGCCAATAAGGGACACAGAGGAGAGGGACAGAGTGGAAGGGGCCTGATCCCAGCCGGGGTGGTAGTTCGGGGAAGGGACAGACCCCAGGCACAGGTCAGGGAGGCAATGGTCCCCGTCCACAGTCGGGAGGGCAAGAGGCTAGGGGCAAGCACAGGGCTCATAATTATACGCACCAAGAAAATGCGGTCCTCCTTGGTGCTATTCCCGTAATTCTTGAGGGGGGAGGGAAGTTAAGCCTGGGCATAGGGCTCATGCTTGGAAAGAGGTAGAGGCAGAAGTGACTGCGGTAGGCACAGTGCCAAGGCATGTGAGGTCTGTTAAGCACAGATTTGATGACATCAGGGCCAAGGTGAGGAGGATGATGGCTAAGGAGGACAGAGACTGCAGCATGATTTATAATGAGTGGGAGAGGGTCGCAAGGGACATTCTGAGACCTCCGTTCACCACTGGAGCTTTAGGCCCGGTGGCCTAGCAGGACCCAGCCTCCATGCCTCCATGTCAGGTGAATATCACATACAACAACATGCAACCACATGTGCATCACACACACTACACATGTACATGATGACCAGCAAGGACACTGACATGTCAGCTCCATGGAATTAACGGGGATAGATGGATGTATCATTAAGTCCATTAAGCTGACAAATCACTGTCATTCCTGGGCACAACAGCAGTAATCAAGCAATAGAGAGTCCATATATTGGTGTGCCCACTGTAGCCTATGCAGTTACAGAACTAAGCCAGATTCAAGATAGTGTTAGGAGCCAAGAACGATCAAGACCATAAACCAAAGAATAGATCAAATCTAGCATATGATAGCTAATCTGAGTTGCAATTTAGAGAATCATTCATGTTCAAGCCTAGATGTCAGATAGTTAGGAATGAACACATTATAATGTATTATTCATTATAATAATGACATATACCTTTCTTTTCTACATTTCAGCATCCAGGAGGAGGTCTGGGTCCAGTGGCGAGCCAGAGGAGGGGGCATTGGCTCCATCTCAGGAGGATGTGGAGGAGTAAGCCCAGCAGGAACCAGTGCAGGGGGAGGAGGAAGCAAGAGGATCAGAGGGCCCTTGCTCTGAGGAGGGGGAGGACATTTGGATGGTCACACACTGTATCTCTGGCCACACCACCGGGATTTGACCCCACTATCCCCCTCCTCGAAAGACTGAGGATTTTGCTTGGGCTCTCCAACTTGACCTACAGCCAGCCACCAACTCCTTCCCCACACAGCGGTGCGCTGGACTGGACACCACCACCACTAGGCACACCAACACCACCACCTGCATAACCACAGGCTTCAACCGTGCCACCTCCTCACCCAGTCCCGGCATAAAGACCCCCATCCCCACGACCACCAAGCCAGGCTGCGCAGCAAATGGACTGTCTTCGGGGGATCCAGGCCTACCATTTCCGGTAGCCATGTGCCAGGATGTATAGCCATTCCCATTTTGTGACCTCAAACATCTCCACCAATCATGGGGAGCTCATGCGCAGTCTGGCACGGCGCAATAGGGAGGATAGGAGGATGGGCTGCTAAAGTTAGGACTGGTCCCCAGCCCCTAGCCACCAGCAGCCCGTCCCCTTCTCTCCTACCCCCCCCCCCCCCCCGGCCGCAGAGGATATGGGCCCTGTGGCTATGCTGGGAAGGACATAGGGGCTGTGGACATGTTTGTGCCTTCTCAACAGCATTCCTCAGTGACAATCTATTGGTCCAAATGTTAACCTAATCTAGCCTGGCTACAGAGTCTTGGATCTTGGCCTATGATCCTCTTCTCTGTGGACATGTAGGGTTCTGTTGAGCATGTCACCAATTGATGGTCACTCAGGAATGCTGTTGAGAAGAGATGCTGCAGTCCCTATGATTTTTTCAGGCCTTATTTTGGAGGTTGTTTTTTTTTTCTTCTCTTTTTTTGTTTTAGGTACAATTCAGGTCCATGAAGGCATCTTCTGCATCTGCAAGCATTGTGGAGGAAATGTATGAGGTGTAAGGTTTTCCCAGTGCCTCTCAGGTAGACATTCCTTCAATGACAGCCCCCCTTAACATTTAGCTCCCAAAATCTTAAAGCTATCATATAGCCAGATATCTTAGACATGATTGTTGTTAGCTTAAATGCAGACTAATACCGCTATGGTGGTAGACTTGCAAAGTCTCACAATGGCATGTTAATGACAGCCAGCATTAATATATGCACTAGTGAAGCATGTGATCCTGACCTCAATATCGGTCTGAGAACAGATCCTTGGGTCTGGTCTAAGTAACATTGAATCTGGCTCCTGACTTGTGTGTCCTCTCCATATTAATAGCTATTTTCCCATATTTCTGATTATCCAGAGACGTAGCTAATAGTTAGTAATGCTTGCAGATGGGAATGAGGTGAGTTGGTATATTGTTAAAGTTACAGTACTTAGCACTGTACTGTACATGCATGTTGATTAGTTTTGTTATCCTCCTCTGCCTTTTTTTTAGTTGACCATGTTTTCCTTATTTTTTTGTCACCACACTGTATGTGTGAAACTGAATTGGATTACACAGTCCAGAGGTTGAATCATCTGTTTCATTGAGCAGATCTAGACAAGTTGTAAGTGCTATGCTCATTAATGGTTTCTTCAATTAAATGGAGTGATTTGTGATGATCCCTATTCTCACCAGAATCCGGTTGCAGTGGTGTAGTGACCATATGTGACCCTGGTAGGTGCTATGCATCATGGATCAACAGCCAACTCATTTCCATCAGGGGTAATCTCTGCTATGCCTATCCTGGAAAGTCCCACGCCATTGCCGGTAGCTATGTGCCAGGATGTATAGTCATTCCCATTTTGTGACCTCCCATTATGTTCTGCTATTCATCAATTAACATAGTGTGGAATGCTAAGTGGTGGTGGTGAAGGGGCTTGTGTAGCTGAATGAAGCTGTGAGCTATACCATGTAGGGCCAATGTTGGTGGGCAGGACTGAAAGTCAAATAATAAAATGTTTACCGGGTACTTGATATGGCAGCCATTTTGATGTATATATGTTGCAATTTAATGAGGTAGTGTCTCTTTAATTGCTTTCAGCATCTTGCAGCATGACTTTTCATATTTGCATATGCATGACCATTCCAACATATGACAATAAAAATATTTTTATTATTTACATATTTGATCATTGTGGATTGTTGTGCAAGTAATTCTAATGCCTTCCATTGCTTTTGCAATATTTTTAAGTCCCTTGGTGTGTTTTTATGGTGTTTTACAGTGTTACAAATTAGTCTGTAAACCCTTTGCGAGTCCTCCTTGGCACCCGTAACTTGTGGTGTGACTTTTGCCATTTGGGGCCTTGGTGGTGTGCTTAGCGAGGGGAAATCGGAACAATTAAATATCGATTTGCGATTTTAGCGATCGTACCTCTTGCGGCCGTGAAAGATCAAAGGCATGGACTGGCTTTAACTTGCGATGTTAACCATCACAAGGAATCGGAGGCAGAGCCCGTAGCCCGGTCAAAGCCTGCAAAAAGACGCCAGTTGAATAGCAAAATAACTTATGGGCTCCATTACGGACATCCGTATCTCCCGAGAGCTCGATTGAATGAGGCCCAATGTTTATAATGTTTAAAATTATTTTAAAAACTGCTGTGTTCATGTCCCTTTAAACAGAAATGTGCCAAAACAGGTCTCCAATATTGTGCACAAGTGTGGATTTTATTACTTTAGCAAATTTACTAGAATCAATTCTTTGGGTCTTTATTTAATTCATTTTGATAAATAATTGAAACAGAATTAGCAAAGACAGTTGTATAGAATAATTTAGTAATCAGTTTTTGTGTTTTGTTGCGATAGCCACCATCAGCAGTAGATTTCCAGCCACAATGGACACAACTTTTTGTCTCTCATGCCTAATAATTTTATATGTTAGCAATACTGTGACTGCATTGTTCATCATTCATTATTTATGGATCACTTAGTTGACCCAAGGGAGACAAAGT
Organism: Discoglossus pictus; assembly: GCA_027410445.1. Taxonomy (NCBI): domain Eukaryota; kingdom Metazoa; phylum Chordata; class Amphibia; order Anura; family Alytidae; genus Discoglossus; species Discoglossus pictus. The sequence continues at coordinate 314,122,008 of CM050167.1, forward strand.
GAAGGCAATAAAATACTATGAAGTTGGAAGCAAGAAGGTTTCTGCTGATAAAGCTTTTGTAAGATATGAGGGTCAATGGAGAACTGCTTCAAATCTGATTATGGAAGATAAAAACAAGCGTTGCCAAAAAGGACAACAATAAATCATATCAGCGTAAATTATCTTAATGGTTGTATTGGATTGTTTTCATGCTTATTAATAGTGTTAACCTCTTCATATCTGCCATGGCTAGGTAACCTAGCTTGCAGCGACTATTAAAAGATGTTTAAGCACTGTTACTTTATTTTTTGTTAAGAACTTGTTTGCTTTACTAGCCTGTTTCCCATGTGCTTTTACATGCCTCTGCTATAATGCAGTGTAATATAATGAGTAATATACAGTATATGTAATTCAAATTTCACATGAATTTTGGAAATGTGCCATTTTAGTGCTAATGCTCAGGAAAGACTTTAGTGTCAACTATTCGATCCTCAGGATAAAGGTCTCATGCTGGATCCATAATAAGGGAGAGTAGTCCATTAGTGATCCTGTTTCTTTTAAATCAAAGCTCTAGGGATCATCTTGTAGCTTGCTGTGGTGTCTTTCATCAGAAAGCTGTCAATGTGTCTCTTAGATAGCTGAACTCATATTCATTATGGTTCCTTCTTTGTCTTTTGCCTTGATGATTATGTCCTTGCCGTCCTTCAGTGATTGTATGACTTTCTGTTAAATTATTTATCAATGGTATTATTTCCTGCAAATCACCTAATGGAATGAAACTCATCAGGTGTATGGACTGTCCAATACAGGAATGTATAGAGGCAAACTGGGACACACACTATATAAAACAAACCAGTAATGCTAGTTGTCGCTGTACACAACTGCCATAGACGGATAAAAATAGATACAACTAAACAGAGAGAACTAGTATGCTTGAGAACCTGCATACATATAAAGCTCAGGTAAAAGTACCACCTATATCTTTTTTTTTTTTGCAAATATCTTTCAAACCACACTAAGTGACACCTAGTGTCCCATATTTTCTCATTTACTGTATACTTTTAAATACAAGGTCCCCCACCATTTTTACTAAGCCGCTTCACCAGAGTACTCTTCCAATGAACCTATTACTACAAATATAAATGGTGAAACAGTAAACCTGCATGCACATTGTATTTCAAAGGAAAACATGTTTGTAAGTTTATAAGTTAATATGCAATTAGAATTAAGATGAATTCATGGGGGTAACCATTAGTGTGCAGCGGGCCCTTTAAGGACCTGCGGCAGGGAATTTCAAATATTAAAATGCTGCAGGGGTCCCATTTACGGGCTTGACGGGGTGGATCGATTCTGGACTTGCGGCCTTGGAAGATCAAAGGCTTTGGGTGAAGTAACTAGAGATTTCTCAAATCGCAAGGAGTAGGAAGGAGTCCCAGTACATAACGCGATTGGAGCCTGCAATCGAAAGGCAATAGAATAGCAACATAGCGTGTTATCACCCCTTGCGACCACGTTTCCCAAAATCGGAGCAAATGAACGAGGCCTTATGTCCCTCACCATAAACATGCATTTAACCCTAAAATCCCATCCTGTTGTCCAGCCCTTGACCTTTATTGCTGGATCTGGGATTGTCTCCATAAGTACTTTCTGGGCATTTATATGTTCTTATTGCAGTAAATATTAATCACACATTAAAATTGGAAACGGCTATACTGCCTGAGACGTGATGCATAAAGGGCATAAATTAATCCTTCATAGAATCCCTGCAGCATTATACAAAACCATTCTCTCCTAATAGTTGCCATCAACAAGTGCCACATTACCTATGGTGGCAAATAGACTATCATTTATGTTTATAATAGTCTGGCTGCACTCTCTCTTCCATAGAGAACTAAGATTTGTAGTATAGTTTATCAATCGTACATGAATACACACAAGTTAATGGAAAGTGTGGAACACCACTGCAATACTACTGAGACGTACATCCATCCAAGCCTGATACTGGAGCAAATGTGTCTAGGGTTCAAGGATCCCTTTTAATGGAGATTGTACCTAACTACTACTACTTGCAAGAAGCTTGTGATGTTTTTTAGTTTTTACTCGCTATTCAAGACCAGAACACTAAAACAGGCAATTTTTCAGTCATAAAAATTGGCCTTAGGATATAGGTTTTTGAAAACAAACCCCTGCAAATGAAACATAACTGTAGTATACTTAGACATGCATCTGAGAACGTTCAATTGATAAGGATATTTAATAGAATGATAAGTAATTAGAGGTTACTTGGTACGTTTAGCAGCTTATCCTGCTATTCTCCCTTCATTTGTATTTTCCAGACTATACTTCCTAGTCATTATTTATGATTTAGTTATAACATATTGATATAATTACCAAGTAAAAGTGGTGATATGAAGCATTCTGCCCAAGATAACAATCGATCTGAAGGAAATAATAAACTTACTTGGAGACAGCAGACAGCTAAACCGATCAATGGAAGATGGTCATTAATAGTCAGTTTAATGCACTTAACCCCACAAGAGCAAGATATTGGCTCAGTCAAATGAAGACAGCAAAGAGTAACACTATACTTAGACTAACTGAAAAAAAGCATTCATTAATGTTACTGCAACCTGACAGATAACCAGATGGTACTGACAAACAAAGGACCATTGTAGTTCTGTATTTGCAATAACTTTTGCTTATACTCCAACTGGAGCAACCAATGTTTCAGCTAATTTACTGCTAGTGAAGACCTTGAATACAGAGGTAGTTACTGCTGTTATTGCAACTTAAATTGCCAGTGCTTTCAATAAGACTAATATGAAACTCTTGTGTAAGTTTGTAAGGACACACACCCTGCAAAAGGAAAGAAAACAAATCAGTTGAAACAATGGAGGCTCACTGCTGCATGATTATATAAATTAGCCCTTCTGTGGCTCTGGAGGACCTCTGTGGCACATAAAACATAACCATGGGTCACGTGGGTCCCTAATGGACCCCTATGGCACACTAAATTAACCCCTATGCCAGGGGATCCTCTAAAGACCTTGAGATATAGGTACAGTCTAATTGCCATGGAGGTCCTTGCAGGTTATTAGTTATTTATTAGTTACAGTTGTTAGTTAGTTATTAGTTACAGGATCACTGTGACTCTAAGGTATATGCTATGGAGGTCCTGTATAGGAAATCCTACTATTAACCCCAATCAATCTGAGCAGGGTCAAATCCAAAAATCTGTTCTGATTCAGTGCAATATAATTGAAACGTTGTTCAGGCAATCAGTAGCCACACAAATGGTATTTAAGCCACAAAAGTGTGGCGGGGGAGCTCCTCACAGACGTGTATGCAACATTTTTTAGAGCGTCTGTTTTTTTTAGGTGGATGGCCCATTCCATGGCCCAGAAGATTGAGGATCGTTGGCTTCAATCAAAAAAGAAGATGACAGAAATCTTCTAAAAAATTGGATAACCTATTTTATCCAGGGCAAAAGATTGAGACCTAGGGCATGCTGGATGGGCAAGGGTAGCATAGTATGGATTTTCCTCCACATAGGTGTCTTTTTTTGTATTTTAAATGTATTATTTTATTTTAACTGTTATTATTTTTTTCAGCAATTTTTTTTTATTGTCTAGATTTTTTTTAATTGTTATTATAAATTATATGATTTTTATTTTTTGTAATGCAGTTAGTATAATTATATGTAGTTTTTTTTATAGTGTAGTGTTTATTTTTTGTACTGTAGGGTTATTTTTCTAACTGGGTGACATGAAGGTCCTTAATTCCTCTTATCACCTCTTCTTGATCACACTACCTTCAGGACTTTTCTTGTGCTGCCCCATACTCTGTGGAACTCCTTGCCTCGCTCCACTAGACTATCTAACTGCCAGAAAACCTTCAAAAAAATTACTAAAAATGCATCTGTTTAAAAATGCTTGTGACTTTAGAAAAATACACTAACTATCTGATTAGAAACAGGGGATGTTGTGCTGTGCAATTAAAGCTTTGAAACAATAGATTTTGCATTTATTTTTTACCAGCATACATATTTCAGAAAAAATCCCTTTATGCTTTCAGGCTTGAATTTGTGCTTTTTATAATCATTTCAAGTTTTAATTGCAGTGCTGATTTTGTTAATGATACTCTGCACATAATAAAAAAACGGGTAATTTGTTTATTGCTTCACCCTTTATTATATTATTCCTTAGTCACATGACACAAACCTTTTCACAGAGGATATTATACCGTTCTATTTAATTATAGCTTCACACAGGGCACGGAAATTGCCATTCTAGCCCTTCTGCTGTGGAATCCTAATTATTTTACTTAACATTTGATTACGTTCTCTTGGCCATTGTTACAAGGTAACATAGGGGCTGAGGCTGACAAAATAATTCAGACCATCAAGTGCAAGACATGGTCATAATCAAAACATTGACCTCATTCATTAAGACCCAATTTCCGTCAATAAACACCAAAATATATGCTTATAGGCATTTTTTTCTTATGAAATTGTCTGAAAATGGAAGTTTATATCTGTATTATCAATTTGCTATAACCTTCAATTTATCCACAAAATAGCCTAAACTATTTAATCTATTACTTATGTAGACCAAAATTGTAGAATAAAAAATAAAAATAAAGGTCAGAATCAATACTTTAAGTACGGTATATTAATTGTTTTAATAACATTGCTTTAGACCATGAACCACATGGACTAAATGATAAAGTATTGGAGAACTTTTGGAGTTAAGATCTTACTGCAAATGCCCTATAGTAAGTGTCTACAACCTATAGCTCTAGAACCAAATGTGGCTTCGTACAGACCGACATACAGATCTTTTCTCCTCCAATAAGAATTTAGCTGTAAATGCCCTATAGTAAGTGTCTACAACCTATAGCTCTAGAACCAAATGTGGTACAGACCGACATACAGATCTTTCATCCTCCAATAAGAATTAAGCTGTAAATGTAAATGTGTTACTTTGCTGATTCTCATATACAGAACCTGCCTCCTATTTCATTGAGCAATAAAAGGTAAAATAAAGCAATTGTATATTGTATATTTTCATTTATTAATATTATTTTCCCCATATAACAACTCTTTTATGACCTTTTACTCTGAATTTTTTTTAAATAAAATTGTTAATTAAGACACAATAAAAAATATCAATATAATATAAAATCAAGTGTTGAAGTTTACAGCAGTTAATAAAACCTACAGTCTAAGCAAATATATACTTACAATTAGTTCCGTTGTTTGTTATATTATACATGTTGCAGTTCAGTAAACTATCCCAATAAGTAGCTTGGGAGCTACTGGTACCAGGGAATGAGCAACTGCAGATGCAGCAGGTGCAAAGGACCAGGGTCTACAACAAGGAAGGAGCCTATGTTGGGGCAGCAGCCCGGAGTCAATGGGAACGCTTTCATTTATTCATGGAGGAGAGTAGGGTACAAAACTATATCTATTATATAAGTTGAGAAGGGGGTGTCTAATATATTTCCTAACAGCTTGCAGTCGGTTTTAGATCAGATTGTGTGGTAAAATCATGCAACCTATTACCTGTAATATATATGTGTGTATATATAGACATCCCAATGTGAACACAAATGTATTATTCCTAATAGCTTTTCAACAAAATCCATAGCACAAGTTAGGTACTAGCTCCACATCAATGAGATCCATTTAAGATTGATACAGTGACTGTGGGTAGGTGTCCTAACTCATGAATATCCATCCTATGCCTGGAAGCTGTTATAAAGGCAGGCATATGCTAAAAGGTGCCATGTATAACGTGGTATTGGATTAAAAAGTGAAAAGGTATTGTTGACCCATTTACATGTTTCCCAGATTACAGTGCCAAAACTGTATTTTTGCTCAGGAAATAAGTATTTTTTTAACTTGGTTTCTAGATGTCCACATGTGAACACAAATGTACTTTTATATATATATATATATATATATATATATATATATATATATATATATATATATATATATATAAAAGTAAATAGTACATCTGTGTTCATATTTTAATGTCTAAAGCAAGTTGAAAAAACTGCTTCCAGCGCAGAATTCCAAGAAAGACAGTTGTTACGCTGCTTTCTGGGAAGCTGGGCTGGGACATGCAAATGTGCCCACAAATGCCACGCTCTTCAATCCATAGCCATTTTCAAACATGGCTTCCTTTAAGCTTATGCCTGCTCTATTACACAGCTTTAATGCAAAACCAATGTTGGATTAAACACAAGCTGAGATTCCAATCCATGTACAGCTGTTTCAAGCTTACTGGCTATCATCAGCATGGAGCGGGATCTCAGCTTGTGTTGTGGACCTCAAGAGTAGGTAGTTCACCACAAAAATAATTTAATACATGGTGGCCAAAAGAGCGATAGAGGCCCTCCACCGTACACTAGTACAATAAATAAATAGTACATCTGTGTTCACATTTCAATGTCTAAAGCAAGTTAAAAACCCTGCTTCCAGCTCAAAATTCAGAGAAAAACAGTAATTACACTGCATTCTGGGAAGCTGAGCTGGGAAATGCAAATGTGCCCACAATATATATATATACATATATGTGTCTGACTAAGAGCATAGTTTAGCATGTAAAAAATAATTAAGCTAGTGTTTAATTAGATAAAATGGTGGAAGTTGTATGAGTGGAGTTTACATTTCAAAAGCTTACATTTCCTGATGCAAGGTGTCTGTTTCTAGGCCAGTGAAGGGGATGTGCTTCTTGACAATTTCAGTCAGATCCAATTACCGTATTGGTCCGAATATAAGCTGCACCTTTTTTCCGATTTTTGAGCTTGCGAGTTACGGGTGAGGCTTATATACGCGACCGTAAAAAGATCATTGCCGATTTGCAAACTTTGCTTGTTACGTGTGCGTCTTCTATTCGCGAACGCAAAATTACTGCCGATTTGCGCGATTGCGAGTTAAGGGTGCCGATTTTCGTGCTTTAGATTGCGGTATTGGATAGCGATTTACGGTTTTAATGATTCTAACATCCTGTAAAGCCTGTAACCTGCAAATATAGCTACAGTGCAAATTAGAAAGCCTGTTTCTTGCAATGGCTGATCACCTTGAGAGACTTTTTCTCCCCAATTTTACGGGTGTAGCTTATATTTGAGTACTATCTTTTTCTATTTTTTCCCCTTGTACTTTACGGGTGTGGCTTATATTTGAGTACTATCTTTTTCTATTTTTTCCCCTTGTACTTTACGGGTGTGGCTTATATGCGGGTGCGGCTTATATTCGGACCAATACAGTATATAACAAAGCTTTCTGACTTCCTCATGTTTTCACATCCCCTACCCCTTCGTTCACTGATAGATAAGTAAACACCCTCATGATCCTGGTCTCAAGTTGTGATGTAGCAAACACAGAATTAATTCTTCTACACATAAACAGAGTCTTCAAAAATTCAGAATTTATAAGAAATGTTTCATATCCATGGCTCACACAAATGCTGTTAGTTTGTAATATACTCCATAAACAAGTGCCTTTTTACTTGAACTACATTGGTCCTTAAATGTGCTGCTTGTGAACTGGTTAACATTACTAGACCATACCCTCATCTTCATTTGTAAAACTGTCTCTCTCTCCACCAAACAATAAATGGGCCTGTATGAATTAGCCTTCCTCTGGCTAGTAACAGACATGATTTATTTCCCAGACAGACCAATTTCCCAGATTTTCTTTTAAAAGCACTCACTGCACAGCACACACAATGAGATTAGGAAAAAACACAAGTCGGTAATTGATCCTTAATGTAATATATATATATAAAGAAAGAAAGGTTTCTGGTACAGCTAAAATGTATATGAAAAAGTGAGGCTAAAGGACCAAAAAAATATACAAGTGGAAAATGTATAATGATGCAGACTCATTAAGTGTTGCAGGTATGATGCTCTTTCCTTTGGGCAAAAGTGGCACTGCACCCCAATGAATTAATAATCACTGTGGTTATTCTTTATATTGTTTAGTCTCAGTATGTTACATGGTATCAGAAACATTTACAGAACAATTAAATCTTTTATTAGGGCGTATGAATATATACTGCCATAAAACATTGTATTCACTGTGCTTTTAGTCATAAATATAAAGGTAACAATAATCATCAACATAATATTAAAAAGACTATGTAAAAATTAATAATGCATTTGAAGAAAAGGAGATTTCGCCTCCAAAAAGTAAAGACAATGAGGAGAGTCAGATTGTGGGTTGACTACCAAGACACGGTGTAATGGCAAATTCAACATGTCACCCCTCTACTTTCCTCTGTGATAGAATAAAGATGAAGAATAAATGAAGAATAAAATATATAAAAACTACTATTTTAAGGATGATCAAAGTTTTACAGTTACAGACGCTTTTAAAACCCTAAAGATCTAATTTTTAAAGCATCCTTTTAGATGTCATTAACTGAAATATTGTGTGGGTTTCTTGTAATGTAACTGTATGTTGAGAAGGAAATGTTTCTACTAAATGATCAGCTCTTATTCCAAGGTTGGTTTCCTTGGTTTCCATGGTAGCTGCTCAGCTTTGGTTCTGCTTAAGTACACGTTCAGTATAATGTTTTTGAAGAAAGATATTCGGCATCTCTTCTTGTTTTTTTTGTGGATGTTCAGCCTGGAAACTCCTACAGTTCAAGAGTAAGAGATACATGTCTGTAAAAATGATAGAGTTGATGGGCATGTGGAGGAAGAGAACACTTTTGCATGAATATTCGAGGAGAGTGCCACATGAATCAAAAGAGATGTGCTAAGTTGTACAAACAAATCAGGTCAAGAAATGGTGAAACCATAGGTGCACTAGAAGGTCCCATAGTATTTTTGTACTGAGCAACTTGTGTTAAATATTACAGGAAGACGGTGTGATCTTGAACTTAGGAAAACGAATAAACTCCTTTATGATCCACCCAAAGAGAGCAGGAGTCAATACACTTAAATTTGCACTCTTGGGGGTCTCATCCTAATGTTTTGAAGGCTCAAATAAATCCACAGATTATATTTGCGTTGGTAGTTATTGCAATTGTGCATGCCCAACCTGAAGGGGAATTTTGTAATACACAGGAGTGACTTAAGGTAAATTTTATTTTATTCACCCCAAACTACAGAAAATACATGAATGTGTTTATTACTTAATAATAAACATATTCATACCTTTGTTGTGTAACAGATTACAAAGTCAGTTTTAATTATGGGAATAGAAAATTTGCAAGGCATCAGGATGCTATGTTGGGCAGATGCATGGCGGTGGGCGGTAGTGGACGAATACTTCAATGAATACTGTGATAGAGATCACACCTAGTGTTTTACATAAATCACACCCTTAACACACTCATTTGTGTTGGGTTGCGATATCTTTGGATGAAATACATGGTTACTAGGAAACATAGCTTAGGGAATATTGTGAAGGGCTGAGATACAGTAGATGGACTTCGGTATGTCTGTGCAACACATGCCACAGCAATGCATCACAGGGGCTGAAATGTGTTAGTAATGAGTTTGTCAATTCCATAAATAGCAGATTGACAGTGTTTGACATCTTGTATTGCTTACAATAATCATTCCTTGCTTAGCAGTGCATATGACCAATGCACTTTATTGTGACTCTTGCTCAGGACATGCCTTTATCATTATGAGACATGCCATATAGGCAGGATACGCATTTTTACTGGGGATTTTTCATAACATATATTAACTTTCAGAAAATCTTACATTCGATTAGCAGTCTTTATGCAACTTTATTATTAAATAATTTCACATTCGATCTCTGCAAATATTTTAGCTATGCTTTTAAAAATAGCTATTTTGGTTTATAGAAATGCAGCTTTGCCACACTGCCAAGACCTTACCATGACAAATTCTGATTTGAGAGTGTCACTAGCAGAAAATCAGTCAACAGCAGATTTAAACATTATCTTGGCTGGATCCAGACTACATATCTCTGTGCCAGCCCAAGTAAGTGAATTAAATTGACTGATCCACTGATTGATCCATTTGTAATGTAACAAGATATCCTGAAAACAAAGGATGGATCTGGCCAGAGAGAATTAACACTGGTCAAGCAGCCTTGTCCAGAGGCAGGTAAATATTTCCACATAGAGCTCCATACCTCCGCTGGTTCAGTACCCTGAACAAACTAACTAGAATCATAGAAACATAGATTTCACAATAGATAAAAACCAAAAAGGGCGATATGACTACCAAAAGGTTTGGTTTAATTAATATATTTAAAAATATTTTGCCATTATCAATACTAGTTATTTAAAATAGAATAATAATATCAGTTTACAGTGTTCCTTTAATTCTCAAAATTGTTGCTGATATATTGTACTGCGTCAGAAATTTATAAATTTGCTCTCTTAGAAATGCAAGGCAGACAAATAATAAGATGAGGAAAATAAAAACTTACCACAAGTATAACATTAGCGCGTGGGATGGGAAGGTTTTCAACTTCAACATCTGGGTCATTTGAAACCAAAAGATTCAGTGGCTGCTCATGTGGTGACCGAGGGAAAGCAGATTTGGCATAGACAGCAGGAATAAATTTACTGAGTGTTTGGTATGTCGGTGAACGGAAATAGTCCGGCATCCTCTGTCTTCCCATGTCTAAGCTCTTCTCAATAGTTTGTACATGATGAAAAGTAAACCTGGGCTTTCCACTTCTCCTTGGATGGAAGGCTAAAAAGTGGTCGTGGTCTCCAGAGAAGCAATCTGTTGAAACAGAAAAAAAATAATAATTCAGGAACTAACAAAAGATTAGAAGGAGAATGTGCTATATAACTAGAGGAAAAATAATTGTCAAGTTTCACATTTATATTTAAATCTAATGCTAATTTCTTAAAAAATGAATTAACCTAAATTCAATAAAGGTTGAATTGCTGGTGAGAAGGTTTAAAAGGCTATTTGTCATGGCAAATCTATGGAGGTGAGCAGCTCTGTATTCACTATGGCAGTGTTTCCCAAACCAGTTCAAGCATAGAGCCCTTTTTGTGCTCTAAAAATATTGATAGAAATCCAGAAACCCAACATGATGCCTGTGGAACCCCTACAAAAACTCTCAAGTTCCTCACCACTGGGAAACACTCCCAAAAGATATTTAACTATTAGTCTTATTATTAGTAAATTCTAGGCTGATGACAGAACTCCTGTACTCATGTTTGATGTGTATGCAAGCACTATATCTTCTACCCATACTGCCCTTCTCTCACGTACCTTCCCCTACTTTTGTTGAAAAAAAATGAGAAAAATGTCTGCTGCCTATTACCTAATTAGATTCTTACTTGTTATACTCAGTTAATATGATTGTGAGCTCAATTTTGTGCTTTTCCTGTAATGTTTTACTGTAATTCTTTTTGATTGCAAACATTTAATAAAAACACAGTAAAAACAAACAAACTGTGAAATACAAATTTCTGACATTTTATATATGTTCACTGTCAATCTCGTTTATCTAGTTGCATTTGTAATCCTCAATACCTGCTATTTCTATTGCTGTCCAGAGCCTCAATGTGTTTGGGTAGAATAATGAGTTTAGGATGCAACCACCATATCATTATATATAACACCAAGAATATGATACACACAAAATAAATTAGTTGCAATAATAAAGTAAATAATCAAAAAAGTGACAGCCATGTAAACTAATGGGTTAAATATCGGAGATTTCTTGGAGAATTAGTTCCTTCCTATGTTATCTTATAAGGCATATGTGCTAACATTGAACATTGTTGAAGACTTATGAAACACTTCCTATATAGCCAGTGTTTTTATCTACATTTTGTCAATGGGAAGATCTTTTACTCAGATTTTTTTAATCATGATGTTTTATTGCACACAATTCAACATGATATGACTATTTAAGGTAACATATTTCCATAAAATTACTGTCTTTCTCTTCCAAATGACCTCTTAAATGTTTTTCAGGCAGTAGAGCATCAACGGTAGGGCCACTACATTCAGTAGTCCCAACCAAGAGATCCATATTTGTGGTAATCAGTGGTCAATCTGTAAAAAAGGATGGGGAATTGAAAACTACCAGAATTTAGATTCCTATCTTCAGGCTCTGAAACGTTATCTTAAACCAGAGAATTAGACCCTTAGATTTCCCAGATCTGACTAATGCTTGAAAATGTTATGGTTTGTTTAAGTTATTAATTGAACTTTGAGATTTTTTTATTACAACATTTAAATGACGCAATATACTAGTGAGTATACTAAATGAGGCAATATACTAGTGAGTATACTAAATAAATATACTAGTGTGCTGCTAAGAATAAAATGAGAGCAAACACAAATATATATATGAACAAAACTCCCTTTTAGTTCTGCTTCCTGTTTTGAGTGTATTTACATGCACACTATCAGTTATCCTTAGCTCTTATATTCTAAAATTACTTCAATGCCTGCTATTTTATCTCTCTTTTGGTAAGCTGAGATGGCTTCCTAACATTTATTTTTGTGACTCGATATTGTACATCCAAGGTCATTTCTTCCATCATATATCATTTGCTGCTAAAGGTATTTAGCCATCAGGGAACATCTGACATGAGACTGGTAACATGAACAATATAAATTGCCTATTATTCACTATTCTTTTGGAGTATACTCCAATGGAGCCTGGAGCATCAACACTTATTGAGAATTAAAGGTGGTAGAAACAGTACAAAAAGTAATTCTTTCATCTACTCTCCCTGCTTATTTTGCTGGCTCCTGGAGATACATCTTATAACCCTGACCCCTCACTTAGTCCCTCCTCTCATCTGCCATGCTCAGCCCCCAGGGCTGCTAACTTTGTCCTTAATCCATGTGTTTGAATATTGCGCCTCTGCTATGTCTATGTACCCTCCAACACTCTGTTAAGCTAACCTCCGCCTTTCTCTTGTGTAGGCTATATTATCTGACCACTAATAATAATAAAAAATCACCCTGATTTAATGGATAAGCCTGATCAACCTAAGGAAAAGCTGGACCAGTTCAGGTTCCAAGCCGTCCAAACTTAAGCTTTTCCAGGAAGTAGGAAATGTCAGCTCCAGTTCAATGTCAGCTACTGCTATTAAAAAATACCATTTAATTGGGACTATAGAATTACTTGCTTGTTGTAGAGTAATAACCAAGAATTATACAATTAGGATAAACACATAAAATATAAAGGTAAACATGTTTGGATTCAGGTTCCCAAATGTATATCTTGCCCAGGATTCTAATAAAACTAAGGCTACAACTGAAATGTACATTAAAATACATTTGATGTTCCAGAGTACTATAAAGTTATACATTTAAAACATGCACATTTAAAGAAATAAAATTGAAATATTTTTTTTAAGTAAAACTTAAATTAATACAGTATTTAATTTATTATCTCGTATAACTCACCAGTGACAAATCAGGTCAACAAAATAAAACATGGCTGTATCCACGACAGCATATAAGAGCAACTGTAATGCCATAATAATATGAGCAAGATGTTTTAATTAGGTATCGATCATTAATGAAATTCATATTCAATTATCGAAAAAAATGCTACTTTCAATATCAAACTAAAAGATCAAAGACCAAATTAAGCTGTTACTGGTATCCACCCACTATAAGGTCAATGGGGAGGTGGCTTGTCCAGCAGACAGATCACTACACTGGTTGGAGACTTCTTGTATTAAAGTTGTTTCTCCTGGCAATTAGCTTTTACAGTGGGGGCAGACATTTCTCTTAGACGATTCTTCCTCCTTCTCCCTTCCTCTTCTTCTTATTAGAGTAGAGACAGTCTAATAAATTGCACTGTAATACTATAATGTTTGAAAATGAATAAAATATTGTATATTGCTATTATAAATAATTAAATATAATTATTACTAATGACCAGTGCATAATCAGATAGCTAGTTTCTCTTTTTTAGGACAGTACAACGGACTTTTAATAAATCATTGGCATTATTTATTAGTTTACATTCTAGTTCTTTAAAATGGCTTACCATAAAAATGGGCATTTTATTGAAAATAAGCTTTTTTAATATGCAGATTACCGTACTTTACATAACAAGTCTCCAGAAGGCTAATTACGAAGAAATAAAAGAATAACATAAAAAAATGAGAAGTTATATTTCCTTTGGTGGAAAATCTAATTTAAATAATAAAACATGTTTATATATCTACATTTCCTAACGTGTCTGATTAACGGCTTTTAATAAAGGAATATAATCTGAGCTCTGCTACCGCTGTTCTTTAGTGTTAATAATATATTATCTACTTTAACAAATGTAGAAATTACATATTAGAGAAAAACAAGAGGCATCATAACAGACACCTTAATTCAATGTTAAGAAAATAAAACATCCAATTTTAATATCAAGTTCCGAATATGAAATGGGGACAAAGAAAGATTATTAAACAAATACGTTAAATACATTTGAGAAAATGTTTCTCCATTCAGTAAGAGAGTATGAAAATATGAAAAAGAGATTACAGCAAAGAATAATACAGAAAATGCCAACTTAAAATTAAAATTAAATTAGATTCACCAAGTTAATGAGTGAAGGGCAACTATGAATCATGATGGTGTGAGTAATCTTCACCATGTACCTAGAACAGGCTGGGAACCTTTTGCCTGGGTGGCAGGCTCATTCACATGCTCATGGTCCATTGGCCCAGCCCAACCTTCTAAATTGTTAAACACTGTGCATTTGATATAAAAAATACTTATGATGTAAAATATATATATATTATTCCTATGTATCTAGTTACTTTTAAGTGCTGTATTTTAATAATAAGTGTTTATAAGTTATGTTTTACTGCCTACAATAATAAAAATAGCACCTACTCAGGTCTGCCCTCTGTAGCTCATGAAGACATATATGCTGTAGTACTGGCATTAGCCAAAGTCTCCACAACATACTGATGAGTCATGGTCACTGATTGGTTAGTATGAGACACTGCACAGACAGTACAGCAGAGTCATGAAGGTAGACTCAAGCAGGTACTATTTATATTATAGTAGGCAGTAAAAACAGAGCTTATAAACACTTCTTAATAAAATAAAGTACATAAAATAAAAAGATGCACAGGTATATTATATACCTAGTAAAATCCGGAAACCAGCTATATGCCTATAACACAGCAATGCATTTAAGTAAAATCAGTTTTTTATTATGTATAAAAGCAGAAACATGCATACTAGCATATCCTTTGTATCAGATCTATGAATTTCAACCTAGACAACTGATTTAATTCCAGTTTTCCAGTTCCTTCCTCACTTAAGATAGACAAACATACAGTTATTATAGACTTAATCCAAACCCAGTATGTTTTCTGTACATTGAAGTTTATTTAAAAACAGCCACCAATACATGCAGTCATGAAACACAGATATTACTGGAAATTATGTGTGTTCTATTTATCATCACATCTATAACCCACAGACTACACTATAATATGTAGAAAAAAACTATCATGTATCTGATAATACTGTGATATATAATGCACATGGAGAAATATTTTTTTTTTGTATATATAAGCTAAACCCGGTGAAAACACATTATAGTTTGACATTTTATACTCTGTGGGCCTCATTCAATTGTGATTTGGCTAATTGAATAGGGCTCTATATAAGCACATAGCATATTTATTTTACAGAAGTTCTTAGTTCGTGAAGACCTTGCTTTTGGAAAGAAGTTCACTAACTAAAAACTTCTGTAAAAAAAATGCTGTGTGCTTACGGTATATAGAGCCCTATTCAATTGGCCAAATTGTAATTGAATGAGGCCTATAGTCTCTTGGTTTCAATATGGCACGATGTTCAGATGTTCTGATTCCACTACAAATGTGCTTAATAAAAACTGCGTATTGAAATCTGACTGTACAGTAGAGATAATTTATTGCACAGAGTATATATAATTAATAATTTGAAAGTACTTTTCATGTATAGAAAGGAAATCCTGACAAACACCAGAAGTCTTTGATACCAGGTGGTTTCCTCTCGGTGAGATGTGATCTTTTGAAGTGTTTCTTCACCTCTAATTCATCAGCAGCCTACAGTGAATAATAATTATACAGAAGCTTTCTCTTATGCTAATATCTTTCCATATCAGACGTACACGGGACTTCCATGGATAAACAACTCTATAAATAGCACAGGAGACCCTTCCTTGAGAAATAACACTGTAACACTAGTTATATTTTACTTGCATACATTAATATTAGATACAGGTTTGACGTCAATGAATTGTGCTTGTACCTAATGTGGTAATGCTAAATAACCAAAATAAAGAAAACATTAATATGCACTTATGTGCCTATATATAACACGCATGCTTCTCACAATATAATTAAAAAAATGTGGACATGACACAATAATATTTCTCTGTCATCTACTAAGCTAATAATTTATATTTATCTATGTCACTGTGCTGTCCAGGTTGGAACAAGCGACCTTTCTAAGAGTTCAATTCAAAGGTCACTGCACACTGCACTATTTAGCCATCATTCAGCCTTTCTGATCCATCTACAAATATTATTATTATTGCTTATTTGTAACTCATCAACGTATTCCGTAGCTCTATACAGGGGTTACGTACATGGCAAAAACAAAATTCACACATAGCAAAGAATGGACGGCCCTGTCTTTGAGATTAAAATCAAATTTACAAAGTTCTTGTTTACAAAGCATCTTAGAAGATTAAAAACTCTCAAATTTACAATCTAAAGATATTCATATCTCTTGTTAATTAAAGATGATTACCAATAATAACGGATTCCATGATGCTTTGGATCTATTGTCTTCAGTGCTGAATGCTAACAAATATATATATATTAGTGCTACAGAATTGGTGTTAAAAATAGAGTATAATACATATATATTATATATAAATGAATAATCAGGGTATTGCAGTATATAGTGAAATATGTTTTATTGGACAAACATATTTGTTGAAATGTCGAGCTTTCAAGACTAACATCTCTCTCTTTCAAGTCAGTAGTAATCACATATATAGTTGTGAGCGTACGAGTTGTTGCTAACGCTGCGGGCTCGCTACGCGAGTCGCGGCCCTCGCGAAGCACGGCGCTCCATGCCAGCAACTGCGACCCTCGCTAACTTCACGTCGCAAACCAAACAGCACGACACACACATTACGACACTCGCAAACAACATACGACACACGTTCACACACATTACGGCCTCGCAACACTCGGACGCAACTCGCGAACATTACAAAATGTAAAACACAATACATACACACAGCACATACATAAAAACCTTACCTACACCAAGAGGGAGCACCCAGGACCTCAAAAATACAACTTACACCTCGATTTTACTCGAAATAAAACAGTTTAGAAACTAAAAAAAAATCTAAGCGAGAGAAAAAATGGCCGCAGAACAAAACGAAAACGAGGCTACAGCACTCTAAACTCGCAAAACACCACAAGAAACTCGCAAAACACCACAACAAACTCGCAAAACGCAACAAACGACCTACGGATATTCATACCACACAGTGCACACATTCAGCACGCTTACACAGCAGCTCCACACCACTAATGCTGCAGCAACATCAACACAGATTGCCAGCTCTTCAGCACAATGCTTCAAAATAGGTACAGTATATTCAATTAGTAATGTATTACATATTTCATTATTATACACCAAACAGCATTAGCTACCTTACAATTTCATTGCCGTCATTTTTTGACGGGCAATTCGCTAGTACTAAATAAATGTAAGCAGTCAAATACCGAGCAGAGATCATCATTAATAATGTTCTCTTTGGTCAAGTGTGCATATGTCTGTATAAGCTTTTAGATAAGAGAAACCAAAGTGATTACTGTAAATAATTCCATATATTAAGGAGTAGAAAAATAACAATAAAAAAAAAAAACACATGAGAAGGAAAGTGGAAGGGTCACAAGAAGTTTTTATACGAAAATGAGATAAAAATCCCAAGTCCATATTAAGTCCTGTATCATTGGTATTGAAGAATGGGATCATCTTCATTTCAAATATTTTTCTTTCCTGGATGGTTTTGAAATTCCCTATAATTATTTTGATTTTGAGGATTTAGATTAAGTGATTATTCTGGGTTACAATAACTGTTTTCATTGTGCTTTTTTATGGAATATTTGTGTACATTCATTTTTTAAAGTAATTTTTGGCTGGTTTCTACAGATATAATGTATTTCTACATATATGGTCTATTGTTAGTACTGCAAGTAAAATATACTGAAATACCAATATACAGGGGGCATAATTAAAGCATTGGGTTTATGTGATTTTCCTTGAAATTCAGAGAGGATTAATATGTATTATGAGTTACCAATCAGTCCATTCTCAATATACATTTTATGATACTAGCTCCGTGTGTGATTTTAAAGAGACTTCTTTAACAAGGAGTATCAAATCAAAAAGAGTAACGTGAGTGCTGTCTCCAGATGACAAAAAGTGTCAGAGCATGGCTGTGGTGAGATTTGAACTTGGGATGGTGTATCCCGGACCAGTCTCCTGCTGCCTGCACTCAGGACCCGTCTCCTGCTGCCTGCCACTCAGGACCAGCCTCCTGCTGCCTGCCACCGAGGACCAGTCTTCTGCTGCCTGCCATACAGGACCAGTCTCATGCTGCCCGCAGCCTTGGACCCGTCTCCTGCTGCCTGCAGACCCGGACCTGTCTCCAGTTGCCTGCCATCGGGACAAGAAACCTGTTGCCTGCTGTCCCGGACCAGTCTCCTGCTGCCTGCACTCAGGACCCGTCTCCTGCTGTCTGCCACTCAGGACCAGCCTCCTGCTGCCTGCCACCGAGGACCAGTCTTCTGCTGCCTGCCATACAGGACCAGTCTCATGCTGCCTGCAGCCTTGGACCCGTCTCCTGCTGCCTGCAGACCCGGACCTGTCTCCAGTTGCCTGCCATCGGGACAAGAAACCTGTTGCCTGCTGTCCTGGACCAGTCTCCTGCTGCATGTCATCCGGGTTCAGTCTCTGGCTGCCTTCCATCCCAAACCAGTCTCCTGTTGCCTGCTGTGCAGGACTCACCCCTGCCGCCTGCAGTCCTGGACCCGTCTCCTGCAGCCTTCAGTCCTGAACCTGTCTCCTGTTGCCTGCAGTCTGCTGTCTACCTCTTGTATCTTAAAGTCATGCAACGTGCCCTTTAACTCCAGCTTTCATATTATGGTTCAGTAACCTGGGGCATTCCAGCAATTGGGCTCCCACATGTCCTGTCTCTGACTTCCAGACCCTGACAAGTAAAGAGTACTTATAAAAGATACAGCATCAAGTTTACTTTGTCGGAATAAACCAAACTTGAGCCCTGGCTTTAAATCCCAACATAATACATTTATTTTTGTGTGCTATAAAACCTTTTACTCTTCAATCCTCAAATTGAAGTATGAACCATATTGGCAATAGGCAAAAAACTGTTTGTCTCAACTGCTTAAGCAATAGGTGTTTTGTAGACTAATATGATTTACATTTATACTTTTGAAAGCATTAGAATGTCATATATCAAGATTACTTTCTAAACCATATTTTGATTTAAAAAAAGACTGTATTGTAAGTATGAAAATATACCCCTGATGTAGTTAGTGTGAATATGGTTTTACTATAGACAGTACATAAAGCATTTTTGGGGTTTGTAGGTCAAATAAGAATACTATTGGATCTAGTATAAAAAAATAATTTTACATCAGAGGTTCCCAATATTTTTGGTCCCATGGACCAGATATCTACCATGTTAAATTTCAGGATCTGCCGATAAGATACAGATTAAAATAGAAATATATTGCATAAGCAATACTTCCACTTTTCATTTAGTTCTTGTCTGCATCTGTTAAAGACTGTGATTAATGGCTAATTTCTCACCCTATTCATTTCTTATACCAATTAGCCTTCTCTTTCCCTGAAGACTGAAATTAAAGGCCCCAGTAACTGACACCAAGTATTCTAGATAACATATATAATTGTAAGTATGCACATGTATGATGGACAAAAACAAGTTATTGAGGATAATCATCCCATACTTTACATTTCAGAAAGCTACAAAAGGTAGAACTAGGCCTCACCCCTAGATACTATCTACACAACAAGAGGACGACACAAAATTAGGCTTTACAGTGCTATGACTTGATAGATTATATGCTTATACTAACAAAATATGGTTACAAAGAGGAATGATGGGTTAAAAGACTGGGAACATAACTATACTGTCCTTTCTGATTAGATGTTTTTATACATAATATGAGAATATTTAGGTAATTCAATGGACGAGGAAGAACAGAGTGTATGTTTTAATGGTAGCTAATCATAATTAGGAATAGGCAAATATGTCTACTAGAACAAAACTCTATTTGCCATTATGTCTCAGTATGTAAATATTAAGGTCAAGCCAGAATCTAGAGATCAAAAGAATACTCAACACCCACAATGGGGAAGATTCCCTAAGGACACTCAAATGGCAATACACTCTTGTTTGCTGCAATCAAACATGCTTATTTATTTGAGCTCACTAAACATTCAAAACCCAGCTGGAAAAATATGATTTTTTTTATTACAGCGAGGTAGCTTGTAATGGTTCCTGAGGATTTGTGTCCATAAACTTAATATAATGTGCGGTGCAGCAGACTCCGACTAAGGCTCAAGGTAAAGAAACAGTTTGAGGGCTGTAGAAGCTAACACTGCTGCATTTAAACAATGTATCATTAAAAAAACAATGAAAAGAGCTTCAAATTAAAATGTATTTACACCTACTTGACTGGTTCGCTACTTGTATACTCTGTTACCATGGTTCTTAACATTTGTTGACATGGGGACTGGATGGTTACCTTCCAGTGCTGATTAAATTACAAAGCCTCTGGGCTACCTTTGAGATCCAGAACATATCTTACAGGGTGATCCTTTATGTGGCACACTACATTTTGCAGGGATCTGAGTACATTTTAACAACAAAGAAATTCCTCACAAAACCTGTATATAATTGTGGCTAATATTAGTGATAAGTTTACATAGAATCGGCAGGTAATAATAATAATACATTTTTATTGCACTTTTCTTCCAAAAGGGACACAAAGCGCTTAGGAGAGAGAGAAGAAAAAAAGAAAGAGTGAGATAGTTGTATCTTATTGGAAGGCCTGAGTGAAAAGAATGGTCTTCAGTCTCTTTTTCAAAATGTCCAAATTTGGGGCCTCTCTTACTGAGCGTGGCAGAGATTTCTAGAATCTTGGTGCTACATACATAAAAGCTTGCAATCCAGAGGTTTGTGAGGGGATTCTGGAGATGGTGAATATATTTTCAGCTGCATGTCTCAGAGCACTAGTTGGAACATAAGGAGTGAGCAGTTTCTTCATACAGCTGTGGCCTCCATCATTTACAGCTTTTGTATGTAAGCAGGCCATGTTTAAAATGTAGACAGTCTTTCATGGGAAGCCAGTGTTGAGCACGGAGGACAGGTGTTATGTGGCAGGAATGAGGTTGGTTTGTTAATAACCTCACTGCATTGTTCTGTACAAACTGTCAGCGATGTAGCCCTTTATTTGACAGTCCTTTATAAAGGCAGTTGTAGTAGTCTAGTCGTGATGTTATAAAGGTATGAACCAAAGTAGGGAGGTCTTCTGAGTTCAGCCTCAACCAGTTCATACAGATTAAATTTTGGAGTTCTTCTGGACATTTATTATGAACAAAGATTGAATGTTCTGCATCTGGGTCAAAGGACAAAGCTGTGTGTTATTGACATAGACTGGTAGTTGAGGCCATGTCTTCTAATGATCTCTCCCAGTGGCAGCATGTAAACATCAAACAACATTGAAGATAAAATAGAACTTTGTGGAACTTCAGGGGCATGGATTTAGAGGAGTGGGCACCTGAAGAAACCCTCTACAATGTGCCACTGAGAGAGGATTTAGACCAGCTCAGGACAGTGCCACCAAGTTCACAGTAACTCTTCAGCCACTCTATTAAATCCCATGGTCCCCTGTGTGAAAAACTGCAGAGAAGTCAACAAGACTTGATTAATTCCTTGTATCTCTTGCTATCAGATGATCATTAAAACATGAAGTAGGGCTGTTTGTGTGCTGTGTATTTTCCAGAACATCGACTACAGTGGATCACTGAGAAGTATCCATGACTGTCATAGACCAGTGTTGCTCAACAGCTGGTCCTAGAACCACTCTTCGACTCTTTAACATAAACTTATTACCACTAACCAACTTTTTTCTTATTCTGTGCATTATTTGAAGATCTCTAGCATATCCCCTCTCTCAATTCTCCTTTAAAATATACTTACAATAATCTTTTATGTTTGCTCTATTTTCAATACACTCTTAACCCTGTAATATATTTTATTCTTCTGTAGAAACTCATTAGGCTCTAGGCTTTATAGCAATAGATAAGAGGGTTGCTTGCCTCTGCTGTTTTTATATTTATGCATTAAAATTAGATTGCAAAGAACATCCACTGGTCTCTGCTGCCTGCAGAGCTGACCTAAGACTCTGTGTTACATAAAGAAATATCCTTTCTCATTCCCCATCTCTTGAGCAAAAGCCCTTCAGGGAAAAAGAAAGATTTATGTCAGAGTTCACTGGATTTTGCAGGAAATCAAGAGTAAAAGCACATTTTAATTCATATGTTTTTTTTACTGAATTTTTCCATTTATTACTTTTAGATTAAAAACACTTTAAATTGCTGACTTTCGTGTCTGACTCTCTGTGACCTCTTGAACTGCATAACACCATGCTGATCCACCCTGGTATTCATGGCAGAGATACTGGAGTGGATTGCCAGTTCCTTCTCCAGTGGGCCACAGCATACCGTTCCTAGTATTCCTAGGTGGTCTCCAATCCAAGTACTGACTAGGCCCAACCCTACATGGCTTCAGGGTGGTGTGACCTCCTGGTTTCCTGACTAGAACGGAACGCAGGTAACAGTGGTGAAAGCACCAAATCCTAACCACTGTACCACCAGGGAACCCAATTACGTATTTTCTACTTAAATGTTTAAATAGCAGGAGTGAGCAACGTTTTATAATTAGGGTGCTTAAGTTTCATTTATTTAGTCTAAGGTGCATAATGTTGGCAATGCATCAAATGGGTAGATTGTCAAAAATTGTATTTAAGTTATGTTAACGATATTTAAATCTGATTTACCATTTTAAAATAAATGCATTTTAACCTTGTGTCTGTACAGCTCCATCTTGGTGGCACTGGGGCACATTATTTAGAGTAGGAGATCATTCAATTGCTTTTGAAGAATCTAATGCATTTCTATTTATCCATTGCAATCATCCTTCTCCATATAATGCCCTTGCATTAAATAGAGGATAGTGAGCAGACATACAATCAGTGAGATCTGCCACATGGTAGGGTAACTTGCTCTACCAATCCCCTTCTGCTTGCGTCAGCAGAAAAGTTATAATTGTGGTGACTAAAAATGCTTGTTGGGTGCTGCTGACTCCTGGTATATGTGAAGATCACAGATAGGGGCGCTATTCAGCTCCAACTCTTCCTGCCTTTGAGCTACAGGAATCCCCCTCTTACAGCTGGCAATCTTCTCAGAAGGATTGGGCCTCTCGGTGACTGGCAGTCATATCACGATCAATAACATATCAAGAACACAGGCTCAGCATAGCAAAGTGATTTCTAGCATAGCAAAATAATAAACGCTTTCCCTCTTAAAGAAATTACACCATTGCCTATGAATTCCAGAAAATGGAATATATTATTATTATGTTAATATGGACTCTGTCACAGCATTTCAAAAACAGCAACTACACAAAATATTTTTTTCTACAGTCTTCAGAGCAAATCACAGTGGGCTGAACATATGCAAACTCTCCGCTCAGATTAGAAGTAAGCAATCACAGAAATAGGAGAGCCAATCAGGTGGCAGGGAAAACCGTGGGCTTGGCTGGCCCCTCTTGGGGGTGGATCATTGGGATCACAGAGAATCAGAGCGGCCAATAGAACAAAAAAAATCCCCAAATATTTAAACAATTACATAGAAGTCAGCAAAATATCTTGTAATTCCTGACAGTTGCAAATTAGAGTTAACACCCTCCAAACCCAGGCTAAATTAGCATCAAATTTAAAATGGCTTGTTTCGGCCAATCAGGTTAGCTAAAACATTTGATTTAAACTCTGGGGTTCCTGTTTGTGCTGTAAAGCAGCCTGGGGTATGTAGTGTATCGCTGATATCTGCTATGTATTGCTGCTGACATAGAGACCGAAGCTGCAAGGAAATTGGCTGAGCAAGCAACAGCAGGTAAATAGTGGGTTAATATTGCTCCCCTGATGCTGCATGCTGATTGGAGGAATCAGATGCCTGTGTAGACATAAGCTGCTTTTTGCCTAAGGAGTGCAGAAATATATTAATCCATTAAAGTTGTATATGCCTTTAACTGTATGAAGTAGTATTTTACATTTCACTTTAAAAACACATATATATTATTATCCTTTATTTGTAATGCGCCAACGTATTCCCTAACGATAAACATAAGTTAAATTCCAGGCAACGACAAATTCAAAATTAACACATTGCGATGAATGGAGGGCCCTGTCTTTGAGCTTGGAATCCGGTGTCCATATCGCTTTCCCCAAAGCACCTTGCAGGATTGAAACTCACAGATTTACAGTCTAAATAATTAATTTCCTTATTTTCACAATATTTTTTATTACAGTGGAATTCCTTTTGTGCTATTTTTAGAAACGTCACACATTTTATATTTGGTAATTTATTTTTGAAGATGTAAATTGCTTGTAATCAGGAAATGCAAATGACCACTGAATTCCACATACATTAATACAACTCATGGTGAAAAGTCCTAGTTAAATAATAAGCAGATGGAAATAAAATGTACTATCAAATAAACTGCAAGATAATGATCTGTCACAGAATATTAAGGGACCACTGAGCATCGAAAAAAATGTTTGAAAACTTTGAGCCCAACTAAGGACCTAATAGCAAGGAAAAGTTAATTAGAATACAAAAATTTTGATGCCTCTGCAGAACCCTGGAGGGATCCATGATACATTGGCAGAAGCTATATTTGTGTGAGGGACAGTTACATTTCAAAGTGCTATTGTTGCATCCCTTGATGCATTGTACTGCTCTTGAGCCAGTGAGAGGGAAATGGTGTGGGTCAATTCCAGTCTTATACAGTTATCAAACAAAGGCTCTGGGCTTCTGCCTGTTCCATCCTACTTGCTGCTCTCTCCTAACTACAAATATACAACCCTTCATTCAGCTCTTAGAATGCAATGTAACAAACACAAAATGGATTCCTGTACTCATAAACAGAATATTCAAAAATATTGTATGCCCATTGCTTACACAGCTGCTAATATTATTAGTCTGGTACATACTTGACAAACAAGTGTCTTTCTTCTTGTACTTCAGTGGTCCATTAAATTATTGATGCTTAATCACATATAAGCTACATATATACATGTTTTTTTAAGTAAGTATTTATAGTCACTTCATTAATTATGGCTGTAATGTAATGCAGGATAAGCTGATTTTGTGTATTAATATGCAGTAGTGCTAACATGTTTACACATATTATTATTATTATTATTATTATTATTATTATTATATAATGACACCATTTTGGCTGTGCAATATATAGAGGACATTTAGAGAAATTATTGGCAATAATCCAACAGCACCGTATGGAAAATTGACTGAAACATAACTTTTGTTTTATTAGAAGAAAATCATATATCATGTTCAAGCTTCCAATATCCTTGGGTCCTTGATGTATGTACTCATAGGACAACTTATTAGTCTTGTTTACCACTGTAACCTTAAATTCCCTCCTGGATCGCTACCTTGTCATGGTGAAGGGACTTGTGTACTTCAATGAAGCTCTGAGTTATACCATGTAGGGTCACCCAAGATAGGCAGGTCATAACAGAAAGGTCAGACAAATCACGGTCCACTGGAGAAGTGACAGGCAACCCCCTCCAGTATATTTGCAATGAAAACCTTATGGATTGGTACAACCAGACACAAGATGTGCCTGGCGTGCTGTGGTCCATAGCTTCATGGAGAGTTGGACCAAACTGAATGACTAAACAACAACCTTAAAGTATTACAGACATATTAAGCCTTATTAAATTGCGATTCAGTAAATTTAAAAGGGCTCTATTTAAGGACAAAGCATATTTTATTTCCAGAAGTTTTTAGTTTGTGAAGACCTTTCTTTTGGATAGAAGTTCACTAACTAAAAACTTCTGTAAAAAAATATGCTGTGTGCTTAAATAGAGCCCTTTTAAATTTACCAAATCGCAATTTTTATAAGGCTGTTTATTATTATTATTATCATCTTTGTGATTAACTCATTTAAAAGAGCCTTCCATTATAAACTCCATAGCATGTGCTAGAAAAAACTGAAGCTACATTAATTAACAGACAAAATAATATCAATTTGGGTTTTATGTACCATTTTAGCAGCAGTAAAAAGTTGATATATATTTAAGGTATTAAATTATTTAATTATTACCACATCAAAATATCTAAATGCTTTACTCTACTTATCTACAAGGAACATGGTTAAAAGGTTACTTATGAGTACACATATTTAAACATACTCATAAAAGTATTGGGATGAAGTCTTGGCTTGCAAAATCTTACAGGGACAAACTTTCAAGTGCTGAGGAGCTGCATACAAGCCAGGATTTCCATATTTACTTACTGTCCACAGGTGAGTCAGTTATAGACTCCCTGGGATCCAGCTTATTTTCACCTACAATAGTAAATGATAGGTGGGTGAGGTCAAAAGTGGTTCATAACCAGACATTTGGCCTTTAAACTTTGCATAAATCGTTTTATAACTCATTTTCAATTAGCAGTAAAATTAATAAAAAAATTGAATGGGGCAGAGCTAGTAAACCGAGGGAATTGGTGCAAAACAAATTGGGTCCTGCTTGCAGCTTCTCTATACACCCTTGAGGGGTCAATAGAAAAGCCAAAAATATATGAGGATTGTCACTTCATTCCTAGAGTGATGAATTTACTCACGGCTTCTGGTGCTTTACATCTGCTGCACTGGCAGTAGCTCCATCGCTGGATACTAGACATGGTTCCATCAATCCCAACAAAGGATGAAGCATACACACACACACATATATATATATATATATATATATATATATATATATATATATATATATATATATATATATATATACTATATACATACATTTGAACTGAGAGTGAACATGATTTGCATGAATATCCTCCTCAAAGCTTTTAGATCTGTATCAATCACACTTCAATTCTTCTGTCAATAAGACTCGGAGGAAAGGAAATTTTGGATTATCCTACTATTACAAATAGGACTGCAGATTATTTACATGATGAATATCTAAGCCTCAGGGGGCATTAGCGGACGACAGGCACAGCTTAACACTGTCAATGATTATGTAAGCTTCAAAACACAGCTTCTTTGGCAAAATATATATTTAAGAATTGAAAGTCTTTGTTTACCAGCAAAAAATTAAATGGGTTTTATTTTATTTTAGAAACTGATATTAGCAAATTCATAAACAGGAAAACCATTTGTGGCACTTTTTTAATCAATAGTCACATGTTGTAGTTTGGAGCATGTACAGCGAGTGTATAAATATAATGATATATTGTCCTGACCAAGAGACTTCCAGTAAATATCAATACGTAGACAAAAAAAAAAACTATAATTAAACACATATTTTTATACTGCCATCTAAAACAATGAACATTTATTATTTCTGTTTGGCCTAGGGTGTGTTAAAATAATTACCCCAAATAATTCTGAAATAGAAAATAATATACAAAAAATGCAAAATAATTGTTTTCTTTGTAAATCAATTTATATTATTTTATTAAATGCCACTTAAGATATTAGGTCATCTCCTTTTTAACATATTTATTAATGATTTGGAAGTGGGATTGGAGTGTGGTGTCTCCATTTTTGCTGATGACAGAAAGTTTTGCAAGGTAATTAAATCAGAAAATGATGTACTTTCCCTCCAAATGGATTTACATAAATTAGAGGAATGGGCATCTAAATGGCAGATGAGATTTAATATGAATAAATGTAAAGTTATGCATCTGGGAAGGAAAAATAGCCATGCTATTTATAATCTTAATGGAGCAAATCTAGGTGTATCAGATATTGAAAGGGATTTGGGAGTGCTTGTGGACAACCACCTAGGTAGCAGTG
Organism: Discoglossus pictus; assembly: GCA_027410445.1. Classification (NCBI taxonomy): domain Eukaryota; kingdom Metazoa; phylum Chordata; class Amphibia; order Anura; family Alytidae; genus Discoglossus; species Discoglossus pictus. Next base: position 314,150,167 of record CM050167.1, read on the forward strand.
CTCAATGCCAAGCAGCAGCTGCAAAGGCAAATAACATATTAGAATGTATTAAGAAGGGTATAGAAGCCAGGGAAACAAATATAATTCTGCAACTATACAAATCCCTAGTACGCCCTCATTTGGAATATGGAGGACAATTTTGGGCACCACTTCATAAAAAGGACATTTTAGAGTTGGAAAAGGTACAGAGGAGGGCAACAAAACTAATAAGGGGAATGGAGGGGCTAAGTTATGAAGAAAGACTAACCAAATTAAACTTATTTTCTCTAGAAAAAAGGCGTCTAAGAGGGGATATGATTACCTTATATAAATATATCCAGGGTCAGTATAAAGATTTGTCAAGGGAGCTCTTTGTGCCAAGAGGTTTTCAACTGACAAGAGGACATCCCTTGAGGTTAGAAGTAAAAAGATTCCACCTTAAAGAAAGAAAAGGGTTCTTCACAGTAAAGGTGGTTAATCTGTGGAATTCTCTACCAAAGGAGGTGGTGACAGCAGATTTGATAGATATATTTTTAATTAAAAAGGGCATTCAGGGTTATCATTCCTCTGGATCAATTAACAACTAATCTCCATATTGCAGATCAGAGGAGATCTTAAAAGGTTTAACTTGGTGGACTGAAAGTCATTTTTCAACCTCAATTACTATGTAACTATATAAAGCATTTTGTAATTGTATGTCAGTATAATCAACATGGGTTTTCTACAGTAACTTACAGTGTGACCTAGCAGAGGTTCCAAATATATAGCCACATTAAATTCGAAGCTCCTATGTGAAACGTGATACCCGCAAGGGCTGTGAGCTTAAAAAGTTGTGGATTTACAGTGCTATTAAATTAGAACATGCTGTGAGTTACGGGCTTGAGAGGCAAACCTGTAAACCATTTTTTGCTCGTTGGATGTGCGGCCGTGAACGTGATCAATTAGTCAAACTCGTAGTTATGAGTTTAGATGGAGTCAATGGAAACAGAGATCATCATCATTGCGTCACAGAAAAATGGAGGTGGGATTTCAAAGTCTTACGGGGTTCAATTACGAGTTACGAACAGACCCACATTCCAGAAATAATGCAATATTGATAAAGCTGTAAATATGATATTCTTTTACATGCGAGTTCCATTATATGTATTAACACATTGATTGCCGGGATTGATATAACACAGAAAATAAACATGAAATAAAGTGCGCTGGAGAATTTTGTGCTATTAATTCTAAGACCTAACATCACTTTCCCTTTCAATTAAAATACAGTATTGTGTGTATATTTGCATTTACAGAGCTACGGATTGGACTTTACCCCCCTTGCGGGTCTTCTCTAACACTCATTGGCTTCTGGGCTCCATTTGCGAGTTATGAGTTTGAACGCCAATGACTTTGATGCAATTTAATCGCGATTGGAACATAGCAGTTATGGGCTTGACAGATCAGAGGATTTGGGAGCTCGCAAGTCGAATTCTCACATCCCGTAGAGTTTTCTGGCTCCTACCCCACAAGTTGTCGGCAAGCTGGTTTAAGAGGCCAATTTAATAGCCGTAAGTCTTGCGAGCTACGTTGCGAGCTACATTTTTACACGTTAGGGAAATTTAATGTGACTGATAGTATTAGTTATAGGTAATAACAAAATCTTTATCAAATAAATCTTAGTAAAAATATGTTTTCCTACAGTAAATATACATTGACATTTGTAATTTTTTACCTGTATATGTGTCTTTCTCATGCACTCAGTTAGGGCAGACATACATTTTGCTGATTTATGATTATTCCTGGTTATCTGAATCTATTGTCTTCACTATAAAATAACAAAACTAGGCATTCTCAGATCTCAGGGACTAACTAAGTTAAAGTACTTACCTAGTATTTTTATGTTCACATTGCTTTACACCAGACAGTATATTCAGAGTTTCAGTTGGTAATTAGCAATTATTGGTAATGATCTGCGATTTGCAACAGATAGTAATCTGTCCTTATGGGTGGATCAGAAATGCTGATGACATGCAACATTTGCACGCCTCAATGTAAGGCTACTGTAGAAAAATGCATTTTAATAGCGTTGATTGATAATGTTCTTTTTATTATATTTGGAACCTCCACTATATCACTTTAAGTTAAACAGCTTTTTAACTTAACATTTAAATATGACAATATGGAAAGTGGGTGGGCAGGGGTGCAAAGGTGCAGGGGTGGACTTTCACCAATCCATGCTTGTGGGGAAAATCTTTTTTATCCACTACCACTCAAGCTGTGCCATGATCTACTGAAAACTATTGTTATAGAATGGTCCAAAACGTAATCACACATCAACTCCCTGATAGCATTATCTGAGCTATGGACTAGTACAGTGTGCTCATTTTTCATCTGTCTGATTATGAAAGACAAATACAGCAGGAATAAATAGTAATATGTTGCCAGTAATTGAAACATTGTCCTTCAGAAAAACTATGAGAAAATGCATATGGAATTAACAATTACTGGTGCAAAAGTCTTAGTACAACTTAAAAAAAAATAAAAAATGTTTTATCTTTGCTTAATAACTGAAAAAAGTAAGCTAGAATATAGAAAATAAAATGCTATCTACTTTTTCAAATTAAGATTATAATCATAATAAATGTATTACAAAGTAATTTACAGAACAGTCTCAGAAATATGGCAATGTCTTGCACTGCTTTGTACAATCAGGTATCATGTGTGCCTTGTGAAGCTATGCACCAGTCTATGCTCACATAAGTTTAATGTAAAACAGGCCTTATACAGTGTTTTTTTACACTGCAGGTATATAGGAATTAAATAAAATTGAATTGCCATCGGAAAAGCGATAGTAATGTATTGTATTTGACCTTTCCCTTGCTCCAAAATATATTTGAAAAAAATATTATCTAGAGCACTTGCTCGAATATTGTACTAAATAACCCATTAATGGAAAAATAACATCTGCTGCATCTGTATACTAAGCAATGAAGTCTGTTGTAGGTCAGGATACTGATTTGTACAAATACAGCAATGTTCATAATGACACGTCATATCAGCAGGTGGACAATGAATAAAAACCTTGTTGTGTTGTGATGATGGCAGATTACTGGTATGATCCCAAAGTATCACAGATTAAAAGACTGATCCACTAATAAGAAGCAGAATCCTAAGCCAAATCCTATTTGTATCCATAGGACTAAGGATCTATGTATTGTGATAACATTTGCTTTCATATTCTCAGTACTGCACATACTTTCCTGGCATAAGGAATACATTATATAAAATATATCCTCAATGCTATATATATATATATATATATACCGTATATACATACATATATATATATATATATATATATATATATATATTCATGCATACACACATCTATATATATATATATATATATATATATATATATATATATATATGTATATATATACATATTACTTCCATTTACACATGTACAATCTATTAATAAAGGGCACTGTAAATATATAAATGAATACAAAAGTATATATATATATATATATATATATATATATATACACACACACATACATACACACATCTATATCTGTATGCATACAGAGATGCACACATGTGTATATATGTATGTGTATATATAAACAAATATACATATGTGTGTGTGTGTATATATATATATATATATATATATATATATATATATCTTACATTTAATATATGAACAATCTATTAATACATTGAAATGTTAGGAATTGTGATTACATTGATATGCATTTATTATTAAACCCTGAGGTGGCAAATTGAAATCTAAGGGGAAAAAACATTACATGGGTGTCTTATAGTAAACATAATTAACATAGAGATGCAGAGGTCATTCAAGAATCTTGTGATGGTGCTGTGTGTTTACCTGTTTATTATCTTATTTAAACCTATACCCCAAGAAAGAAAACACCTAGTAATGGTTAGTTTTTCTCTTTAGAACAGCATTTATAGATAATTTACCTAAAAATGTATATTCTTTTTGCATGCCAGGAAAATATTACATGTACGTGTAAAATAATGTGTAGTGTAAAATAATACAGAGATGATTAGGTACTAACAGGGCTCTACTGTTTTGGTATCATATACATATCGCCCCTAGCAATAGCCTGGAATATATGTGAGGTCTTGGCATCTTGGATAGTACAGTATTTCTGGTTAGATCCTCTTGGATAGCAGAGTATTTAAGGATGGACCACATTGAATGGCAGGGTATTTGTAGATGAACTGCCTTGAATGGCAGGGTATTTGTGGATGGACCACATTGGATGGCAGGGTATTTGTAGATGCACTGCCTTGGATGGCAGGGTATTTGTGGATGGACTGCCTTGGATGGCAGGCTATTTGTGGATGGATTGCCTTGGATGGCAGGGCATTTTTGGTTGCAGCACCTTGGACAGCAGTGTATATTTGGATGCAGCACCTTGGACAGCACTGTATATATGGATGGAGCTGTCCTTAGTACTGAATTTGCAATTAGAAAAATTAAGGGTTGCTGAGCAATTTCATTTAAATAACTAGTTCCATGTTAAATGTGTGATTAGCAATCATATTTCTATTACAGAAATGAACATTTTACATTGTTATTAAATAAAACCTGCTCACAACTGATAGGTCAAACACAAGTCCAACAAGCCAACAACTACTGACGATGATATATATTTGCCATAAATGGGAAAAACAGTACTCTGCTGTGTGCCACTTGTTCTAATCACACTGCATGTGGTTGGGTTTCTCATTGACAGCTTCATTTAAAATAGTGTGTTTTATTAAACAAGATGATATACAATGAAAATCTTACCTGCAGCTTGGGTACTGAGTAGCAGGCAAAGCACAAGGAAAGAGCAAATCCTCTGCATGGTGCCAATGTTGTCTATCATAGGATCCACTTCTTTAGAGCAACATTTCAGTGCCTGCTATTTCAGTGCCTGCTATTTCAGTGCCTTTTTTAGGAGCTGGTAATACTGCAGAGCCCCTATGTATTGCTGCTTGGCACCTCCAGGCTGCTCTCTGCCTCACTTCTCCCAATTGCTGCTCTTTGCCTGATTCCTCCAGGCTGCTGCTTTCTGCCAGCACTACCACGTGTGCCCAGATGACCACTCAGCTGCTGTTGCTGCCACTGTGCAATTGAGCAGAGGGAGCTTCTGCTCAGCAAACAATGGGCAGGCAGCATTCACTCTAGACCACTCCTCTGATCCTCACTGCTGATGCACTTAAGGTGGATTTCCAAAGCCCAACTAAATACATGTTGTGACAAGCAAGATAAAGGTTTTCAAAACTACCCTTCATAGAAATTACACTATTTGGATGTCCTTATTTGCATACAGGGAAAATGGGAGAGAATTAATAGCAGTAAATGAGAAATATATTTTCATTGGCATTACTGTAACATGGGTGTGTGGTTCTAATGACTGGACAGCTACATTGGAAGGTTTTAACCTATTTTCGATATAGGAGCACTGGTAGAAGAGAAGAAGGGGTTTACTTGGATGTTGGTTGGTCGCCAGCAGTGCCAGTGAGCAGCCACTAGGTTGTGCGCCTGGCATTTGAGTTAATTACTAACCCTAACCCTAAACCATAACCCTAACACCTAACACTAGGAAATTTAGGGAAAGTCTTGGCCAACCAACAGGAAAAGTCTGTTTGTTTTTATGTTAAACCTGATTTATAGCCTATAGTTAGAGAAGATATTTATGATGGAACCTGTTGAAGCCTTGTGAATATAAATACAAAGCGGAGGAACAAATCCTAAAAAACATTGATAGAGACATGCTGTAAACCCCCAAATATATGTGAAAGTGAGAAATTGCAATTACTGATACAGATTGGAAATGTAGCTAAGCATGGGCAAGTTATAATAATGGGAGATTTCAAGGACCCTGTAATAAATATGGTGAATTAATCCAACAGCTCAGCTATAGAGAGCAGGCTTTAGAGTACTCTTGGAGATCATTATCTGGCCCAGGTTATACAAGAACCTACAAGCAACAGGTCTATCTTGGATCTTGTCATCATAAATAATATTGATGTAATATCAAATGTTGAAGTAGGGGAACCTTTGGGGAGCAGTGATCATAACACAGTCTCACTTGAAATTGAGGTTAACGGCCAACAAAACCTCTTAATTTTAAAAGGGCAAGTTTTAATGGTCTTAGCACTGCTATGCAGTGTATAGACTGGGACAAAGAACTGACAGGTAAAAACATGAAAAATAAATAGATAACATTTAAAGCTTTAATAAATATACATACATATAAGGTCATATCATGTGGAAATAAATGTAAAGGAAGTAAATCACAACCCATTGCGCTTAACAGTGGTTTGAAGATCAAAATAAGGTGTATAAAGCAGGCTGGGATGCTTTGCATGTGTAGAAAGAATATTACAAGTCTTGCAAAAAAAAATATTAAATTGGCTAAAATAGAAATAAAACATTATTTGCAAAGAAGTGTAAAACCTACCCCAAAAATGTTGTTTTATATATTAATGGAAAGAAGTATAGGAAAGAAAATATACTGATCTTAAAATATGAAACAGCCCAATGATAAAAAGTGACCAGGAAAAGGCAGATACATAATTTATTTTCTTCTGTATACCAGTGGTTGGGACACTGCAACAAGATGGCACTGCACTACCTTCTCCAAATAACTAGTTAACACAGGAATAAATCCAAAAGAGGCCTGGAAAAATAAATATTAATAAATCACCAGGATTGAATTCATCCAAGGGCACTGAAGGAACTGGATTTTTTAATAGCCAAACCACTTTATATAATTTTTCAAAACTTACTCTGATTTTTCAAGACTTGGTATCAAATGACTGGAGTAAAGAAGATCAAGAGCAAAGCCAAGCACCTATAGACCTGTAAGCCTCACCTCTGTAGTGGGGTAGCTCTTAAAAGAGTTGCTAACAAATAACATACCTTTGTGAATAAAATAATAAGTAGGATTTAAAACAGATTTATGAGGGATAGGTCATGACAAATTTAATTAGTTTCTTTGAGGAGGTAAGTAGGAACTTGTACCAAGGCAGCTCAGTAGATTTGGTCTTTTTGGATTTTGCAATGGCTTTTGATACAGTGCCACAATGGAGGCGAATGTTCAAAGTAAGGGATACAAGAATTGCAGTTTATATATGCACATGGATTGAGAACTGGCTAAAGACAGGAAACAACGGCTTGTAAATGGAACATACTCCAACTAAACTTAAGTGTTAAGTGGGGTCCGTCAGGGTTCAGTATTAGGTCCTTTCCTCTTTAACATAATAATTAATGACTTAGTGATAGGTCTCAAAAGAACTATCTCCATCATTGCTGATGACACTAAATTGTAATTACTTCAGGAAATTAAGTACTTTTACGGCAAAAGAAACTAGCAAAAAGGGTAGCTAAAACAAAAGATGATCTTTAACCGAAAAAAAATGTTATTACATAATTACATAGTTACATAGCAATTTAGGTTGTAAAAACGTAGTGTTGAACAAAGATTAAGTATGAGGCAAAACAAAAAATGACACATTGCAAAGAATGGAGTGCCCTGTCTTTGAGTTTAGAATCTAGTGTGCATGGAGCTTTCGCTGAAGCACCTTACAAGACTGAAAACTCGCAAACTTGTAATCTAGTGTACAGTTATGCATTTGTGAAAGAATAATGTAGAATCTCAATGGAATAAAGTTAGGGATCAGAGATAGAAAGGGATTATGGAGTCCATGTGGACAACCACCTGCGTAACAGTGCTTAATGCCAGTCAGCATTTGTGATAAGTAAAATATTAGCATGTATTAAGAGGGGGGGGGGGGGGTGATTTTACAAGAAAGGGAAGCAAATCTTATTCTGCCACTATATAAATCCCTAGTATATTCAAGTTTTGAACATGGAGTACAATTTTGGGCACCACTTAAATCAAAATGACATTAAGAGCTGGAAAAAGTGAAGAGAAGGGAAACAACATTATTAAGTGGAATGTAAGGACTATACTATGAAGAAACACTAACCAAGTTAAGCTTATTTTCTCTACAAAAACATGTCTAAGAGGGGATATGATTACCTTATATAAATTTGTCAAATTAGGCATTGTCAGGGGAATATTTTGTGCCAAGATTTTCAATTGACATCCCTTGAGTTTAGAAAAAAAAACTAAAATGCCACCTTAAAGAAAGAAAGATGTTCTCCACAAAAAGGGCAGTCAGATTGTGCAACTCTCTACCCAAGGAGGTTGTGACAGCAGATAGATTTAAAAAGGGGTTGGATATGTATTTAATTAAAAAGGGCATACAGGATTTTGTTGGACACCTAGAGAAGGAGGGGTACGTTGGGCTCAGGAAGGACTGTTTCCCCCTTATGAGACAATTGTCAGTGTTTTTTTTTTATTTGCCTCCCTTACAATCAGTAAACAATTTACTTATTACTTGGATCAGAGGAGATCTGAAAAGGTTGAAATTGATGGATTAAATATATTTTTTCCAACATTGATTACTATGGGCACTATTCAATTGCCTTATTCGTAAATTTATACACACTTAAAATCACTCTTAATATTGCTAAATATTCTGTTAGCTACTCACAATCTGATTAAGAGTTACCTGATCACATTCACTAAGGCCAGGATTAAAAGTATCAAGTTTCTGTCACAAATATTACTAAATCGCAAGGCCTTTTTCAAACACTTATTAGAGCTGTAGCAGTAATTAAACACATAGTCCTGTACTTTTTTTTATAATAACATTTTTTTATTGAAAGGAATACAGAATAAAGACAGGTATTAGGTACATTAACACATAGGATTGTCTGTAAACATATATACCTGAAATCAAATTTCTAGCCTATCCTTTCCATTTTTTTTATTTTTTTCTCCTTACCCTTAAATTTGGACGGTATTGTCAAGTAATTTAGGTCTTTTAATTTAAGTAAGGGAAGCATGAACAAACAAAACTTATTTACATAGAAACTGAAACTTTAAATAAACAAGTAAGTATATAACTATGGAGATAAGGGAGGAATCAATAGATCAAGTTGAGTTTATACAGTTATTATGCATACATTCACCTCCAGTGCGGTGTTCCAAACGTACCAGTCAGATCGGAGCCTCCAGATCCAGTCCTCGAGTCTCCTCCACCTCAGGCCTCTTTTTGGTCTAGTTCTATACTGTTATTACTATAATGCTATCTGTGGACCTTTCAGGACAGAGGGAAGCCTAATGAAGACTCTAGCCAAGGCCTCCAGATTTCTTGGAATTGTGTCACCGTGTCTAAAATAGCAGATGTTAACCTTTCGTTTATTGCTATGTAATTATTTTTTTTTATAACCTCTTGCACGTTTAACTTGTCTGACTTCCATTGGCTGGCTATGTGCACTTTGGTGGCTGCGGCCATTATCTGGAATAGCTTATTCTGTTTTTTTGATAAGTTAGGAAATTTAACCCCTAGCAGGCAGGATTCCATAGTTGCTGTAACTCTTATATCAAATAGCGATGTTGCCATTAGTGCTATTTTTTCCCACAACCTGTGAGCTTTCTGACACAGCCACCAGGTATGAGTGTGGTCACCTATCTGTGAACAGCCCCTAAAGCAGTTACTGCTTACTCTGGGATCAAATTTGTTTAATTTGTCTGGGGTGCAATATACTCTCTGGAGAACTTTTATAGATGTCTCTATGTGCGTGCAATTACTTGTTGCCCTGCGTAAATTGGAGAATGACTTCTGCCATTTTTTCCAATCCCATACATCTCCCAGCTCCCTTTCCCACTTACATATATATGATGGTTTATCTGTATTATTTGTTTTAGTGAATGTGTCATATAACGAGCCTAATATTCCTTTCTTTAAGGGAAGAGTTTTGCAAATTACTGAGAACCAGGAGGTTTTTGGGGGTCCAAATTTTTTAAATGCTTCCCTAGCCCAGCTTCTTATTTGTAAATATTTATAGTATTCCCCTGGGGGGAGAGAATGCCTTTCCTCAAACTGTCTCAGGGTCACCATGCGATCCCCCATAATCCAGGAGCCTAACTTATCTAGATCTTTGGAAGCCCACCAATGTTTAGATATAGTACTTATGGAGGCCCAGGTATCTTGTGAGGAAAGGACCGACCAAAGGGGGGATGTACCTATGTCCAGTTTATTTTTAGATCTGGCCCATTTCCATGTTGTTAAAGTTAGATTTATTATGGGGTTTGGGTGGGTTTTTATCGGAGTCTTCTCTTCAGGGACCCAAATTAATGCGTTCCAGCTGTGCTGTTGCATTTGCTGTTGTTCCAAGAAGGCCCAACTCGGCTGATGTCTTACTGAGTGTGTCTGTGGTAGTTGGGATAGTCTAGCTGCTTTAAAGTAGTTACGCAAGTTTGGGCATGATAGTCCCCCTTCCTTGCTATGTCTAAAACATTACTTTCTTGAGGATACGGGATTTTTTGTTGTTCCATATGTATCTAAAGATATTGGACTGGAACCGGTCCAATTCCTTTAGAGAGATTGATATAGGGAGCGTACGGAAGAGGTACAGAATCTTTGGAAGGATGCTCATTTTAACCGCCGCTATGCGGCCGGTCCAGGAGAGAGGATAAGCCCTCCATCTGTGCAAATCCTCATTAAGTTTTTTGTATAAGGGGAGATAGTTAGCCTTGTATAACTCAGAAATTTTAGGTGTGATGTTAACCCCTAAGTATTTAATATGTTTGGAGGGTAACGCAAAGGAAAATAGGCCTTTCAGATGATCTATGTCGCCCTGTGACATGCCTAAGCTCAGAGCTTCCGATTTCTCCAAGTTCAGCCTAAGTCCTGATACCTTACTGAACTTGTCAAGAGTTGACATCAGTGCCGGAATAGATAACCCGGGGTTTGTTAAGGTGCATAGAATATCATCTGCGAAGAATGAACATTTGTATTGTTGCAACCCCACCTGCAGCCCCTAGATTTCCCTATCCGCTCTAATAAGTTGCGCTAGGGGTGCCATAACTATGGCGAACAGTAGGGGTGAGAGTGGGCATCCCTGTCTCGTTCCCCTCTGAATGTTAATTTGGGCTCTGTGGTCACCTGGTAACCTCAAAAAGGCTGTTGGTGCCTCATAATACGTGCGGAGAAGGGTGATAAACCGGCCCCTGAAACCAAATCTATCCAGAGTTTTAAACATAAACGGCCATTCGACCGTGTCGAAGGCCTTCTCTATATCTAGAGCTAGCAGGCACATTGGAGAGTTGTTTTTCCGCACTAGGTATTGGATGTTAAGAATGCGCCTGACGTTGTCCCCTGCTTGTCTATGGGGTATAAACCCCGCCTGGTCTTTATGGATGATTTCTGGCAGGAACTTGGAGATTCGTGTTGCCATTATTTTGGCCATTAGCTTGACATCTCCATTCAGTAAGGATATGGGCCGGTAGTTTTTTACCTCTAGACTATCCCTACCTTCTTTTGGTATTACTACCAGTTCCGCTTGATTAAGCTCCGGGGGCATTTTTTCCCCTCTCATGATAGCGTTGAATAGGGATGTCAGATAGGGGTTTAATAGGGTTTCATATTTCCTATAGTATTGGTTAGAATAGCCATCCGGCCCTGGGGATTTACCTGACTTAAGGCTATGAATTGCTGCTCTCACTTCTTCTTGTGAGATATCTAGATTAAGGTTAGCTAATTGTTGCTCAGTTATTGAGGGGAGGTCAATGGTATTTAGGAAGGAGTCCAGGTCCAACCCCTCTGCCAGTTTACCTGACGAGTAGATCTGCTGGTAGAAGTTTTGGAACTGCCTCTGTATAACCCTAGGGCTGCAGGAGACTATGCCGTCTGGCTTCCTAATCTGAGTCACTCTAGACTGGGTCTCCTTAGCCTTCAATCTCTTAGCTAACATTCTGTCTGGCTTGTTAGCTTTCCAATAATATAGGTGTCTAGTCCTTCTCATGGCTTTCTCTGTATGGGCAGAGAGTACTCCATCTAACTCTATCCTGACTTTGTTAATTTGGCCCCGGAGCTTTATGGAGGGGCAATTTTGAGTAAGTTTTTCTAGGCTGTTTAGGGTGGATGTTAAATCCTCCTCTTTCTGTCTAAGTTCCCACTTACGCCGGGCTGCCAGTTTGATACAGCAACCCCTTATATAAGCCTTGTGAGCTACCCAAAGCCAGCCAACCCCTGTATCAGGAGAATCATTCAGTTTGAAGTACTGCTTAATGTCTCCCGCTAAGGATGCTAAGCTGATGGGATCCGACAGAAGGTGCTCGTCGATCCTCCAGCTCCTAAATGGGGATAGATTAGAGCCTAACGTTATTTTAATAACTACCATTGCATGATCAGACCAGGGGCAGGGGACAATGTCAGATTCTCGGATATCATCAAGGAGTAGGGAGCTTGTTAGGAACGTGTCGATCCTCGAGTAGGTGCCGTGTGTGGGGGAGTAGTATGTGTATTCCCTTTTATCTGAGTGTAGGCCTCTCCAGGCATCCACTAAGCCCATTTTGGCCATTAGCTGTTTAATTTGACCCCGTTTTTTTGAAAAGCTAAAATCTTGGACGTGCCCTGATCTGTCTAATGCTGGGTCTAGGGTCAGATTAAAATCCCCCCCAATCACCAGTTTGCCTAGATCTAGTGTGCTTAACTCTCTTAGCATGTTAATCAGGGTTTGGTGCGGTGATTTTGTGGGGGAGTATAGGGAAAGTAGAGATATTCTTTGGCCTGATATTAAGCCAGTGACCAAAACATGGTTCCTCTCTTTGTCTATTCTAGTATGTTCCGGAATGAATGGAAAATGCTTATGTATCAGAATGGCTGCCCCTGCTCTTTTCGTTGATTGAGTGGCCATGTACACTGTCGGATACTCTCTATGTAAATATTTTGGTTTACCCTCGTGTGTGAAATGAGTCTCCTGCATGAAGATAACCGAGGGTCTCAACTTTTTATATTGCCTAAATGCTTTCCTCCTCTTAAAGGGGGAATTAAAACCCTTAACGTTGTGGGTTATAAATATGTACTCTGAGCTACTCATTGTGATTTGGTGGATAGGTGTGCATGGTCTGCCCGACTACCTTTTATTCCTTGTCCGACGTCCACTCCTTGGTGACCGGTGAGGGATGGAGGCCTGGAGGAGAGGTTCTGGGGCCGGAGACTCCGTCCGCTGCTAGGCCATGGAGAAGCAAAAAGAGACAACATTAGATTTACATTTGACCAAGTTCCTTCTGCCGCATAAATTCTTCTAATCTCCTGTAGGCTAGTCCCTTGAGCTAGGTATTGTTGGCTGTCTGAACCTCGGCTACTGTCATCTGTGAAGATATAGCTCCCTGAATGCATTTCTATCTGTCTTTCTGGACTATAATATATTTTGCTGGTTGCCCCTTGGGGGCTTACTTGCTTCTCTATCAATTCTAGATCTATCCTTTCTCCAAAAATAATAACAATTAACCTCAATAACATTTCAATTATTTGAAATAAACTAGAATATTCCCCGTCTATGTCGGGTAACTGGTTCTGACAGGCCCTTCTCTGGAGGCCTCGACTAACATATGTCTTAACTAAAGTCTTCAATGCCTATTATAGACCCACTAAAGCAGGTCAGAAAAGTCCCATAAGCAAATGAGGAAATAAAAACTTGAAACAACTTCCTGATGGTGGGTAGCCTTCACTCCAATCGCGATGGTACCAGGCTTTCCGGGGACGGGCCCGTGTCTCCTCTGTGCTGAGTATGAAGCCCCCCCTGGCTCCTGCGGGGAAGATTCTTGTCTCTATAGCTCCTGGGGGGGGAGCGGGTCTTCTCTCGGTAGCTGTGACCCTACTACAGTCCACTGTTTCTTCGGTATAGGAAGAGGTGGAGGGAAGTTGCGCTCCTCTGCTGGGAGGTCTGCTGGGCAAAGATGGATCTGCCATAGTACTGCGAGGCAGTCTTCCAAGTTGCGAGTGGTGTGTGAGGTCCCTTGGTAGTTGAAGGTGAGGGCAAAGGGGAAATTCCACCTGTATTGGAGCTTGTTATGCTGCAAAATCGCCAGTGCCGGTTTCATCTGTCTCCTTCTGTCTAGTGTGCTGGGGGATAAGTCTGCATACACTTGTAGGGTGGAATTATCTGGCCCTTTGACTCCCTGCATCTTCCTTGTTTCTTCTAAGAGACAGTCTCTAGCTTGTTGTCTCAAAAATCTCACCACAACATCCTTGGGGGCCTCTGGATTTCTCGCCCCTCCTAGCGCTCTGTGGGCTCGTTCAATTTCGAGGACTTCCTTTGGTTGATCGGGTAATATAGTAGTGAAGGTTTCTTTTAAATACCCTGCCAGATCTTGGTTAGTCCTAGGGACCCCCCGGACCCTGATGTTGTGGTGGCGGGATCGGTTCTCTAGATCTTCAATCTTATCAGTCAGCTCCATGATGCTGTATGAATTCCGATCTATGGTGGACCTGTCATGTTGCTGTGCTTCTCCCATCTGATCCACCATCTCCTCCAGGAGTTGGGTCCTCTGCCCCAGTTCTTTCAAATCCTTTCTCAAGGGTTCAATTGCCTTGGCTAGGAGCTGTTCTATCGTTGCTATGGACCTGGGCGATAGATCAATGTGTTGTTTTGACCTCTTGGGAATCTCCTCCTGGTCAGATGATTCATAGTGGTCTGAAGCTGAATCTGGTGGAGATGTCGGCTTTGTTGTTTTGGGAGGGAAGTGCTCCCGGATGCCCTTTGCGGAGGAGTTCTTTCTACTTTTCTTCATTTCTGAAGTCAGAGACGTGCGTGGTACAAGGGCTGAAGTACTCTTCCCCCTCACCTTCTCTGCTTTAAATTCCCTCAGGGGTGTATAGCTGTGGATTTCGTTAGGCCCGTGTGGTCTAGGACTGTGTTCTCATATGAGATCGGTCTTTGTAGCTTGTTAGTCAAGGCCTCATCTCTTGGCTCAGTGCTTCACATCGTTCTTTACAGGCTCCTCCAGATGCAAGTGAAGGGGGACTTTTAGGCTAATTATCTTGGTATACATCCACCGCAGTTTTGCTGAGTGGCCACAGGGTGGCAGCATAGGATCTCTGCAGCCGTGTTCAAGTAGTACTTTCTAGAATGTCCCAAGAGCTTAACTGCAGGATTATCTGAGGAACAAAAGTCAAGGTGTTAAAAAGTCCCCGCTTGATACCTTTAGGGTTGGCAGGATCCTCTGCAGAGGTAAGCTTGCAATGACTTCTTGTCCAGTTGAACTCAATGCAGGGTCTGGCGTTGTCAGGGTTAAAGCTCCAGAATAGATTATTAGTTGCTGTAGTCTGCTGGTGCAGTGTTCTTCCCCAGCATGAGGGATAAGACCCAGTCTGGAGTGTCCAGAGGGGCTAGCTCTTCCTGGGGCATAAACTCCTGGGTGTAGGTCAGATGAGGGATGAGTCTGTGTCTGTCTCCATGCTACCATGAGGTGCCTCAAAATGGCTGCCGCGATTTCGCGGGCTTTTCTTCTGCCCCTTCTTCCTGCCCTAATTGCTGCTATGCAGCCTGATTATCCCTTTTGTGGGGCTTTTTGGGCTTATGGGGTACCCCTGCTGAGCAAACATGGCGGCCCAGTGCTCCTGCGGGTTCCTGACTTCCCCCCCACATTACCTTGCTGTTGTGGCTTGTAATCGGGCTCCTGCTGGTGCCTCCACCGGTCTGTGTCTCCCGTGCAGGAAGAGCCAGCGTGCAGGGCACGCTGCTGCTGCTGTGTTGCAGTTACTGGCCTCTGAGTGCTCCAGCACTCCTCCGGGGCCTCTTTTCTTTATCCGGAGTGATTCACTGGGGGTCCGGCGGCTTCCCCTGGTGCCCCCTGATGTTTTTGGAGGTGACTCAGGGGGTTCATAGGGCTAAATTACCCTGAAATCCGGCGTTCCCGACGGAGCTCTCTCCACACACGTCCTGCTGGTTAGGACGCTGGCTCCGCCCCCTCATAGTCCTGTACTTTAACAGCACTGGCAGACATGGAAACACATTAGAATCAATTGCACAACAGTCTCAAACTCACAAATATACAATTAAAAAATATTATTTAGAACTATTATTTCTGAGTAATATCGATCCCGGAACTCAAGGGGTTAAAACATATCATGAAACCCACATGGACAAAAACAGATGAACTAATTAATTTTATAGATTGCTAGAGTGCTTGATTACGAGCCTGATCTGCAACTATTACTGATTGGCTCTCATTAATTTGTAGCCTCTAAATCCAGGTCACATCTAACTTCCATGTTTTACTGACGTCATGATGACGGACTCATTTACTATTGGCTATGTCTAAGAAGTAAAATATGGGCTTCCTTAAATATTGCAAGATCAGATGCTCACACCCCCTAAAATCCTACTTAAAAAGGCCTGGTTTCCAACACTGTCATTACTTATGGCCACTTAAGAGGCCACTATAATATCCCCTTACAGGAACACTTTAATTACTGCAACATAAAACATTTTATTAACGGATCACTCCCTAGGAAGCCCTAAGTCCATTTGGTTTACTAGAATCTGTGATAAAGCCCCACTTAAAAAAAAACATGGTAAGCCTCTTATATGACACCTTCAATGTAGATCCAAAAACCTTATACGCCACCCAATGGGAACAAGAACTCATGGTTAAACCTAACACAAGGCTCTCTCAGTAGCAGTATCTTGGAGACCTCCAAAAAAGAATATATACTACACCAGATAAACTATATAAATAGAAGGTAGCACCTAATCCGCACTTCTTTCTTGGCTGTCAGGACACAGGCTCATTTCTCACATCTGGTGGAACTGCTCAAAGG
Source organism: Discoglossus pictus (assembly GCA_027410445.1). Taxonomy (NCBI): domain Eukaryota; kingdom Metazoa; phylum Chordata; class Amphibia; order Anura; family Alytidae; genus Discoglossus; species Discoglossus pictus. The sequence continues at coordinate 314,166,841 of CM050167.1, forward strand.
TCAGTCAGCTGTGAAGAGAAGTTTTCTCCTTAGCCTCAGGCCTTTTTGACACTCAGCTAGGTACAGATGCGGGAATAGGTCTATTTGGCCATCCATCCAATTCCTTATCAACATAACAAAATAAACTCCTTTAATTTTTTAATGCTAGCCACAAAAAGCCATATTTCCAGACAGTGGAAAACTAATACTCTCAGCCTACAAGCAGTGAAAAATAAACTAAACTATGTACTTATTAATGAGAAACTCCCCCATCTCCTAGAAGACACAATCCCAACATTTATGAACACATGGTGGCCCTGGCTAGACTCCACTCACAAAATACCCTTAACCTAATACCCAATTTTCTGAGCTCTTCCCTGCTGCCCCGGAGGAGGTCTGGGGAGGCTCTGTGGCCCTGCCCCAGCCCTGGGGGCTGCAGATGATGATGAGTGCCAAGCACAGCATCCCAGACCCTAATTTAGCCTTTGAGACATTAGATTAACTGGTTAATCCCCCACCTATCCCTGTTCACTTTTATTTGATTATAAATTGATATTTAAACTTAAAAAAAAAAAAAAGGTAATGGCTCATAAGATTATAACCAATACCTAAGAACGATGATTTACCATAATCTATAATAAAACCTAAAGACACACCAGGGATTCTTTGTTAGACAGACAACTCAGTTTGTAAAACTTTATGTAATATTTATGATATTGCTTAAATTCTCTTTATGTATCTCCATTTACTACTAATATGCATTTACCTAATAGAACCGATTGAGAAAAAAAGGCATGATTTACGTCTGGGGGCTGTGAGACAAATTGCGGGCTTGAGTCAATAGAATGTATCTAAACACCTGCAGCAAAAATTGCAGGATAGAGTAATCTGCAGGCTTCTAATGGGATAGAGTTCTATGTTACAGAAAACAATGATAATAGTTTGCCCCATGGATGGAGTCCACTAATGTGTCATGCATTTGTGCAGTTGCAGAAAATATATATAATTAAGCTAAAAAGACTTTATGTGGCCAACAGGTCAAACCAATCCCAAAAGGCCAAACAGTTCCCCTCTGTAGTAGAATAATATCAGATCTCAGGTGTTTGTTTCAGTCTCTCAGCTGTAGCTAGTAAAGCACAAATGCAATCCCATAGAGCATAATAGGGAAATAGTGAGTTAAACCTAATTTTAGCCTTCACTCTGACATATCTGGCTTCTATCTTTCTCCTACAATTTGAACAAAACAACAGAAGGAACTAGAGAAACATGGTCAAGTTTGGAAAACAGAGTTTTGTTACTAAAATGTAAAAAGGGGGCTGATTATAATCTATGATAATGCCAAGGGCAATTTATAAAGCATTGTGCGTTCTTAGGTGGGCATTAATTTGAATTTTGGATACTACAAATTGTGTTTATGTGTGCTTTGTTTTCTATTTTAGAACAGAACACATAATGTAATGGGATTAAAAGATACAAGTAAATGTTATTTCATAATTAAAAAAATATAAATGTAAGAAATAAAAACAAACAAAATTGGAAAAGGAAAGAAATTATTGTATTACTCAATCTCAATACACATCTCAATACATATACCATTATAGGGGCATAGGCTGTGTTGTTGACCCTGCTCTCTTTACATGTTGTCTGCAGCAGCTGGACACAGAATATGTAGAGGTGTCATATCTTACATCATATGACTATTGAACTCTCCTTTGGCAACATCAATACATATTTTATATTTAGTTACATTCAGAGACAAAAATAAATCATTAGGGATAAGAGGCTTAGAAAAAATAATTGGAAGGTTGTTATGCTTATGTTTTCCAGGCCAATGTCAAGGCCCAGGAGAATGGCACTGAAAAAAGCAATGACACAGGAAAACTAGCAAGTTGGCACTGTATGCAGTGACCCTTGGATTATATGGTAGACTGCTAAGATTCATGAGGAGCTATTTAGCCACTGAGAGTCTCATGTGGAGAATTGATGACAAATGGTGAATAAACTGCATATTTTGTGTGGATAATTCTTAATTTATTAGGGGAGGGGAAGGAATAGAAAATGTGTTTTATTTGTTGGCTATTTCTGATTGACAAATAATTGCTTTTAATTTATACTATAAGTACTAGGGAATTAGAAATAGACAATATGGTACCAAACTATGTATATATTTTTCATTTTGCCTCCTTTTTTGTTATTATAAAAATAGCAGAATTACATTTTAAATAACTTAGTAAAAGCTAAATTTTAATATGAGTATACATAATAGAACCAAAGATAGTACACATAAAACAGAAAAACTACTGTGTTTTCTTTTTCTTTTTGTATTTTTTATTTATGCCAATGGCATCTACAAAGCATCCCGTAAAAATTACTGATTCGTACTAGGTGTTTTTGCAGCTAGCTCTCTAGCTGTAATATGTGAGTCTGAATCTCAGTGGTCTCTATAGCAATGATACAGAATGGTAGCCACCAACTAACATGAACAGACTACAAAAGCCCTAACATAGGCCCCCCATGGGGTAATTGATCCCCAAAGCACAAGGGGTGGTGTGGGTGTTGAGGGGAACACTCAAGTTCATAGGGGGTAATGGTCATATGCACTAGTAGCTCATTAAATGTGTCCGATTTGAGCCTCAATTCCATTACGATTTAGGTATTAGCTCTTTCATAAGATGCGTGACATCCGGGCTTAACAGAGGATTTGTTCTATCTTTACAGGGGATTGAAGGTTACCAGAGGCATTTAGAAAATTTCAAGCACTCAGAGAGACTTCCAGGTAAACGTCAGCAATTTAGGACATCATTCTGGGAAGCATGTGATAACGAATTAGAAAATAATTATGGGATAGCCACTGGGTTTAATATATTACAGACATTTTGAGCACTCGGATGGCATTTCTCAGGGGTTCGATTTAAGAGTGTGATGTGATAGCTAGATAGTGTTTTATGAGTGAACTTTTTTTTGCTTAACGGGAGCCATTTAATAGAGGCCTTATTTTGCACTGAGTTCCTCCATTTGTCCATTCACAAGTTTCACAACTTATCCTGCACAGTATTGCACTATATTGCACTGTATATTTATTTTTCATTTTGCTGGATGAACCACTGCTGACAACCTGTGCATAAATATAGATATGCTGAGGGATGCTAGAGTTCTAAATTAGAAAGAGCTGTTTGTCGTGGTGTACGAAGCTCAGGAGTAGTTCAGATCCCCTTCAGATCCAAGATGATGGCAAAATCTATTTTGGTTTCTTCAGTTGCGATACAGGGAAACACTGTGTTTATGCTTTGAGATTAAGGACAAGGACACTAGTACTAAATAGAATTTCACCTAATTAGAGTATTATTGCAGTATGTTTTAGAATTTGTGACACATGTGGGTATTTTTGGGCATAATTCTGTATGACACTATTACATTTTTTTACATATATTTTATTTAAAGCTTTTTGTTTTTACAAAATACAAAAAAAAAAAAGGAAAAACAGTAAAAAAAACAAAACGAAAAAACAAAACGAACAAATACAATAATGTGCATACAAAAACACCCTTTATGTTTTTATCGCACCCTACTATACAGAGACTCTATACATAAGTCAAAAATCAGAGGGGATAGGGGACAGCCATGTATGGTACCATCCTTAATATCAAATTTCTCTGAACAGAAACCCGTCCCTGAAACATATGCTTTAGAGCAAAACTTTCCAAATCCCATGGCCTCCAACGCTAATTTGATGAACTCCCAGTTAATTCTGTCAAACGCTTTTTCGGCGTCAAGCGCTACAGCTAGTATAGATATTTATTTATTCTTTGAGTTATCAAGGATGTCTATTACCCTGCTCATATTATCCGGACCTTGCCTTGCTATTATAAATCCCATCTAATCTGAGTTTATTACTTTATGTAACAAGGGATTAGATTTTGGGCTAATATTTTCGCATATATCTTTATTTCTAAGTTTAACAAGGAGATTGGCCTGTAGCTTGAACATAGTAATTCATCTTTATCTTCCTTAGGGATAGCAGTGCTGGCCACTTTGAGCAATTCTTTTGGTGCCATTCCGGCATTTCTAATCTCGTTAAAAGTGTTTGCCATGTACATTGTTAAGGATTTGGAAAAAAGTTTATAGTATGTCGATGGAAACCCATCTGAGCCTGGAGTTTTATTGTTTTACAACGAGAGAATACAATTTTGAATTTCTATAGCTTATATCTGCTGTTATATCTGCTTCTAACACGGCTAGCTGATCACTAGAGATCTTGGGGAGATTCGGATTGTTCAAAAAGCTACTTATTTTCTCTAAAGATGGTTTTGAAAAACCTGGTTGCTCTTCTAAATTGTACAGTGACCTATAGTAGTCGGAGAAAATGTTGCCTATTTCTTTTGGCTTTGGTTTAATCTTGCCTCTAGACTCTTTCATTTTAGCTATCCTTTTGTTATTATTTTTCTTTTTAATAAGGTTAACGAGTAAAATACTCGCTTTGTTTCCTACATGATAGAGTTTCTGTTGAAACAGCCATAGTTTTCTATCTATTTGAAGTTGGTGAATTGTTTTTATTTGATTTTGAATTGTGGAAATTTCTATTGCCCTACTAGAGTTCTTATTCAGTCTTGTCAGTTTATTCAGTTCTATGTGTAGAATACGCAGGGGCTTCCCTCTCTCTTTATTTTTCTGAACTGCTCTAGATTTGAGGAGCCCTTTCATATAAGCTTTCTGTGTGTTCTTCAGTGTAATATGCCAACTAACAGACTTTTCGTTTAAAAAAAAGAAATCGATTTCGTTCTGCATAGCCATCCTGTCTATTTCAGAACTGAATACATTTTGATCAAGATAATTTTTCTTCCTAGTACTGGGGGAGACTTGCCTGTTAAGAATGAGTTTAATTAGGCCATGGTCCGAGCAGGTGATAGGGCCAATTTCAGATGTAACCATTTTCCCTGGAGTATTGTGATCCAGTAGAATAAATCTATTCTAGTATATGTGTTATGGCGACTTAAATAAAATGTATAATCAAATTACTCTGGGGGAGTCACCCGCAATGCATCAAAAAGGTTATATTTGTTTAATAGCTGATTAAATTGTTTCGCTCTTCCTACTGACTTCGAGTCAGGGGTTACTTTCGCCCCCGATCTTCTATCCATCTTTACATCAGGGCACATATTTAAATCCCCACATATGATTAGCTGGCCTGTTTTAATTTTTAAAAATTGTGGATAAAAAGCAAATTTGATTAGCAACGGTGCGTAAAGGTTGGCTATGGTGTTTAGTTGATTATTTATTTGGCCTATCCAAATGATTAGTCTGCCCTCTGAGTCTGTTTCCACGTGCTCATCTACAATATTGTTCTTTCTATTGAACCAGATGGAAACACCTCTTGACCTCTTACTGTAGCTAGAAGTAATGCGTAGATTGAAATCTCTATTTGGAAGGGATGGCTCTTGGATGCAGAGGACGTCCCCATCCGTAGTGCATTGCATTGTGTCTTTTGCCTGGGGAATTTAAACCCTTTGCATTTTGCGATAAAACTAATAGGGGGTCAAGTATTTTTTGGGGGGGATAGTTACAGCCTCATTAAATTAGCCCTCATAGTTCCCTCAGTCCTTGCAAAAGACAGTTTTTTGCTGTTTACGAGGACCGATTCCACAATATGTCCCTTGCAGCCTCCTTTGCAAGATTAGACCCAAAAACATCAGAGAATAGGCTCCGAGAGAGCTAAGTAGTAACACGCAGCCATAAATCTATCAGGTGATAGACCCCCGCAGCCCTCCACATTAACCCCTTGCAGCGCGGGTCCCTATTACAAACCAATCTGGACCTAATAACCCTAACTGGGCCTATTTAACCCCATCTAGCCCTATTTAATCCCATCACTTATGGGGGTCTCTACAGATCTCCACAAGTCTCCATCTAACCCCATTACTAATGGGGGTCTATACAGACCCCTGTAAGCCTCTGTTTAACCAAATCAGTCCCATAATGGTCTATGAAGACCCTCATAGGACAATGAGAAGCCTATTAGTAACCCCATAAGTGCCACAAGGGTCCTCCAGGACCCTCATGACACTTAGTACAAACACCACACTACACTATTCCCCCCAATAAACCACTAAATCTAAACTACCCCCCCTCTACCCTAACCTATTAAACCCTAGCTAACCTCCTGTTAAACCCCCCACCCCACTGATTACACAAAATAAAAAAAGCTAAGGTACAAAAAATAAGCCCGAGACCGCCGTCTGCTCCCCCCTGCTCCCTAAACACATCCCCATGCTGCAAGGGTCCCTATCAAGACCCCTGCAGCCTTCCCACATTAACCCCTTGCAGTGGGGGTCCCCGATCGGCATTGATCAGACCTTAAAGGGCCCGTGGCACACTATTAACCAATCCCTGCGGCAGGGGTACTTGCCCCCCACACTGACCCCCTGCTGCAGGAGTCCAAAGGGACCCCCGCAGCCCTCCACATTAACCCCTTGCAGCGCGGGTCCCTGATCGGTATTGATCAGGCCCCCGCTGCATTAAAAAAATAAAAAATTACCGCCGCAGGTCCTTAAAGAGCTTGCTGCACATCACTAGCCAATGCCGGCCGCTGGGGTACTATAAATACCCCCCAGGCACCTAAAATTAACCCCATCACTCATGAGAGTTTTAAACAGAGCCCCATGAGAACTTAATTAACCCTGTAACTCATTGCTCTTCAAGCAACAGCAACAATTTCAGATCATTACATTTAACTTCCTTGGAGTTTGTAAACTGCACCTACTTTCAAACAGCCACCATCTTAGATTTTAGCAATTCCCTTTCCTGGATTTTGCAACTGCTCTTCAAGCAACAGCCACCATTTCAGATTATTACATTTAACTCCCTTGGAGTGTGAAAGCTGCACCTACTTTCAAACAGCCACCATCTTAGATTATAGCAATTCCCTTCCCCAGATTTTGCAACGTGCAACTGCTCTCCAAGCAACAGCCACCATTTCAGATCATTACATTTAACTTCCTTGGAGTGTGAAAGCTGCACCTACTTTCAAACAGCCACCATCTTAGATTATACCAACTTGCAACTGCTCTCTCTGCCCTCCCTCCCTGTCCCACACCCACCCGTTCATTCTCTTAATTTATAGAAACTCATATGACTTGCACCTGCTCAATTAACACCACCTGCTAAAAAAAAAAAAAAAGAAAAAAAACTCCCTCAATCTACTGGCTCTCACTGAAACCTGGCTCTCATCCTCAGACACTGCCTCCCCTGCAGCACAGGTGGTTTTCACCTTTCACCACACACCTAGACCTTGGAACAAACAAGGTGGTGGTGTGGGTGATTTGCTTTCCACTAGCTGTACATTTCACCTTATACCCCCTGTCCCTTGTGACAAAGTCTAAGCACTACACTTCACTATTAACCCTAACTATACCCCATTAACCCCTTAACCCTTACTATACCATATTAACCCATACTAAACCCTATCTAACCCTAACTGGGCCAATCTAACCCTATCTGGACCTTATAAGCCTTACTGGGCCAATCAAACCCTAACTGGGCCAATCTAACCCTAACTGGGCCTATTTAAACCAATCTGGACCTAATAACCCTAACTGGGCCTATTTAACCCCATCTAGCCCTATTTAATCCCATCACTTATGGGGGTCTCTACAGATCTCCACAAGTCTCCATCTAACCCCATTACTAATGGGGGTCTATACAGACCCCTGTAAGCCTCTGTTTAACCAAATCAGTCCCATAAGGGTCTATGAAGACCCTCATAGGACAATGAGAAGCCTATTAGTAACCCCATAAGTGCCACAAGGGTCCTCCAGGACCCTCATGACACTAAGTACAAACACCACACTACACTATTCCCCCCCAATAAACCACTAAATCTAAACTACCCCCCCTCAACCCGAACCTATTAAACCCTAGCTAACCTCCTGTTAAACCCCCCACCCCACTGATTACACAAAATAAAAAAGCTAAGGTACAAAAAATAAGCCAGAGACCGCCGTCTGCTCCCCCCTGCTCCCTAAACACATCCCCATGCTGCAAGGGTCCCTATCAAGACCCCTGCAGCCTTCCCACATTAACCCCTTGCAGTGGGGGTCCCCGATCGGCATTGATCAGACCTTAAAGGGCCCGTGGCACACTATTAACCAATCCCTGCGGCAGGGGTACTTGCCCCCTACACTGACTCCCTGCTGCAGGAGTCCAAAGGGACCCCCACAGCCCTCCACATTAACCCCTTGCAGCGCGGGTCCCTGATCGGTATCGATCAGGCCCCCGCTGCATTAAAAAAATAAAAAATTACCGCCGCAGGTCCTTAAAGAGCTCGCTGCACATAACTAGCCAATGCCGGCCGCTGGGGTACTATAAATACCCCCCAGGCACCTAAAATTAACCCCATCACTCATGGGGTTTTAAACAGAGCCCCATGAGAACTTAATTAACCCTGTAACTCCTTGCTCTTCAAGCAACAGCAACCATTTCAGATCATTACATTTAACTTCCTTGGAGTTTGTAAACTGCACCTACTTTCAAACAGCCACCATCTTAGATTATAGCAACTTGCAACTGCTCTCTCTGCCCTCCCTCCCTGTCCCACACCCACCCATGCATTCTCTTAATTTATAGAAACTCATATGACTTGCACCTGCTCAATTAACACCACCTGCTAAAAAAAACAAACAAACAAAAAAAAATAACATTGTCATAAGTCTCTTAGCTACTCACCTACCTCAACCATTTTGATAAACCTTATCACACTATTTTCTCTGCTCCTGAATCTATATTACTACTTCTACCATATCTTAGGATAATAATTCTTCCCCGACGATCTTCTAACCTATTTTTCCTAATCTTACACACTGTCACAATGCTCTCTCATTCTTTCCTCTTTCTTATAACCTACTGCCTCTCTCTCAGACTTTCCTTTGCAGCATCTACATATCACGTCCCCAACAACATTACCATCTCACCTTTCTTGCTCTCCTCTCCTCTTCTCTGCTCCCATGAGCTCCTCTCCCTCCTCCAGTCACAATATCATCCCCTCCCTAACACTCACAAGCAGAAACAGCACTGTAAGTCCCAGTCCCATCTTATCTCCCTTTTTATACCTCCTTCTCCTGGCTGCAGGAGATATATCCCCTAACCCAGGCCCCTTACTCATCTCCACTTGCTGTCAGACATTCTCTGGTTCAAGGCCAGCAAACACCTGTAACACCCAGAATCTGATATCCATCACGTCACAAACCTTCTACTCTACCTTTCTCCTGCGCCCTCTGGAATGCACAATCTATCTGCAATAAACTCACATTCACTCATGACCTATTCACTACCAACTCCCTCAATCTACTGGCTCTCACTGAAACCTGGCTCTCATCCTCAGACACTGCCTCCCCTGCAGCACTGGTGGTTTTCACCTTTCACCACACACCTAGACCTGGGAACAAACAAGGTGGTGGTGTGGGTGATTTGCTTTCCACTAGCTGTACATTTCACCTCATACCCCCTGTCCCTTGTGACAAAGTCTAAGCATTACACTTCACTATTAACCCTAACTATACCCCATTAACCCCTTAACCCTTACTATACCCTATTAACCCATACTAAACCCTATCTAACCCTAACTGGGCCAATCTAACCCTATCTGGACCTTATAAGCCTTACTGGGCCAATCAAACCCTAACTGGGCCAATCTAACCCTAAATGGGCCTATTTAAACCAATCTGGACCTAATAACCCTAACTGGGCCTATTTAACCCCATCTAGCCCTATTTAATCCCATCACTTATGGGGGTCTCTACAGATCTCCACAAGTCTCCATCTAACCCCATTACTAATGGGGGTCTATACAGATAGGACAATGAGAAGCCTATTAGTAACCCCATAAGTGCCACAAGGGTCCTCCAGGACCCTCATGACACTAAGTACAAACACCACACTACACTATTCCCCCCCAATAAACCACTACATCTAAACTAACCCCCCTCTACCCTAACCTATTAACCCCTAGCTAACCTCCTGTTAAACCCCCCACCCCACTGATTACACAAAATAAAAAAAGCTAAGGTACAAAAAATAAAAAAAGGACATTACTATCCCCTCTCACTACAAAAAATAAAAAAAGAATATCACAAACCCCCCCACTACAAAAAAATTCTAAACTCATTACACACCTGCAAAGAAAAAGGCATACACAAATATACATAACATTACAGTAATATTTATGGGGCTTATGGGGGTCTGTATTGACCCACATAAGTGACGGGGTTAATTAAGGGCTTAGAAGTTGTTTGAACTGGGCAAAGTTGGAGAAACCCCTGTCCAGTTATTATGGAGTTCCATTTAAACCTCTAAGACTATCTAAAAGAGAATACAATAAGTAGTTATAGAAAAGGCCTCAGTAGCTAGATATAGTTAGCCAGGCTGGATTCCATCCCTGTTATTTTTCTGAATGATTGCCCCAATAAGCCTGTAGTGGTTGTGAAAAGTATGATTGTTAATGCTCCGTTTCTAGACATGTGCCTACTCAGAACATACCCGATAAATTGACAAAGCTAATTACACATTTTTCTTCTTCCCCTCTCCCTCCCTTTCCCCCTCCCTTACCCTCTTCCCTTCTTTTATTCACTTACTTCTATCTATCCAAAATATTACCTGCACCTAAGTAGGGAAAGGAAGAGGAGCAGGGAAGGGAGGGAGAAAGGAAAAAAAAAAGGGGTGGAGTAGAGAAAAGCCTACGTCTCTATTATTAGCTTTACAGCCCCTTAATGACAATTTATCTATGGGGAATTGAACTGTAGAGATTTATTCTGGTTAGGTGCATTCTTTATACTGTCTCCCAAATGTAATTAGTAATTTCTAGCAGTAGACTAGTTTAGTTTAAACTTTTCGCCATTCTGGAGGAGTAAGCTGTGGCTTGTCAGGTTTATTTTTTGTGGGATCAATCATGAGGCCCCATTTTCCCAGAGTTTTTATATTATCTCAGAGACCCTGTGACACTATTAAATTAAGTGACATATACAAGGAATACGGTATATTTAAATGTTACAAAAAGGAAACTTTTCATTAACCTTTTCCATGTCAACTGCAGATATTTACAAGAAAATAGAAGATAGAGAAAAATGTAATTTTTGCTGGTAGACTAGGGGCATTATTACATTCCAAGACTGCAGTGTCCATTGTACAGCCCATACGTCTGCAGGTTTGAAATTTGCTGGAGTTACAGAGCGATTACATTGAACAAGGCCGCAACCAAAGGGCCGAAGCTGCAAGCCCGTAAACCCTGGTTCAGTATGTAAGCAGGTTAGAGCTTGCTCATGCAAGCCCGTAGTTACTGCTTACACAGAGCCAATAGTAAATGAGACCGTCATCATGACGTCAATAAAGCCTCTAGGAACCCCCACAGGCTCCCTTCATTAACCCCTAGCTGCCGGTGTCCCGGGGCCGGAGGGAGGTCTCTTTTGCTGCTCCTGCAGCATATGTAAGGCCCCTGAAAGCCCTTGCGAGTCCAATTTTGAACCTGCAATATTTTGGCAAACATTTGCCAGTTGCGGGTTTGAACGCCAGTGCGTCTTTGGGGAATTGTAGCAATTTAATAGTGATTTGTGATTGTAACATTTACAGGCTTAACAGATCAAAGGCCTAGTTGGGACGGAGTTCAGATTTTGACAGCCCGTAGGGTATTTCCTCCAGTAACCGCAAATGGTTTGCCTGTAACTAAAATAGGCCAATTTAAAAGCCGTAACTATTGCAGGCTACTTTATGGGCTTCGGGAACTCAAACTGCCAAATTTAATAGGGCTTAGGATGTTTATAATTTGGTTACAAATATTTATTCATGTGCTTATATGTAAGTTTAAATGTGTATGTGTTCATGTGAGCAACTTTATGTGCATGTATGTGACTTGGAATAAGTAGGCAATTTGCTATGAAAGAAAAGTTAATGCATATTTGAAAATATTGACTATACTGCGCCCTTAATGCCTTTAATATCCTCTAGCCTTCCAAATTGGGTGCACAAGGGCATGTATACCATTCTTTGTCCAGAGTTCAAGGTTGTCCAGCAACAGCCCTGATATATTCATCTCTTAAAGTAAGAACAATCCTCAAATGTGATTTGTAGACTGGCATGTATGTATGTATGTATCTATCTATCTATCTATCTATCTATCTATCTATCTATCTATCTATCTATCTACTGTATCTATCTATCTATCTATCTATCTGGTATTTAATTGTGAATAGATTGTAATCTATCTGTATTTGCTTAATAAGAAACCATAATCTAATTTAGTAAAGGGAATAGTTGTACAAATACTTTTTTCCTTTATTAAGTCACTTTTCTTTAGTGTGGATATTTATCAAATTTTTTAAATCCTCCATACCGTAAAAGAGATGAGAAGCTCTGTGACGGAGGAGGGGGATTATTATTTGGCGATGAAAGCTCCCTGTGAGAGGGAGATAAACTACAGGAACTGCAAGAGATACAAACTTTGGTACCACACCAGAGGCACTTCCCTTCAAGTGCTCTTACTAGAGTGGGGACTGTGCTCCCCGGGGTATCAGCCTAATGCACTTCCTGAATATAATATGAGTAATGTGGTTTCTTTATTAAGCATTAACTTTATCACCACCAGACAGGTTTATATTAACTTGAGTGGTGATATGTTTTTTCTACAATGCAAAACATAAAGAAAGCATACACATTTAAATCAGTCAACCAAACATCCACTTTTGTGTCTGTCTATATATATATATATGTATGTTTTTTCTACAATGCAAAAAATAAAGCAAGCATATACATTTAAAGCAGACAACCAAACATCGATTTTTGTGTCTTCCTATATATACATTACATAATATAATTATCAAACTGCGATTTGTCGTCACGCTTGCTAGCCATTCAACCCTTCCGAGCTTGGAGGACTTAGGCAATGAGTGTCGAAGGCGCTCTATGCCTGTGAGCCTTGCAAAGCGTAGGCGCTCCTGCGAGCCTCGCAAGGCGAGGCAAGCAGTTCAGGCACGCTGAAATTAGGCTGCAAGCAGTTGAGGAATCCGGGACTTACTTAGGCTGCAAGCAGTTGAGGAACGCAGGACTTAGAAAAAAATTCCAACCTCGGAATCTTGAGGGCACAAAATCCGACCTTGGAAAAATACAAATTTAACGACCGAACCGCGGAAAGCGAAAAACACAAAAAATAATAAAAAATAAATTTAAACACACTCACACACAGCACAGGGGGAGAGTTAGGATGCCAGGGAGTGAAGTTGCAAGTGAATTTGAGTCGAATTTGCCCTGTTTCATCACTCATGTAAAGAAAAATGGCGGACAAAAAACGCAGAAAAGTCTGAAACTGGATGAAAATGAGGCTGAGCAAAGCCAGGCACGCAGTACTTAGAAAATGCACGACGGCAAAGACAGTAACACACCAACAAAATCCGACCTTGGAAAAATACTAATTTAATGGGCGGAAAACACGTAAAACAGGGAAAACATGAAACGACAGGCATGCCAGACATTGAAAATAAAACCAACGCCACTCAGTTCTCGCCATATAAACATTCAGCAGACACATAGAGGAGAAACACACAGTGAAGGGACAGTGGGGAGATGCTGGAAAGAGACACATGCCATTCCCAAGCACAAAACTTGTGTAGAAAATCCATACCACCACTCAAGTTAATATAAACCTGTCTGGTGGTGATAAAGTGTGATATATATATATATGTGTGTGTATATATGTGTGGAGTGTTGAAGTGTGCCGGGCAGCAGTCAGAGGCCGCACTGAAAACTAATGGGCCAAAGCCAGAAGCTTTGAAGAGAAAGCATGCGGATAAGAGAAACAGAAAGTCCCTGAAGGTGATGACCGAAGGAGGGATCTGCTTTGGAAAGAGAGGCCGGAGATACAGAGCCTAAGAGAGAGAGGTGAGAGGGATTATTTTTATACTGTACTGTGGGCTGTCTTCTTAAACACAGACAATTTTCAATCCCACCACTGCCACCATAAATGTGACAGATTCACTGTCACTCTCAGGACCCGTGCCTGGTTTTTCAATTAAATGGAGGACGCAGGAGCTCTTTAAATGTTTAACCACACTTTACTGGTTGTTTTGACAGCATACAACATAAAACTGAAGGCAGAAACAAAACTCTATCTTCTCATTGAAGCCCTGCATAACTAAACTGTAGTTTCCCTTACTGTCTTACATAGGAGTGCAAACATACAGTCCAAACATCGGTAGCAGAGGTGTCTTTCCCTCTCACCTCTCTCTCTTTTAAGGATCTTCTTAACCATCTCACTCCTGGGGAGAAGTCTTGAAGGGCTCTCTACTGCCCTCTGGTGACACACCATCACGATGTATACGTACATACATGTGTGTGTGTGTATATATATATATATATATATATATATATACACATGTATACACATACATATATGTGTATGTATTTATATGTGTGTGTCTATATATATATATATATATATATATATACACACACATACATATATATATATATATATATACACATATACAGTATATATTTATACATATATACTATATATATATATATATATATATATATATATATATATATATATATATATATATATACATACAGTTGTGTTCAATAGTTTGCATACAGTAGAAGAAATTGTGACATTTTGGCATTTATTTTGAAAATATGACTGATCATGCAAACAAAATGTATTTTATTGAAAGTTAGTGATCGTATGAAGCCATTTATTATCACATAATTGTTTTTATCCTTTTTAAATCATAATGATAACACAAATCACCCAAATGGCCCTGATCAAAAGTTTACATACCCTTAGTTCTTAATGCTGTGTGTTGCCCCATTTAGCATCAATGTGCAGTCATTTGTAATGGTTGTCTATGAGGTCCCTAATTGTGCAGGTGGTATAGTTTTCCATTCGTCTTGGCAAAATGCCTCCAGGTCATGCAAAGTCTTTAGTTGTCTTGCATGAACTGCACATTTGAGATCTCCCCAGAGTGGCTTGATGATATTAAGGTCAGGAGACTTTGATGGCCACTCCACAACCTTCACCTTTTTCTGCTGTAACCACTGGAGGGTCAACTTGGTCTTGTTCTTAGGGTCATTATCATGCTGGAAAGTCCAAGAGCATCCCATGCGCAGCCTTCATGCAGAAGAATGCAAATTGTCTGCCGGTATTTTCTGATAACGTGCTGCATTCATCTTGCCATCAATTTTCACAAGATTCCTCGTGCCTTTAGAGCTTACCTACCCCCCAAAACATCAGTGATCCACCACCATGCTAAACAGTGGGGATGGTATTATTTTCACTATAGGCCTTGTTGACCCCTCTCTAAATAAAGCGCTTATGGTTGTGACCATAAAGCTCTATTTTGGTCTTGTCACTCCAAATCACAGTGTGCTAGTTGTGAGGCGTGTCAATGTGTTGTCGGGCAAATTGTAACCAGGCTTTTTTGTGGCATTGGCACATTAAAGGCTTTTTTCTTGGTGGTATTCCTTTTGTCACCTGAGTGGATCATCTGATTTCTGGTTCTTCACTGGCCTGTCCACCGTAAGTTCCACCTCCTGTTCCAACTCCCGTGCAGCCCCACCCCAGTCAGCATCTGTAGCTGATTCAGTGGGCAAATTCTCTTGTCAGCTTATGAGGATTGTTTTTTTTGGATGCTTTGCTTTCATCAAAATAAACACTGGGACTTATTGTGGCCTTGTTGGTCTTTGGGTGAAGATTTTACTTTGTTCACTATATCCCACCAGAATCCCTTCTACGGCTTTGTTCTCCAACTTGGAACGTTTCTTGCTTGGGACATGGGCATATGCTTTACAGCTGAACACTCTGATATGTCCTATACTGGGTTTTGATCCAATCCACATTTGGTATGGGGTACTTTCAATGGTTTTTGATGGTAGCCTGTTCTGTAGGTATGTTGCAGTCATTATTGCTTCTCCCCAGTACTTGTTAGGTAAGTTGGCATCTGAAAGCATGAATCTGGCCATTTCTGTGAGTGTGCGTTTTTTCCTTTCTGTTACACCATTTTGTTCAGTAGGATTCCACATCCTTTCCCAAATGTTCCCCTCCATTGTCAGTGCATATTATTCCTGGTTTCCTTTGAAATGTGTTGCTGGTCATAGCTACAAATTCTTGAAGTCTGACTGATGTCTCTTTTGTGCTTTAGTAGAAATGTCGTTGAGTATCTGGAATAATCATTTCATTGGTCCACATACTTCACTGTGTATGAGTTCCATGGGTTGAGTAGTGCTTCTTTGACTGGTCTGTGGAAGTGGTGTACGTGTGTCCTTTGCTTTGATACAACACAAGCATTTCATGAGCGTGTGGCAAGACAAAATTGGCATACCTTTTGATAGACCTCTCTTTGAAAAAACCTTTATGGCCTCTGGATTTTGATGCCCCAATCTTCTGTGCCACAGGTGGATACACTTATTGTGTACATTATGAGTTGTTGTTTTGGCTTTTCTGCTTGCAATGATGAGTTTGTACAGGTGTTCATTCAACCTTCCTTTTACTATGATTTGTATTCTGTTTCGAATTGTACATCCATTGCCTCGGAATTGGACTGTGAGTCCATTTTTAGGAAAGGTTTTCACTGATAGGAGGCTTCCTTCTAGGCATGTAACATACAGAACATTCTTTACAAGGATACTTTGCTTACCCCCTGATTTTGTGATGCAATTCAGGAACCCTTGACCGTTACCTTAAGCTGTGATACTTTTCCCATTTGCTAGGAAGACTGTCAGCCTCATTCAAGTGCTACGTTTCTGAGATCTGAGGTTGCAAGTGGAAATAGCAGGCAATGTTGCTATTCAATTGCCTCCATTTTACGACCTTGAATCAGGTTCCGAGTGACGGCCCTTCGAAAATGGACGACCTGCAACTCGGAGCTCACATCACTCTCAAGCCTTTGATCGGTCACTTTCGCAGCCCAGAAATTGCAAATCCCTATTCTATTGCCCAATCCCTCCCACCCTGTAAAAGTATTACAGGTCGCACAGCGCTAATGCAGGACGAAGTCCTGAGTGTGCTCAGGAGGACCCACAAGGGCTTTAGAAGCCCTTACGTATGGTCCCCGATAAGTCCCCAGTGCACTATACAGAGTCCCATAAGCCCCTAATTAACCCCATCACTTATGGGGATATATATACATACCCCATAAGCCTCTATTTAACCCCATCATGTATGGGGGTCTATACAGACCCCTATAAGCCTCTATTTAACCCCATCACTCATGGGGCTATATACAGAGTGCCATGAATCCCTAATTAACCCTATCACTCATGGGACTCTATACAGAGCCACATGAGCTCCTAATTAACCCCATCAGTCCAATAGGGGTCTCTATAGACCCCTATAGGACACCAATGAACCCCTATAATAACACTATAAGTGCCATGAGGGTCATCCAGGACCCTCATGACTCAAAGTATAGGCATTACACTATTAACCCTAACTATATCCCATTAACCCATACTAAACCCTGTTAACCCTATCTGTACTCAATAACAATATCTAGGCCTATTTAATGATAACTGGGCCTATCTAACTCTAACTGGACCTATTTACCCTAACTGGCCCCAATAACCCTATCTAAGCCTATGTACTCCTAACTGGGCCAATCTGACCCTAACTGGGCATATTTAACCGTATCTGGACACATTAACCCTATCTAGGTCTATTTAACCCTAACTGGACCCAATAACCCTTTCTAGGCCTATTTAACCCTAACTGGGCCTATCTAACCCTAACTGGGCCTATTTAACCCCATCTAAGCCTATTTAACCCAATCTAAGCCCATCTAACCTCATCTAAGCCTATGTAACCCCATCTAAGCCTATTTAACCCCATCATACCTATTTAACCCTATCTCTAATGGAGGTCTATACAGACTCCCATAATCCTCCATCTAAGCTTATCTCTTATGGGGGTCTATACAGACCCCATAAGCCTCTATTTAACCCCATCACTCATGGGGCTCTCTACAGAGCCCCATGAACCCCTAATTACCCTGTCACTCATAAGGCTCTATACAGAGCTCTATGAGCCCCTAATTAACCCATCACGGATGGGGGTCTTTACAGACACCCATAAGCCTCTATTTAACCCCATCACTCATGGGGCTGTATACAGATCCCCATGAGCCCCTAATTAATCCCATCAATTATGGGGGTATATACACATTCCCATAAGCCTCTATTTAACCCCATCACTCATGGGGCTGCATACAGAGCCCCATGAGCCCCTAATTAGCCATGTCACTCATGGGGCACTATACAGAGCCTCATGAGCCCCTAATTGACCCCATCACTTATGGGGGTTTATACAGACCCCCATAAACCTTTATTTAATACCATAATGTATGGGGGTCTATACAGACCCCTATAACCCTTTATTTAACCCCATCAATCATGGGGCTATATACAGAGTGCCATGAGCCCCTAATTAACCCCATCAGTCCAATAGGTGTCTCTATAGACCCCTATAGGACACCAATTAACCCCTATAATAACACTATAAGTGCCATGAGGGTCCTCCAGGACCCTCATGACTCAAAGTATAGGCATTACACTATTAACCCTAACTATATCCCATTAAACCATACTAAACCCTGTTAACCCTATCTGTACTCAACAACCATATCTAGGCCTATTTAATGATAACTGGGCCTATCTAACTCTAACTGGACCTATTTACCCTAACTGGACCCAATAACCCTATCTAGGCCTATGTACCCCTAACTGGGCCTATCTAACCCTAACTGGGCATATTTAACCGCATCTGGACACACTATCCCTTATCTAGGTCTATTTAACCCTAACTGGACCCAATAACCCTTTCTAGGCCTATTTAACCCTACTGGGCCTATCCAACCCTAACTGGGCCTATTTAACCCCATCTAAGCCTATTTAACCAAATCTAAGCCCATCTAACCTTATCCAAGCCTATGTAACCCCATCTAAGCCTATTTAACCCCATCTAAGCCTATTTAACCCTATCTCTAATGGAGGTCTATACAGACCCCATAAGCCTCTATTTAACCCCATTACTCATGGGGCTCTATACAGATCCCCATGAGCCCCTAATTAATCTCATCAATTATGGGGGTATATACAGATCCCCATAAGCCTCTATTTAACCCCATCTCTCATGGGGCTGTATACAGAGCCCCATGAGCCCCTAATTAACCATGTCACTCAAGGGGCACTATACAGAGCCCCATGAGCCCCTAATTAACCCCATCACTTATGGGGGTATATACAGACCCCCATAAACCTCTATTTAATACCATCATGTATGGGGGTCTATACAGAACCCTATAAGCCTCTATTTAACCCCATCACTCATGGGGCTATATACAGAGCCACATGAGCCCCTAATTAACCCCATCAGTCCAATAGGGGTCTATATAGACCCCTATAGGACACTAATTAACCCCTAAAATAATATAATAACACTATAAATGCCATGAAGGTCCTCCCGGACCCTCTTGACACAAAGTCTAAGCACTACACTATTAACCCTAACTATACCCCATTAACCCATACTAAACCCTGTTAACTCTATCTGTACCCAATAACCATATTTAGGCCTAGTTAACACTAACTGGGCCTATCTAACCCTAACCTGACCTATTTAACCCTAACTGGACCCAATAACCCTATCTAGGCCTATGAACCCCTAACTGGGTATATTTAACCCCATCTGGACTCAATAACCATATATAGACCTATTTAACCCTAACTAGACCCAATAACCCTATATAGGCCTATTTAGCCCTAACTGGGCCTGTCTAGACCTAACTGGGCCTATTTAACCAATCTAAACCCAGCTAACCCCATCTAAGCTTATTTAACGCCATCTCTATTTGGGTCTATACAGACCCCCATAAGCCTCCATTTAACCTTATCTCTTATGGAGGTCTATACAGACCCCCATAAGCCTCAGTTTAACCCATCAGTACCATAAGGGTCTATAAAGGGTCTATAAAGACGCTCATGGGACAATTAGAACCCTAGCATTATCCTCCAGGATTCTCATGACACTAAGTACAAACACTACACTACACTACACTATCCCCCCCCCAATAAACCACTAAATCTAAACTAACCCCCCTCTACCATAACCTAGTAACCCCTATTAACACCTACACTACCTACCTAACCCCTATTAAACCCCCCACCCCACTAATTACAATAAATCCAAAAAGAAAGTTACACAAAACAAAAAAAAGCTAGGTTACACAAAATAAAAAAGAATATTACTAGAAATAAAAAAAGTAAATTACAAAAATAAAAACACTCCACCACTACAGAAAATGAAAAAGAATTACACACCTGAAAAGACAATACATGCACAAATAATACAATAACTTATTTTTTAATTTTTTGTTATTAGTGGGGTGGGTGGGTAATAGGGGGATAGCTAGGTAGTGTTTATTGTTAATAGGTGAGGGTAGGTGAAGGGGGTTAGTTTAGATTTAGTGATTTATCCTGGAGGACCCTCATGGTACTTACAGTGTTATTATATGGGTTATTTAGTGTCCTTTAGGGGTCTATATAGACCCCTATTGGACTGATGGGGTTAATTAGGTGCTCATGTGACTCTGTATAGAGCCCCATGAGTGATAGCGTTAATTAGGGGCTCATGGGGCTCTTTATACAGCCCCATGAGTGATGGGGTTAAATAGCAGCTTTTGCGGGTCTGTATAGACCCCTATAAGTGATGGGATAAATTAGCGACTCATGGGGCTCTGAATAGAGCCCCATGAGTGATAGGGTTAATTTTTATTTAGCACGGGTCCTTTTAAGGACCTTTACGGTCCTTTAAGGACAGGCAAGGCTGGAAATTTGAATTTTAAATGTAGTAGGGGTCCCGAGTACCCCTGCTGCCGGCCTTAACTATTAGTGTGCCGCGGGCCATTTAAGGACTCAAGGCGGAGAATTTAGACTTTTTAAATGCAGTGGGGGTCCCAATCGAGACCTACACTGCAAGGGTTAATGTGGGGACATGGTGCGGGTCCCTGATGGGGGTTAATGATGGGGGTTAATGTGGGTACCCTGCAGCTCGCCGCTCACTCAGAGACATGCGACCGTCGGCGAGTGAGTTGCGACCTTGCAATTGAATGAGGCGGTTTGTCGTTTGCACTGTAATCAATTTCTGTAAAAAATATTTCCTCACTTGTCATGTGCCTTGTTGCCCCTGAGTCGATGCACCATCCATATGATGTACTATTCTGAGTTACATCAAACGTACCACTCCATGATGCAATTGCGAGGTCCTTTGTTGCAGTTTTAACTCTTTCTCTCGCGGGTGGCTCTTTCCTTCGCTACTTTGCTTTCCAGATTGAGCAGTTCTTTTTCAGGTGACCGTCCTTTTTGCAAGAAAAACATACATTGGTTTCTTTAATTTGTCTTGTGCCTTCATGCATCGTTATAGCTACCTCTGATCTCTCATTCTCTTCATTATGCACATTTTCTTTTCTTCTGTTGTATTCGTCAATTACCGTATTTATCAGCGTGTTATACACCGATATAATGTTAAGGACTGTGTCTCTTTCCCTCCCCCCTCCTCGTCCTCAACCCCCCCTCCTCATTCTAAACACCCCTCCTCATTCTAAACCCCCTCCTCATTCTAAACCCCCCCTCCTCATTCTAAACCCCCCTAAATACCTCCCCCTCTCCCTTTCCCCTCAATTACCTGCTTCTGCTCCGGCCTCCGCTCCTTCTTGACCCGGCGCGCATGTGACGTCACATGCGCGCCACGCCATTAGCATACCGGGTGCCGGCACCGATCAGGCCCCCGCTGCATTTAAAAGTTTTAAATTCCCAGCCGCGGCTCCTTAAAGGGCCTGCGGCACACTATTAGCCAATCCTGGCCGCAGCACCTAATATTAACCCCTTTGCTGGGGGTCCCCTCTATGCTGGGGTCCCCATCGGGACCCCCGAAGTGTCCCCACATAAACCCCTTGCAGCGGGGGTCCCCAATATACATTGATCAGGCCCCCGCTGCATTTAAAAAAAATTAATTCGCCGCCGCGCGTCCTTAAAGGGCCCGAGGCACACTATTACTAATCCCGGCCGCGGCACCTAATATTAACCCCCCTCTTTGCTGGCGGTCCCCCCGAAGTGTCCCCATATAAACCCCTTGCTGCAGGGGTCCATAGGGACCCCCGCAGCCCCCCACATTATCCCCCTGCAGCGGGGGTCCCCGATCGGCACCAATCGCGACCCTGCTGCATTTCAGTTTTTAAATGTCCCGCCTCACGGGTCCTTAAAGGCAACCCTGTCACTCATGGGGGTCAATACAGACCCCCATAAGCCTCTATTTAACCCCATCAGTTCCATAAGGTTATATTATGACACCTATAGGGCTGGTAAAACCCTAACATTAACCACATAAGTGCCATGACGGTCCACAAGGACCATCATGACACTAACTACAAACACTACACTATAACCCCCAATAAACCATTTAATCTAAACTAACCCCCCTCTACACTAATCTATTAACACTTACACTACCTACCTACACTACCTACCCCCTAATAAAACTCCCCACCACTCTAATTACAAAAAATAAAAAAACTTACCTTACAGAAAATAAAAAAACCTAAGTCACCAAACATAAAAAACCTACAGTACAGAAAAAAAACCTACAGTACAGAAAAAAAAACTACAGTACAGGTCTGAAAACTTTAAAAGCAAATATAAATTCAAGACGGCACTGTAAAGCTCTGTAAATGCTAGGGATCATAATGGGGGACATGAGGATTAATAGCAACCCCCTCTCACGCTTGCACATCAGCTCAAATCCAAGATTTCATTAACTGTTTATTTTCCGGCCGCAGCGTGGGCAGGTCTGAGGTGCTCCAAGCCCTCGGGACTTTGTCCACGGATATTTGACATGAATTAAAATAAAAATTATTCTTGGTAGGATACTTCAGGACGCTCCCCGTTCCCATTAATAAAAGAGAACTTGACATGTTCCAAAGAGATACCTTTAGATTTTTTATGGGGATATAAAAGACCCCAAATTAACAAAAAAAACATGTATGCACACAAAACTCTGGGAGGCATGGGTTGCCCAAACTTTAGGCGGTACTACAACGCGGCCCAAATATCCTTCATCCCGCAAGCACACTCCATCACTCATCAACCCCTGGGGGTATTTATAGAGAACTTCCAGATGAGGCCTTTGAAATGGGACACTCTGCCCTGGATAACTCATAGCGTAGTGCCTCACAAGCTAGGAGATAACAACCCGATGATCAAATTAGGACTGGGAGAGTGGGAAAGGACCCCGTCCAGACACCACTTGAAACCAGCGATCAGCGCCCTAACACCCACATTCAACTGTTTAAATGGCGTGGAGGTTATTGGCACTGACTCACTGAGCTGGTGGACGACGCGGAAACTAGACAGGCTAGAGGGTTGGATAGAAGGAAATAGTCTTCTGACAACAGAGCAATTTATCGAGAAATATGAACTGCCCATCCGAGAGTATTTCCACTATAATAAAATACGTAATGCTATCTCGTCCCTAGTTAGGGAGAATGGAATGCCACAAACAACATGGCTCACAAAGGTGTGCCGTAAAGCACCTCTGACCAGAGGCATACTTAAAACAATTTACATGGAAGTAAACAAAATTGGAGGTGAGCACAAACCGAATAATGTCCTCCAATGGTAAAGAGAGTTGGGGGTAGTTTGGCCCTGCAAAGCATGGAACAAAATTATTGCAAGATTGACCAGGGGTTCCTTATACTTTAGCCACATGGAGACAGCGACCAAAGTCTTTTACAGGGCATACTACACCCCTGACAAGTTACACAAAATGAACCCGGCAGCGCCCCAAAACTGCTTTAGAGGTTGCCAAGAGGTGGGATCATTCCAACACATATGGTGGGATTGCCAGGTTGCAAAGACCATGTGGAGTCAAGTCACCGGCCTAATTTCAGACACATTGGAAGTAGACTTACGCCCTATGATTGATAGATGCATGCTGGGAATACCATACGCCAACTTGTCTAAATACCAAAACGAGTGGATTCAATATGTTATGCTAGCAGCCAAATGCCATTTAGCCCAAAAGTGGTTGAAGCCGACTCTGAGCATAGCAGAAATCGTAAATAAACTGAATTACATACAAATTTACGAAAAGATGACACACCCGCTAAACAACACACTAATAATTTTTCATAAAATTTGGGCGACAAGGAATAGGTCTCAACACGCGACCCCGTGTTAGTAGGAAAGAGGTGAATGGACGCAGGGATCGGGGCAGCCACTTCCACACCGGGGGAGACGTCAAGATTGAAGGTAAGACAGTGAATCACGGTCGGAGTGCAAAATCTAGTAAAACACGAGGTATAGGTTTTGTTTTGTTTTTTAGTTATGTTGGTAAACCTATAGGGTAGCAAATACAGACAGCACAATTACGTGAACAAAAAGGAGATCTATAAATTTAACGAACTGAATACATTATACTCAAACTACTTTTATATTCCCACACACAAAGCCCGCTAGGGCATATCTGCTAACTTGTTTAACATCAGGGGAAGACATATAAGTATCAGAAAAGGGAAAAGGAGAGGAGAGTTATCACAGTGTTGTATGTCATTAAAAGATGGAATCATGTCAAATAACAATGTTGTAAATGTTGCAGACCTGCAAGTCTGAAATCGATGCAGCTACCTATGACATGTGTGATAATAAAAATTTCCAAATATAAAAAA
The DNA here is from genome assembly GCA_027410445.1 of Discoglossus pictus. Lineage (NCBI taxonomy): Eukaryota > Metazoa > Chordata > Amphibia > Anura > Alytidae > Discoglossus > Discoglossus pictus. Next base: position 314,191,566 of record CM050167.1, read on the forward strand.
ATAAAAATTATTTACGGATTTGAGTGTAGGGGAATGTTGTGCTATGAATGCTAACACCTACAATCACTTTATCGGCTCATCAGAGTGCAGGATGCCTTTATTATGGCTTTACTATGTGCTTAATTGTGTGCTTGCGGCACCTTTTTGCTGCAAGTAAGCTGCGGCTCGGTTTTAGCCTTGCAGAGAGGGTTCCCGGAGCAATTGAATAGCAACCGGGATTTTCTTGCGGCCGAAACTCTTGCGGCCGTTTAAGATCAAAGGCTTTCCTCCGGCGCGTGCGGCCGCAAGGGATAACAAGGCGCCGGCCGCAAACCTGCCGGAGTCCCCGGACAGAAGGGAATCGAATAGGCAAATAGCCTGCCGCCGGTCCTTGTGTCCCCGCGTCTCCTACGGCCAATAATAGAATGAGGGCCAAACAATACATTACATACAATACATTACATACAATACATTACATACAATACATTACATATAATATATTACATACAATACATTACATACAATACATTACATATAATACATTACATATAATATATTACATATAATACATTACATATAATACATTACATACAATACAAATCAAATACCCCCTATCTATCTAACTACAATCTATTTAATATAAAATAAATCATAACTATATCAAATACATCCCCCTATCTATCTAATATACAATAAATCATAACTACATACACAGACCCTAATTCTAAGCTAAAATAAAATAATTACAGTCCTAACTACATACACAGACCCTAATTCTAAGCTAAAATAAAATAATTACAGTCCTAACTACATACACAGACCCTAATTCTAAGCTAAAATAAAATAATTAAGACCACTTACCTTTAAGATGTCCCTTTAGATCACTAACCTAGGGGTAAAACAAAACAAAACAATTAGTACAAAACATTAACATAAAATAAATAAACATTATATACATTCTAAATTATCAACTCACCTTTCCAGCATGTCCGATCATTGTTCAGTTCTTCCGGTGCGGCCCTGTTAAAAAAACACAATACATTAATACAATATACAAACACAAAATAAAATAAACATATAAACATATAAATATACATTCAACTTACCTCCCCGCGATGTCCCCGGCCTCCTCCCCTTCAGCCCCGGCTGGGCCCTGGAACCATCCGCGCTCAAAAAAAAAAAAACTAACGGAGATCTGCACTCGCAGACCTTCCCGACGCTAATGAGCCTCCCAGAGTCTTTTCCGGGAGGAAATTGCCAATGACGGCTTGTGATTGGATGAAAAAGCTGTCTATCAATTTCAGCCAATCAGAAGTCGTCAATGTGTGAGGCAATCAGGATGCGCAGATGTCTTCACCCAATCACTCCGTGGCGGTGTATCCCATAGTGATTGGCTGAAGGCATCTGTGCCTTGTGATTGGTTCCAATAAAGATTGACAGGTGCTTTAGCCAATCAGGGTGGGATATTGGGGTGTATGACAACTTCTGATTGGCTGAAATTGATAGACAGATTTTTCAGCCAATCACAAGCCGCCATTGCCAATTTTCTTTTAGCTTAGAATTAGGGTCTGTGTATGTAGTTAGGACTGTAATTATTTTATTTTAGCTTAGAATTAGGGTCTGTATATGTAGTTAGGATTTATTGTATATTAGATAGATAGGGGGATGTATTTGATATAGTTATGATTTATTTTATATTAAATAGATTGCTTGTTATATACATAGGGGTTATTTGATTTGTATTGTATGTAATGTATTATATGTAATGTATCATATGTAATGTATTGTATGTAATGTATTATATGTAATATATTATATGTAATGTATTATATGTAATGTATTGTATGTAATGTATTATATGTAATATATTATATGTAATGTATTATATGTAATGTATTGTATATAATGTATTGTATGTATTGTATTGTGTATGTCTGTCTTTCCTTTTCAGGTGCATAATTTTTTTTTCTGTGGGGGGGGGGTTGTAATGTATTTTTTTATTTTCTGTAATGTATTTTTTTATTTTCTGTACTGTAGTTTTTTTTTCTGTACTGTATGTTTTTTTCTGTACTGTAGTTTTTTTTATTTTCTGTACTGTAGGTTGTTGTTTTTTCTGTGCTGTAGGTTTTTTTATTTTTGGTGACTTCGTTTTTTATTTTCTGTAAGGTAGGTTTTTTTATTTTTTGTAATTAGAGTGGTGGGGAGTTTTATTAGGGGGTAGGTAGTGTAGGTAGGTAGTGTAAGTGTTAATAGATTAGTGTAGAGGGGGGTGAGTTTAGATTAAATGGTTTATTGGGGATTATAGTGTAGTGTTTGTAGTTAGTGTCATGATGGTCCTTGTGGACCGTCATGGCACTTCTGTGGTTAATGTTAGGGTTTTAACAGCCTCATAGGTGTCATAATATACTCTTATGGGACTGATGGGGTTAAAGAGAGGCTTATGGGAGTCTGTATTGGCCCCCATGAGTGACACGGTTAATTAAGGCCTTATGGGGGTCTGTATTGACCCCCATGAGTGACAGGGTTAATTAAGTGCTTATGGGGGTCTGTATTGACCCCCATGAGTGACAGGGTTAATTAATGCCTTATGGGGGTCTGTATTGACCCCATGAGTTATAGGGTTAATTACGGCCTTATGGGGGTCTGTATTGACCCCCATGAGTGATGGGGTTAATTAAGTGCTTATGGGGGTCTGTATTGACCCCATGAGTTATAGGGTTATTTAAGTTCTTGATTCTCTCTTTTTGTCCATTTGTCTCAGGATGAAAAGCAGAGCTATGACAGGGTCTCATTGATAGTTATCTACAAAATTCCTTCCAGAATATGATGTAAATTGTATACTTGTATTAGAAATTAACAGCCTTATTAAATTGCAATTCTGTAAATTTAAAAGGGCTCTATTTAAGCACACAGCATATTTTTTTACAGAAGTTTTAATTAGTGAACTTCTATCCAAAAGCAAGGTCTTCACTAAATAAAAACTTCTGTAAATAAAATAGAGCTTTTTTAAATTTACCGAATCGTAATTAAATAAGTATGTAAATCGTTAGGAATCCCACGTAGACGTATAATTTCTCTAGTAAACGCATTTGACGTCTCTGAAGCATGGGGAACCTTGTTAAACAGCACAAAGTAGACATCTTGGTAAGTCTATCAATGATAATCACAATAGTATTGTGTCCATTTGATGGTGGTAAGTCCACTATAAAATCAATTCCTGATGAAGACTATGGAAGATGCATATGTAGCCTTGCAGGGTGTGTAGAAGGAGTGTAATTTCAGGCACATATTTCACATGATTTGACAATATCCTTTACAAATGACATCATGGAAGGACACCAAAAGGTTCTCTGAACTAGATGTAAAGTTTTTTTTTCATTATAGGAACACTAGGCAATGGTGGTGCGTAGTGTAAGGCCTGAAGTACCTGGAGATGTAGACTAGATGATACATACATTGTTTCCTTGATGTAAAGAAGTCCATATTGATGCATTGCTTTGATTCTTGGAGGAAAGTGAGCATTCATTTTAATCTCTTTTCCTCTATCATATACGTAGCAGCACAAAGAAAATGTCCCTGTTGTAAGATAGTTTTAGATAGTTCTTAGTATTGTGATTCCTTCTGTATCTGGGATAAAGATTCCACTTATTTTTTTTTTTCAAAGGTATTTATTAGGTAACCAAATAAACTGGAGGATAACATAAGAGCCAAGTAGCAGTTTGACATTATTAACATACAGTCATACCCAATTAAGGGGAAAAATAAAGAAGAAAAGGTTAACATTACATTACACCATAAGTAGATACCATATAATAGTCGAAATCAAGTTAACCAAAAAGATCTATCCCCACTTGCGGGAAGGTCTAAGGGTAGCCAGGTTACCTAAGTTTTTCCAATTTTCTAAGGAAAAAGGTTACCTAAAATAAAACAGTTTGGTAGGCTCGATCTAGCAGAGCAAACATCCAGAGCCTAAGTAAGAAACGAACAGAAAAGAAAAACAAAAAACTAACTATGTTGTATAGACACAATATAACTCTAATTGAGCTAAAACAGTATAATAAAAGAGAAAAATAAAAAGCATTGTTGACTACAAATGAAATTTAAATTTGAAAACAAATTTTTGTCTCAAGGGTATTGAAGTATAAGTCCTGTTGGTTATCAGCTCGGATCCACCACCCGTCCCGCCTCCTCTAGTCCCCGGTCCGCAGCTCCAATGTAAGAATTAGCAAAATATAGCACAATGTTAATTAAGAAAACTTCACGTGATAGATGGGCTATAGGGAGAATGAATCCAGGGATTCCATATCTGGAGAAAAATAGGCATACGGTCCTCCAGTAAATGGGTTAGCCTTTCATTTATAGCAATGTAGTTCATCTTATTGATGACTGATTGTAAAGTAAGAGTGGGAGATTTCCATTGCCTGGCTATATGACTCTTTGTTGCTAGCATTAAGTACTGAATGAGTCTATTTTGATATTTTGATAGTGAGGGGCCAGAGTGCCCTAGCAGGTCTATGTCCGCCTTAGCTGTAACAGGCGTGGCAAATATGGTTGAGGCTAAGTGGAAAACCTTAGTCCAAAGAGACTGAACCAGGGGACATGACCACCAAGTGTCGAAAAAGGTCCCAGGAATCTGACAAGCTCTAAAGCAATTAGGATTAGGGGAGCGTTTCCATCTAAATAGTTTGTCTGGAGTGATATATATCCTATGAAGAACCTTAATAGAGGTCTCCAGAATATTATTGCTCAACAATCCCCTGGTAAGGGTTCGCAAAGAGTTCTTCCAAGTTCCCATATCCCACTTGCCATTTAAGTCTTCTTCCCATCTCTGCATATATTTTGGGAGGGGGGTGGCGGGAGGGGAGTTAAAAGTATCATATAGGATAACCACACCATACCATACCTTTTGTAAGAGATTTTAAATGAGTGGATAGGGTGTTTTGCCCATGTCAGTAGGTTTTGGGTGAATGTTTTGTAGATGGCCATATAGTTGGATTTGTGAAGATGTGCGGTGTTACGGGTGAGATTCACACCTAGATATTTAATATGGTTAGAGGGCCAGTTAAAATTAAAGTGCTGTTGCAAAAAGGTTAAGTCTGAGGGGGGTAAGGAAATATTTAGAACTTCTGTTTTATCCACGTTTATGTGGAGCCCAGAGACTTTACTGAATGTTCCCAGTAGGTAAAAGAGGGCAGGGACTGAAGTGCAGGGATCTGTCAATGTACAGAGGACATCATCTGCGAATAAGGCACACTTAAAGTGACGGTGGCCTATATTTATGCCTTTAATGTCTACGTTTGATCTAATAGCCTGAGCTAAGGGTTCAACGTCTAGAGCAAAGAGTAAAGGGGATAGAGGGCAGCCTTGTCTTTGCCAGGGAGTTTTACGGCTGCTTGAGGGGATTTATAATAGCTATTAATCATGTTCATAAAATGTCCTGTAAGGCCGAATTTCGACAATACTGCTCTTAAGTAGAGCCATTCTAGAGAGTCAAAGGCCTTCTCCATATCCAGGGCTAGAAGGCATAAGGGGGTACGGGGTTTAACCGCCCAGTGCATGGTATCCAGAATCCGTCTAATATTATCCCCCGCTTGCCTAAAGGGGATGAAACCCTTGATCCTTATGAATTAGTGAGGGCAGAAATGTAGAAACTCTATCGGCCATCAATTTAGCAAGTAATTTGACATCCCCATTTAGTAGCGATATAGGCCTATAATTTTTAACCTTTACAGGGTGACGGCCCTCCTTTGGAAAGAAGACCATATCCGCTTGGTTCAATTCAGGTGGAATGTTGTGACCGTCTAAGATCGCATTAAATAAGGTCACCAAGTGGGGAGCCAAACTTTCCGCAAATTTTTTGCAGTACAAGTTAGAAAATCCATCCGGACCTGGGGCTTTACCTAATTTCAGTTTTTTAATTGTCTCCAAAACTTCCTCAACCGTAATTAAAGAGTTCAGTCCCTCTCTCTCTTGAGCCGATATATGTGTTAGATCGTTGGACTCAAGAAAGGTGGAGATTTGATTTGTAGATGAATAGAGCTTTTGAAAAAAGTAGTAAAGGTTTCTTTAATCCCATTTGGGCTATGAGTAATGTTCCCAGAGGGACTTTTGATCTTGAAAATTTTGGAGTGGGCTAGCTTCCCTTTTAATTTTCTAGCAAGTAGAGAATCCAGTTTGTTAGCTTTTGTGTAAAATGTATGGCCCGTCCACCTCAATGCTTTTTCAGTTTGTGCTGAAAGTATTAAATCCAATTCTGCTCGTAATAGGTCTATTTGTTTACGGCGTTGGGTTGATGGATTGGTCTGGTTAGATTTTTCTAAAGCTAAAAGTGACGCTCTGATCTCAACTTCCCTTTTTCTTTTTTGTCTCTTGTGTGCAGCAGATAGTTTAATGCAAGAGCCCCTAATAACGGCTTTATGTGCTGCCCAAACCCACCCTATATCTGCGCCTGGGGTCAGGTTATTTAAGAAGTATTGGCTGAGGTCCGAGGCTACCTGGTCCTGAAAGGTTTGATTGGAGAGGAGCATGTCATTAAGTTTCCATGTATATGGGGGTTTGTATACAGTGCCAAAATCAAGGGACATGTGGACCACAGAGTGGTCGGACCAGGGACAGGGGCGTATTTCGGAGGCAACTAATCCATCCGACAAGATGAATCCATTAGCAATGTATCTATTTTGGAGTATGAGCCATGCACTGGGGAATAAAACGTGTTCTCCCTGATGTTTCAGTCTCCAAGTATCCAGCAGATGAAGCTCCTCGAGCAGTCTTTGGATGTACTTAAGATCTTAAGATCTCTGGACTTAGAGGACCTTTCCATGCTAGGGTCTAGAGCTAAGTTGATATCCCCCCCTATAATGATTTTGCCTGTATCTATTGATTTGAGATAAGCAAGGAGTTTAATGAGAGTATTATGGGGGGCGGTAGTGGGGAAGTACAGAGCTATAAGAGAGATCCTAGTATTCAGAAGGGATCCTGTTAGTAAAAAAATGTTTTACTCTCCACAGTGAAAGGGAAGTCTTTATGGAGTAGTATAGCCACGCCTGCCTTCTTAGTGGGACAAGTTGAGGTTATGAAGTAGGGGTATAATTTGTGTAAGTAAGAGGGGGTTTTTCTTTAGCAAAATGAGTTTCCTGCATAAATATTACTGAGGGTCAAAGTGATTTATATGAGATAAACGCTTTACGCCCTTTTAATGGGGAATTAAAGCCTTTAACATTGTGAGTGAGAAAGGTGAAAGAAGTGTCAGTCATTGTACCTGTGGGAGTAATGAATGCTCAGGAAGATGTTGAGACTGCCGATAAGCTCATGGCGGACGAGGACCAGAATCGGAGGAGGAGCGAAGAACCGGAGCCAGACAGCCCTGGATGCAGGGGAGAATAGAGCCAAAAAGAACAGTTTAAAACATTGAGAAAATATCCAAAAAATCAACATCTTATCAAACAATATAAAAAACAACAACAGTATAGTGGAGGTAAATCCTCACTAAATAACTTAAGGCACACGAAGTGCAGAGGGCAAGGGGGGATCTCCCCAACCCTACTAGTGAAGTGGGGCAAAGTATAGGTCCAACCGTGTATTAAGGTTAAATTAATGGACCTGAAGGTGCCCGGCCAGTAGTTACAAACTGCCGGGTAGAAGGGTTTATGAGTCTAAGATTGGAGTTAAATTGAGGGACCTGAGGGACCCCGGTTTGGCCAGCCCAATGCCGGGGGGGGGGGGGGGTTAGGGGTGAGTGGAGACAAGGGCAGGGGCTTTTCTGAGAAGGTTAGTGGATCCACCACGGGTCTAAATTATATGGAAAGATCCAAATGGGCTTGATGTTGCCTTGTACAGGACAATGGGAAGGGGGTTAAAGTGGAGACAGTTTAAGATCTGACTCCCAGGGACAATAACCATAGGGGGCATGCCAAACCTAGTCCAGGGGAAAGTCGACTTGGTGTGGGTAAGAGAACCAAGTAATCTAAAGTTCCAAAGTTGCCTTGGAAAGTATGTAGGAGTTCAGCATATCCTACTGGGAAGTGCAAGCCTAAAATAATGACTCCAGATTGCAAGTCTTAAATAGTCATTGATGAATATCAGGGAAAGCGATCCAAAATTAGATTTTCGTGGGTGAGGAACGCACAACTGGATTACTAGGAATGTCCAGAATGTTTAGAAAGAAGTGTAGAGATGTTTGGCGTGACCTCTATTCGGGAAGGCCTCCGGGGTTGCTTAGGTTTCGAGGCTGTCACACATTGCGTAGTCGGGCGTTGAGAAAGCGGTATTTTTGCAGGTTCAACCGAGCTGGGGTCCAGAGGGTTTGGGGGTTCTGACAGTCCAGGATCTGGGGCTAGATTGAGTTGAGCCAGGAAAGCCATACATTCTTCCAGTGAGAAAGCTGTATTAGCGGATGAGCCCACTTGAAAGGAGAGGCTGAATGGGAAGCCCCATCTATATTTAATTTTGTTGTGAATGAGGACTGCAATTGCGGGCTTCATGAGTTTACGTTTCCAGAGCGTAGATGGTGCTAGATCTGCATAAATCTGCAGAGTGGAGCCGTCTGGACCCACAATGGCTGGGGACTTTCTGGCTTCCTGTAGAAGAAGGTCTCTTGCATTCTGGCAGAGAAAGCGGACCAAAACGTCCTTTGGTTGATCAGCGTTTGGGGGACCTCCCAAGGCTCAATTTCCCAAGCTGACTCTGGGGACGTGAATAGTTGTTTGCAGGTACGGCAGAAGATTAGTTAACGCTTTAGGATGGCCGCGGAAGCGAACATTGAATCGTCTCGAGCGGTTCTCCAGATCTTCTAGCTTGGCTTCAAGGGTGGAAATTTACAGTGAGTGTTGGTCAATCACCTGCCTATCAGAAGATTGTGACTCAATGATTTGATCTGTTAGGTTTTCCAGGTGGTTGGTGCGTTGACCCAAGTCTTGAATTTCCTGCTTGATTTCCCTGACCGCCGTGGATAGGCGAGCTTGTAAGAGAGCATCTAATTTTGCCACTGTCACATCTGTCAAGTCCACATGTGGAGGGCAATACGGGGAATCCTCGATGTCCCAGCTGTCTGAAGAAGTGGAATCTGGCTGCGGAGTTGGAGCCGGTGGAGGGGCTTGTGTTGGAAAGTGATCATTAATTCCTCTAGATTGCTGGGCTTTCTTGCTAGATTTCCCCATGATGGATAGGAAGATAGTGTTTTTAGAGGGTGAAGCTGAGGCACGAAAATGTGAGAGGACACTGTCTAGGCTGACAATAGGGAGGCTCAGGGATAGGCTTTCTTTCTGTTAACAAGTAGGGATTATATCCGCCTAGCCCCCTTGCCAGTCATAACACACCAGTAGGCCATGTGCCCTCAGGTATAGATACTAATTTTTCATCGTTAGATAAGGATCATGTCCAGGAGGTTTCCAGTCTGGTCATATCAAGTCATTGGGCCCGGGGCCTTCAGGTACACTTATAGTGCTATTCAGGCATTATGATAGGAAGACTTGGCTGGTGAGAAAGTGTGGAGAGAAAAAAGTCTTGTCCCATGAGATAGCTGAGAGGAGCAGGTAATGATAAGGGGTGCAGGAAATGATGACTGATTAACTGGAAGGCCTTATAGCTCTCAATCTATGTTGTACAGAGCTGTAAATACTTTGTAGGCCCACCAGATGGCAGTGTGGTGTAGTTTTATTCTTGCAGGTCTGAATTTGCAGGCCTGAAATTTGCCCACTAGATGGAGCTGTGCAGACAAATTAAGTGAGCTATTTCTATCCAGTTGTTATGTTCAGACCATGTTGGGCGTGCCACCCTAGGTTGTGCCGTCCACCCCAGAGCAAGTCTTCCAGCCCTTGGAGTAATTCCCAGCCACTGTGTTTGATAAAAGACAGTTCTGGCAAGAATGTACTGTTGAGATAACAAATCACAATGGATTTTCTTTTGGGCTTATAGTCCTGGAATACTGTAAATCACCAGATACAATAGATTAGGGCTTTCCTTTAACCCCTGAGAGGCTGGCTTGTTGTGTAACAGCTCTCTGTACCCTGCTTCTAGGCCTTTAACACTGTGCAGGCACTGAGGTTGAAAGTGTTAGGTACTCCTTAGTGGTTCATCACTTTAGCTCTTAGCATCCCCGGATTAGATGGTATCTGTGCAAACATGTTAGCTTTTGTTTCTTGCCTTTGTTATACTTTGTCAATATGAGTGTGGGCAGACTTTGACTCCAAGCCCTTTGGAGGTGTGGGAGGTGTATGGGGCCCCTGGATTGGAAGGTCTGATCAGAGGGTGATAATCTGGGACCTTATAAAGCAGAAATAGTCTGCATTAATTGTTCACAGTCTCCCACATAAAAGGCATAGGTTATATCCGTATTATTATATGAGATATAAGCTGCTGGGTCTTTTTTTTTAAATTACATAATTCACAATTATACAGTTTATTGTGAGTACAATCCAGATTTTATTCTTTATCTACAAATCGTTACACAGAAATGATCTCCAATAGTGTAATGCATCTAGATTAGAACTATATAGGTTTGATCCAGACAAGCAATTTTGGTGTTTACCAACCTTAAGTATGGATGGTGTTTATCAGAGTCTCCTTTGTTCTGGTTCAGCAGCAAATCTCAGAAGAAAAAGTTTCCAACTTGATTTTTCAAACCAGCTGGGTCCTCCTGTGCACAATCCCGGTCATATATATACATTTGGTGATAAATAAGTCACTTTATATATTATCTTATATGTTTTTTCAGCAGAGCTCATGCAGCACACATCCTTTTTCATATATTATATCTTTGAGAGATAAGCTGCTGGGTCTTCTCTTAAAAAGTAATACAGCTTATTGTTTACCATATCTTTAAATTATTACACAGACTAGATCTCTAGAAGTGTAAGGCAAAGAACTGTATAGGTTTGAAACAGACAGGCAATATGAGTCTTTATCAGTGTTTCAGAGTCTCCTTTGTTCTGGTTCAGCAGCAAATCTCAGGAAAAAAGTTGCCAAACTTGATTTTTAAAGCCAGCTGGGTCCCCCTGTGTGCAATCCTGGTTATATATGTTGATTTGGTGATAGATAAGTCACTTTATATGTGATTTTATATGGTTTTTCAGCAGAGCTCATGCAGCACACATCCTCTCTCCTTGAATATTCAAAGATTCCACTTCTACATTCAATTATCCTGGCCTGTAAGTTTTATCAAAATGGAATCTCGAAAAGAAAGGGGACTATATGGCTTGTCTTGGATTAAACATCTTTACCTCTTTTAATTGTTCAAGATTCTTGTAGTCTGTATAAATAGTCATAGGGTGCTCCGCTCCATTCTTCCGGTGTCAGTTTTATTTATAATTCCACTTGAATTTGGATGTCACAATCCATGAAAAATATTTAATACTAGCGAATTGCCCGTCAAAAAATGACGGCAATGAAATTGTAAGTGAGCTAATGCTGTTTGGTGTATAATAATAAAAAAAATAATACATTAATAAAGTAATATACTTTACCTATTTTCAAGTAATATATGTAGGAAGCATTCTGTTGAAGAGCTGGCAATCTATTTTCATGTTCCTGCAGCATTAGTGCTGTGGAGCTGCTGTGGAAGCGTGATGAATGTGTGTAGTGTAATAGTGTGCATGCGCGAGACAAAACCGTTAGCGTAGCTGTGTACTTCCGCATTGTATAAGTTATTGTTCTAAAATGGCGGCTAATGTGTGGTATGCGGCTGTGGCGGAATATCCATAGCTGTTTTGTGGTGTTTTGCATGTTTCTGGTGGTGTTTTGCGTGTTTAGAGTCCTGTAGCCTCGTTTTCGTTTTGTTCGGCGGCCATTTTTTCTCTCGCTTAGAGAATTTTTTAGTGTCTAAACTCTTTTATTTTGAGTTAAATTGAGGTGTAACTTTATTTTTTGTGGTCCTGGATGCTCCCTCTTGCTGTAGGTAAGCTTTTTATTTATGTGTTGTGTGTATTTATTGTGTTTTTCATGTCCGCGGGTTGCGGACGATTTTTGCGAGGTCGTAATTGGTCGTTACATGTCTCGTACTATTTTGCGAGGGCCGCAGTTGCTGGCAAGGACCGCCCTTGGCGCTCCATGCCAGCAACTGAGGCCCTCGCGAGGGCCGCAGGCTCGCTGCGCGAGCCCGCAAGCATTAGCAACAACTGGCATGCTCACAACTATATATGTGACTAGCGAATTGCCCGTCAAAAAATGATGGTGAGCTAAGGGTGTTTGGTGTATATAATGTGGCTGATGTAGCGTTGTTCGTTTTCTATGTCGTGCAAGTTTTTCGAAATATTCGTTTTCTATGTTGTGCGAGTTTTTTGGAATATCCGTAGCTGTTTGGTGGTGTTTTGCGTGTTTATGGTAGTGTTTTGCGTGTTTAGGGACCTTTAGCCTCGTTTTCGTTTTGTTTGGCGGCCATTTTTTCTCTCGCTTAGATGATTTTCGGGTCTCTAAACTCCGAAATTTGTGTTTAAATGGAGGTGTAACTTCACTTGCAGAGGTCCTCGGTGCCCCCCCTTGCTGTGAGTAACCTTTTTATGTTTTTGTTGTTTGTATTTATTGTGTTTGTAATGTTTTTGGGGTTGCGCCGGTTGCTTCCTTGTTTTTTAACTCTTAGGTGTTTTTCGGGAAATACGTAGGTGATTGATGGTGTTTTGCGTCTTTAGACTGCTGTACCCTCGTTTTCCTTTTTTTCGGCGGCCATTTTTTCTCTCGCTTAAAGAATTTTTTAGTGTCTAAACTCTTTTAATTTGACTTAAATTGAGGTGTAACTTTAGTTTTCCAGGTCCTGGATGCTTCCTTTTCCTGTAAGTAAGCTTTTTATGTATTTGTTGTGGGTATTTGTTGTATTTTTCATGTTTTCATGTGCGCAAGTTGCGGCCGATTTTTGTGAGGTTGTAATGGGTCGTAACGTGTCTCGTATTTTGTTTGCGTTACGACGTAAATTTTGCGAGAGTCGCAGTTGATGGCAAGGAGCGCCTTTGGCGCTCCTTGCCAGCAACTGCGACCTTCGTTTTTCGAGGGCCGTGGGCTCGAGAAGCGAGCCCGCAAGAATGAACAACGGCTCGTATGCTTACAACTATATATGTGATACCTTCTGTAAATATTTGAGAAAACCAATAAATCTTTGGATTTGTTTACGAGATTTAAATGTCGGACAGTCTAGAATTGATTGAACCAAATGAAGGTCAATTTGTATTCCAGTTAGGCATAAGAAAACAAAACAGTAATTCAGCTGTGTTCACATGAAATAAACATGTTTCTATTTCAACGTACAGTTAATAAACCCTTAACGTACATCTTCAATCTTCATATGTTCAATGTGTTCTTTTGCAGTATCTACCTATATCAGGATGTCGTCAAGATCTACAAGCACAATTGTATCAAGCTAATTTTTAAATACATCATTAATACAAGTTGAAAAGTGATTCAAGTAACAGGTCTGATCTTATTGGTGTGCCATCAATATATTGAATTTGTACTGGATTACTTGGTTCTTTTGTGGGAATATGGTAACCCTGTACTAATTATCCAGAAATTTTACCAATGAATGCTCTTGTAAGTAGTTGATGCTTGCCTAACTGTAGTAGAAAATAAATAGTTAGGGTTGATATAACTCTGGAAGAACCACAGAGCATGTAAGAACGGAAGAAGAAACTGTACCCTTTCCAGTAGGTTTTCTTACAGGACAAGATTGATTGGATGAAATGCCTAGGTTTACAACAGTATATTCAAAAACTTTTCTGGAGATGAAGGAACAAATTTGCATAGGTTCTTCTTTTTCTGTAGCAGTAGGCTAAATTTCAAGTACTCTGTGAAACAACCTGTATATTTCCTTGAGTTTTCTTTCTATTTGGATAATTAAGGTAATATAAACCTCTAATGAATCAGGACATTGGAAGATATGTTATTGCAGTGCTCATTCTATACCTGAGAGCATGATCTTTATTCCCAATAACTCTGTTTTATACCCCAACATATACAACAGAACATTGGTATAACTTTACATAAATAAGCAAGGCTTCATAAGGGGTAGAACGGTAGCAGGGTGTCACCAAGTCTACCTAGAACCTTGCCTGGTCAACGCACGTGGCTTAAGAGTAGCAATTATAGACCAGTGAGCCTCACTTCTGTAGTGGGGAAGCTTTTAGAAGGGTTAATAAGGGATAATATACAATAATATGTCTATTTGAACAGGATTATAAGTAGGAGTCAACATGGATTTATGAGGGATAGGTCATGTCAAACAAATCTAATTAGTTTCTATGAGGAGGTTAGTAGGAACCTGGATTAATTCAACTCAGTGGATGTAGTCTTTTTGGATTTTGCAAAGGCTTTTGATACAGTGCCACATGGGAGACTATTGTACAAACTGAGATACAGGAATTGCAGTAAATATCTGCTCATGGATTGAGAGCTGGCTAAAAGACAGGAAGCAAAAGGTTGTTGTAAATGGAACATACTCCGATTGGACTAATGTGGTAAGTGGGGTTCCTCTGGGTTCAGTATTAGGTCCTCTCCTTTTTAACATATTTATTAATGACTTAGAGGTAGGATTGGAGTGTGGTGTCTCCATTTTCGCTGGTGACACAAAGTTGTGCAAGGTAATTCAATCAGATAATGATGTGTTTTCCCTCCAAAGGGATTTACATAAAATTGAGGAATGGGCATCTAAGTGGCAGATGAGATTTAATACGAATAAATGTAAAGTTATGCATCTCGGAAGGAAAAATAGCCATGCAATTTATAATCTTAATGGAGCAAATCTAGGTGTATCAGATATTGAAAGGGATTTGGGAGTGCTTGTGGACAACCACCTAGGTAACAGTGCTCAAAGCCAAGCAGCAGCTGCAAAGGCAAATAAAATATTAGCATGTATTAAGAAGGGTATAGAAGCCAGGGAAGCAAATATAATTCTGCCTCATTTAGAATATGGAGTACAATTTTGGGCACCACTTCATAAAAAGGACATTTTAGAGCTGGAATAGGTACAGAGGAGGGCAACAAAACTAATAAGGGGAATGGAGGGGCTAAGTTATGAAGAACTAACCAAATTAAACTTTTCTCTTTTTTCTCTAGAAAAAAGGCATCTAAGAGGAGATATGATTACCTTATATAAGTACATCCAGGGTCAGTATAAAGATTTGTCAAGGGAGCTTATTGTGCCAAGAGGTTTTCAACTGACAAGAGGACATCCCTTGAGGTTAGAAGTAAAAAGATTCTACCTTAAAGAAAGAAAAGGGTTCTTCACAGTAAGGGTGGTTAATCTGTTGAATTCTCTACCAGAGGAAGTGGTGACAGCGGATTCGATAGATAACTTTAAAAGGGGACTAGATTTATTTCTAATTAAAAAGGGAATTCAGGGTTATCACGGATAATTAGAGAGACAGTATTGATCCAGAGAGAAATCCAGTAGCCGGTGTCTGGGTTCAGGAGGGGAATGATTTTTTTTTTAAATTTCCCTTTGAGAAGATTGGCTAAGCCTTGCTTGTTTTTTTTTTTTTTTTTTAAATGATTGATTAATAATTAATTAACAACTAATTAATTAATACTTAATCTGCATATTGCAGATGAGAGGAGATCTTGGACGGTTGAACTTGATGGACTGAAAGTCTTTTTTCAACCTTAAATACTATGGCCCTCATTCAATTGCAATTTGGCCAATTGAATAGGGGTCAAAATAAGCACATAGCATATTTTTTTTAAATAAGTTTTTAGTTAGTGAAAACCTTGCTTTTGGATAGATGTTTACTAACTAAAAATGTCTTTTAAAAAAAAATGTTATGTGCTTATTTTGACCCCTATTCAATTGGCCAAATTGCAATTGAATGAGGGCCTTTGTAACTATGTAACTATGTAACTTAGATATACACACAATGGCCGACTGGCCAGACAAGCAGATATTTCTTCTAGTGGGCAATCTGTGATCACTGACTTAGGGCCATATTCAATTGAGGTTTCGGGCAATCCGGTAGCCCGTAAGTGAGGTTGCAAGTTAATTTGCTATTCAATTGGTGTTTTTTTGCGGGTTCCAAACAGGTTACGAGTTACAGCCTTGAAAAAATTGCGATGGTTAAACCCGTAACGTACAGCCTCCTGAAGCTTTTGATCTTTCACTTTCACAAGAGTTAGGATGGCAAAAATTGCAAATTGATATTCAGTTGCTCAATTTCCCCAAATGTTTTCATACCCGTGAATGGCAAATGAAGGAGGAAATCATATGAGTCGTAGACAGGACCCGCAAGGGGGTTAAACACCTATTAGTAGCACTGTAAATGCAAATAAAAAATTAATACTGCACTCTAAATAACGGGGAAAGCGATGATAGGCATTAGAATTAATTGCACAATAGTCTCAAGCCTGCAAATCCGCAAGAAATTAGATTTTTTTTTATGTTTAATTTCGAGGTAAATCGATCTTGGGTATCAGACCACCCATTGAATAGTATTGGCATTCATTTTCATAATTCTGTATTTTGTGGTTTTGCGAGTCTGATAGCATATCGGTCCCCCCAAACTTAATTGATTGACATGTAACTCCATGTTTTACTGCCGTAATAATGACGGTGAAACGTTCATACACAGTGATAATTCAAAAGTGTTGACATGTAATGTTTTGTTAAGGACAGCATGTAATAGCTGTCCGTACCAAATGTTAAAATTTTACTGATCAGATTTAAGGCTGAAAAGGAGTAACAAAAGTAGTATATTTTAAACATTTTGTCACAAATAAAATGTAATTATGCTTTTAGCTACACTTAAAGTTTTCAAACATATTTTTTTCATTGTAAAGTGGTCCCTTAAATAAAGCTATAAGATGACCCACAAGGCCACTTCTATATGGTTACCTCTGCATCATAATCTATATGCATCTCCTTACTCTGTTATACAACAGATTCTGCTTTCAGCTTGATGTTTCTGCTATCCAAAGCATATTGGCTATAATGTGTACAAATGATTAATGCATAGAGTGGAACTGGTCTAGTGCTCATCTCTTTCTAAATCAGCAAGGAAGCAGCAAGCTCTACCACACCTCCAGGGGACCCAGGCGGGCCCGCTCTCCTCCAAGCAGGTACCTTTGGGCCTTCAACTTAACTTCTCCAACTGCTCAGCTCTCTAATGTGTTAAGTCTCCCTACACCTCTTGTAAAAGCAGGAGCGGAGTATACTGTACATACACTGCATCAATGAGCTAATGGTTGATAATTGGTATATAACTTGCAGAGTGGTGGATTAATGCTGAAATTGTGCTCTTAAATGACTAATGACACTTGATAGCAACTAAAGGCCAATAAAGTAATTTTTCATTTTATAATTAAAGCCAACCCAGCGGGAGAAATGTTACATTCCCTGCTCTCCTGCTTGGCCATGCCCCCATAAAGACATATTTTATTCAATTGGACCCTGTGTTCTATAAGTGTGAAGTGCAAGTATGGGTACAAACTGAAAACTTAGATGGGCTTTTTCTATATTACTTCAGTTCTTATTAATGTTTTGTACAGTTAGGACATGAATAGCTTATTTATGCTTGGCCTTTTATTTGAGCATCGAATCATATATTACTAGGGCAACAAAGAATCAATAAGCCCATGTTGTGTTGCCATTTTGCTATTTTAATAAAATATGCAGTTAATCAATGCTCACTTACTGCAATGCATATTTTAGCCATTCTGAATGTTAATGGACTACTTTTGAAGAAATTCACTGTAAATGAGGCAACATGTTTTTATGGTGTAAAAAAATAATATTACAACCTTTTCTAACTTTTTTAGTTTACAATAGCCTACTTCCTGAGGTGACAGGAGACATTCAGCACTATTAAATATGAAGCCTGTAGCTGCATGGGCAAGCCCGCAAACGCATCGGCTTGAAATTCGACTGCGTTACAAAACTATTAAATTAGACCATGCCGCGAGTTATGGGCTTGAGATGCAAACCCGTAAACCATTTGTTGCACGTTGGATGTGC
Organism: Discoglossus pictus; assembly: GCA_027410445.1. Taxonomy (NCBI): domain Eukaryota; kingdom Metazoa; phylum Chordata; class Amphibia; order Anura; family Alytidae; genus Discoglossus; species Discoglossus pictus. The sequence continues at coordinate 314,209,465 of CM050167.1, forward strand.
GGCTATGAACATGATCAATTAGTCAAACACGTAGTTATGGGTTTGGATGGAGCCAATGGCAACAACACCTAATCATCATTACGTCACTGGATAATGGAGGTTAGATTTTAAAGCCTTACAGGCTTCACTTCATGAGTTTTGGACCCACATTCCAGAAGTAATGCAATATTGATAACTGAGTAAATATGATATTCTAGTCCATGCAAGTTCCATTATATATATTAACACATTGATTGCCAGGATCGATATAACACAGAAAGGAAACTGTAAATAAAGTATTTTATATTGCAGACTTGCAAGCTTGAGAATGTTGTGCTACTAATTTCAATACCTAACATCACTTTCTAATTATAATTACAGTAGTGTGTGTATATTTGGCCGTTTGGCTCCATTTGAGGGTTACAGGCTTGAATGCCAGTGCATTTGTTGCAATTTAATAGTGTGATTGGAATGTAACAGTTACAGGGTTGACAGATCAAAGGATTTGCGGGTGGGCAGTTCAAATATACACGTCCCGTAGCCATTTCCCGCCCTTACCCCGCAAGTCATTTAAGTTTAGTTACTCAAAATTCCCTTTAGAAAAACTGGCCACAGTGGTCCTTTAAAAGACTTTGTAACAAATTAGCAACACCTCTGGTTATTCTCCCACATCTAGTAAGGTGAAGACTATGCAGAGGTTGCTATGGAGTGATGACTGTTGTCTGACCAGGTGTCAAGATTGAGGTAACCAGGTGAGCTTCCCCCAGAAAAAAATATTAACCCATCAAGTATTTCTGTTATAATGTTTGTTGTTTACTTGATAAGCACCTGTAAGCAACCTCACCTAGGTAGGTTAATGTGTGTTGGTTCCCTGGTGCTAAGCATTTGACCTCCCCTTCCTCAGTCTGATCATGTAAGTTAGGTAGCTGGTAGGGCATTCCTATACCATGTGCCCTCAGCTGATGTTCTGAGTTTCGGACATGGAATTCTCATTCCTTGTTGCCCCAGTATACCCTGACCTTGTGAGCACCACCCTGATTGTCATCCCATAGCAGGAAAGGGAAGTTTACCTATGTCCAATCATTGCGCAATGTTTACCTGTAGGTTATTTTGTGACTATTCCCTATTATTTTCAGCCTTATAAATATGCCTGTAATGTTGTTTTGACTGAATTACAAGGTTCTTCTGCAAAGGATAGTGGAATACTGCTAACATGCTAATGATGGAGAACATACTGCCCTACTCTGTTTGTACCCCATTGAGTGTGGAGAAAACCAACCAACAGAAGGTACAAGGATCTAAGTGACAGTTCCTGATCGTGGCTAGTCTAGCTAGTCCCGTATCTTGATAGACTTGGTGGCAGAAATGAGATTGATACCGTATGAGCTTCTGTCTCCAGATTGCAGAGTTTGATGATTTATCCATGGCTGAGCTCTGCAAACTGGTACAGACAAAAGGAGAGGAGGTGAATGGTTTTCGCACTAGAACAGCGATCTGAGGCTATGGAAATTCCAGGGAGACCTGGCCACGGTTTATGGAGGAGATAATAAAGGAGGTACAGCAAGAGCGAAGCCAGAGAGCTACTCAAGAAATATCCCGGCCTGTGACTTAAAACCACCCTACACAGGTTTTAAGAGATATGATTAACAGGTTTGGGACATTGATGGGTTTCTAGTCAACTTTGAGAACCAATGTGAGCTGCATTGGATTGAGACAGAAGAATGGGTTTGAATCCTAGCAGGACTGCTCAGTGGATGCACCAATCAGGCGAATCATACTATGCCCCGTAGTGAAACTGAGGACTATGATGCAGCAAAGGACATTCTCCTGGAAAAATATGCCATCACCCCTGAGAATTATCAGTTCTTGGACTGTACCAAAGCAACTGATGATATCTTCTATGGGGTTAGGTGTAAACTTTGACACACCTATGGTGACTGGTGTACAGGTTTGGGAGTACACACCTTGGAAGAAGTCAGTGCCATGCCCAGGGGAACCACTGGACTGTAGAGCTGTTAAAATACTGTGAACCCCAAGCTGGCAATAATTAATATGGTGTGATGTTATATAGTATTGTGTAATTTTCTCCCAGTTTGTAAAATATTGTTTCATGGCCACATGGATGTTGGGACTATTGTAACCATAATAGCATGGCTTGGGTTACAATATTTTGGGTTTAATGTTTCTATGCTGCTAGGTAATATTTTCCTCATGTATATATAAACCTGTGTAAACGTTGAATATGGTCATGCTTGGTCTTGAAATGTAAGATTTTCCTTGTGTGTTACAATACAGCATGTTATGTGGGAAACCCAGGGAGGAAGGCCACAAGTTAAGGGGTATGGAGAAGGTCCAGTGGACCAGGAGACAGGCAGACCCAAGGGAACAATGAGTAATCAGTCAAGAAAGATGGTGAGATGGGATTAACCTTTATTTACCTCATCATTCACTTAAAGGGACAATTACATGTTCAGGCTTAGATGTGGGAAAGCACACAGTCAGACATTGTTTCTGCACCATTGTTCTGACTGATGACTCCCTGGAAAGCTGGGATCAAAGAAGGGATGAGGCTAGCAGCCAGCCTGGTTCCAGGCCAGCAGGGGGTCTTCATGGAGGATATAATTTGATGGACAGGATTACTCAATTGGATGAGACCAGACTGATATTTCTCTCTGTGAAGGGCACAATTGAGCTAAAAGAGGCACGTACACAGTCACAATTGAGCTAAAAGAGGTTGCTCACAAAATCTCACATTGTGGGCATACCAAGGAGAGTCTGCTGTCTTATAGGTGTGGGAGGTTCAACATTATATTGTTAAGTTGTATAGCATTAAGGAAAAACCAAAGCATTGCATTGTCAACCAAATCTTATCAACAATTAAGTCTGCTTTGCACACATAGAAAACACCATAATATATGGTTAACCAACCTTGTATCAGAAATTACCAACAGATAACTTTGTGTAACATGCTATAACCCACGACTGTTGCTACTTGTTAATAATTTAACTTTGTGTATCACACTCTAACTCACGACTGTTGCTACTTGTTAAAAATAAACAGCTATCCGATATGTGTGTGTGTAAGGTTAGAAGTGGAAGAAGCTTTGAGCTGTTGGAAAGCTTGCAATACATTGATATCTCAGTAAAGATTTTTTTAATCCTGTGTCAGTGTGTCACTTGCTTGTCAATGCATTTTTCTTGTTTATACACTTAGCTTTGAAAGAAAAACAAAGTAAAACAAACCATTGAAAGTAACCCTTTTTGACAGACTTTTTATTAAAGTTTAACAGAAATGCACCCACTAGCATGTCTGTATTCTTCATATTCAAATTTACAGTGACTAAAACTAATATTTAGCAAGCTTATATTATTGAATTTTAACACTAAAATCAAATTTACACACACACACACACACATATATATTTGTGGTCAGACTCCTCTTCCCAAGGAGCTGGTGGTGTGGCCAGAAGCTACGCCTTCTTGGCCTGCTAAGAGGCCAAGAAAAAGGTGAGATGCTGGGTAATTTCAAGGAGGCGTGCATGTGAGTGGTGAGTTAGGTAGGGTATTTAAGGCATGGATGTGGGAGAGGAACACTCCAACAAGTCCAAGTAATTACGGTACCTGGATATTTGTTGAAGAATTCCTCTCCCCAAGTAGCTGGTGTATGTGGCCAAAAGCTACGCCTTCTTAGGCGGCTAAGAGAACCAAAAACTTACTGAAAGAAAACGATTTGTTCAGCTTTAGGAAAACTTCCCTAACTTTTGCTGTAGAGGCGGGTATATATTTACTGAAGCAGCGTTGCTTCCGGCAAACCATGGCCTTGATTATGTGAACTGGTGCATGTTTTTTAGAGATTGCTGAAGCTCCTCCTATTCTGAAGAAGTGCCCGTAATAAGTGAATGGATTGTGTCTGGTGAGGATGGTCTAGTGTAGTGAAAGAGGGTGGTGGTGAAAAGATACACAGGAGAGGGGTCAAGAGGCACAGGAGAAGGAGGGGGAAGAGACACAGGGGAGGGAGAGATGGGGGAAAGAGACAGGGGAGGGAGAGGGGTGAAGAGACAAAAGGGATGGAGAGGAGAAAAGACACAGGAGGGAAGAGACAAAAGGGCGGGAAAGAGACACAGGGGAGAGAGAGAGGGGGGAAGAGACACAGGGGAGGGAGAGGGGAACAGACACATAGGAGGGAGAGGGTGAAAGAGACACAGGGGAGGGAGAGGGTGGAAAGATACACAGGGGAGGGAGAGTGGGGAAAGAGACACAGGGGAGGGGGGAAGAGACACAGGGGAGGAAGAGGGGTTAAAGAGACACAGGGGAGTGAGAGGGAGGGAAGGGGGAGGGACAGAGGGGAGGCAGAGGGGGGAAGAGACACAGGGGAGGGAGAGGGGGGAAAGAGAAACAGGAGAGGGGAGAATGAGACGGAGGGAGACAGAAAAATAAAATATTATCTCATCATATGTGACGGGCAAGTGACTAGTATATATATATATATATATATATATATATATATATATATATATATATATATACACATACATATATGCAATATACATATATACAATATATATATATATATATATATATACACACATTTATATATATATATATATATATATATATATATATATATATATACACATACATATATGCAATATACATATATACAATACATATATATATATATATATATATATATACATACATTTATATATATATATATATATATATATATATATATATATATATATAATATTAAATGTATATACTGTGTATAGCAAACCATTCCCTCCAACACATATATATATATATATATATATATATATATATATATATATATATATATATATTTATATTTATATATTTAGCCCAGGGAAGCAGAAGGAATTTAGGGAGGTTAATATGTGGCTAAAGATGTGGAGCACTAAGGAGGGGTTTGGGTTTTTAGAGCACTGGGCTGACTTCTCACTTACGGTACAATCTTTACAGCAGGGATGGATTGCACCTTAATGATGAGGGGACTTTTGTGCTAGGGGATAGGATGGTATAAAGGCTGGATGAGTTTTTAAACTAGTAGGTGGGGGGGAGAGACTAGATATAAGTAATGGGGTAGAAAGTGTAGAGGGTATAAGGGATGAATTAACAACTCATAGGGGAGGGGTAGTATAGTCAATAGGGAGGTATTACTAAGTAACTCACGTATAGTGGCAGGCACCCCCAAACTACAAACTCATAACATAAGGTGTATGCTTGCTAATGCCAGAAGCTTGCCAGGAAGAATGGGAGAGTTAGAATTATTAGCAATTAATAAAAAAATGGGATTTAATAGGCATTACTGAAACATGGTGGGATGAATCTCATGATTGGACTGTTAATCTGGATGGTTATAACCTATTTAGGAAAGATAGGGGCAATGGTAAAAGAGGAGGAGGGATTTGTCTGTATGTTATGCCTGAATTTAAGCCTATAGTCAGAGAAGATATTTATGGTGGAACTAGTGATAAAGTTGAATGTTTGTGGGTAGAGTTAAATAGCAGAGGAGCAAATTCCAAAATAATATTAGTAGGAGTATGCTATAAACCCCCAAATATAGCTGATAGTGAGGAAATACAATTATTATTACAGATTGGAATGCAGCTAAGCATGGGCAAGTTCTAATAATGATTTTAATTACCCTGAAATAAACTGGGTAAATGAGACCAACAGTTCAGCTAAAGGGAGCAGGTTCTTGAGTACACTTAGGGATCATTATCTGGCCCAGGTTATACAAGAGCCTACTAGAAATGAAGCTATCTTGGATTTAGTCATCACAAATAATATCGATATAGTATGAAATGTTGAAATAGGGGCAACCTTTGGGAAACAGTGATCACAACACAGTCTCATTTGAGATTGAATAAAAAAAAAAAAAAACTTTTAAGGGGCCAACAAAAACTCTTAATTTTAAAGGGCAGATTTTAACGGTCTAAGGGCAGCAATACAAAGTATAGACTGGGACTGAGAACTGACAGGTAAAAATACTAAACATAAATGGACAACATTTAAATCCTTACTAAATATGCATACTTATCACCATATACCAAGTGGGAATAAAAGTAAAAGAAGTCAATTACATCCAATGTGGCTTAACGATGATTTAAAGATCAAGATACAGAGTAAAAAACAGGCAGGTAAATTATACAAACAAGAGGGGACAGAGACTGCTTTACGTGAGTACAAGGAAATTAACAAGGCTTGCAAAAGGGCTATTAGACTGGCTAAAATAGAAAATGAAAAATTAATTGCAAAAGAGAGTAAGACAAACCCTAAAATATTTTTTAAGTATATTAATGGTAAGAAGGCGAGGAAGGAAGCTATAGGAACATTACAATGTGACACAGGCTGTCTGAAAACTAGTGACCAGGAAAAGGCAGATGAGCTAAATAGGTTATTTTCTTCGGTATACACAAGGGAGGTACCAGTGATTGGGACACTGCAACATAATGGGGCTATACTACCCTCACCAAATAACTGGTTAACGCAGGAAGAAATCCAAAAGAGGTTGGAAAAAATAAATGTTAATAAAGCCCTGGGTCCTGATGGAATACATCCAAGGGTTCTTAGGGAACTGGGTTTTGTAATAGCCAAACCATTATATTTAATTTTTCAAGATTCCCTCAACACAGGGTCTCTACCAGATGACTGGAGAAAAGCAGATGTGATACCTATATTTAAAAAGGGAGCAAATCCGTGGAATTATAGACCAGTGAGCCTCACTTCTGTAATGGGAAAGCTTTTAGAAGGCTTAATAAGGGCTAATATACAGGACTATGTCTATTCATTCAAACAGGATTATAAGTAGGAGTCAACATGGAATTATGAGGGATAGGTCATGTCAAACAAATCTAATTAGTTTCTATGAGGAGGTTAGTAGGAACTTGGATCAAGGCAACTCAGTGGATGTAGTCTATTTAGATTTTGCAAAGACTTTTAATACAGTGCCACATGGGAGACTATTGAGCAAACTAAGTGATACAGGGATTGCAGTAAATATGTGCTCATAGATTGAGAGCTGGCTAAAAGACAGGAAGCAAAGGGGTGTTGTAAATGGATCATATTCCAATTGGACAAATGTGGTAAGTGGGGTTTCCCAGGGTTCAGTATTAGGTCCTCTCCTTTTTAACATATTTATTAATGATTTACAGGTGGGACTGGAAAGTAGTGTCTCCATTTTCGCTGATGACACAGTTGTGCAAGGTAATTAAATCAGACAATGATATGCTTTCCCTTCAAAGGGATTTACATAAAATTGAGGAATGGGCATCTAAATGGCAGATGAGTTTTAATATGAATAAATGTAAAGTTATGCATCTGGGAAGGAAAAATAGCCATGCAATTTATAATCTTAATGGAGCAAATATAGGGGTATCAGATATTGAAAGGGATTTGGGAGTACTCTTGGACAACCACCTAGGGAACAGTGCTCAAAACCAAGCAGCAGCTGCCAAGGCAAATAAAATATTAGCATGTATTAGGAAGGGTATAGAAGCAAGGGAATCAAATATAATTCTGCCACTATACAAATCTCTAGTACGCCCTCATTTGGAATATGGAGTACAATTTTGGTCACTGGATTTATTTCTAATTAAGGAGGCATATCAGGGTTATCCTGGATAATTAGAGAGAGTGTATTGATCCAGGAAGTAATCCGATCGCCAGTATCTGGGGTCAGGAAGGAATTATTTTTTTCCCCTTTGAGATGATTGGCAAAGTTTCACTTGTTTTTTTCTGTTTGCCTTCCTCTGGATTAATTAATTAATAATTAAAAATAAAAAAGAAATAGTTGATTAATAATTAATTAACAATTAACAACAAATTAATTAATAACTAATCCTCATATTGCAGATCAGAGGAGATCTTAAAAGGTTGAACTTTAGGGACTGAAAGTCTTTTCTCAACCTTAATTACTATGTAACTATGAAACTATATATATATATATATATATATATATATATATATATATATGTTGGTAGGGTTTGTTTGTGTGTTACATATATATTAATTTAATATAATACATTAGGGAGCTTACCCCTGGTGGTCCTATCACTCCCCAGTAGGTAGTTGATGATTGTAGAGGTGGTTAGTGGAAAAACTATGAGGCTGAGGGAGTAGATTGAAGGTTTAGCGACAAAGAAGGGTTTACTGTTCCATGATTGGAGGAACAATTTCCATAGCACAAGGTCCTTGATGGTCATGCCGCTCAGAGTGATGGTGGATTGATGGGTAGTTTGGTTAGATATGTCAAGCAGTATGTTGCTAAGGAATAGTCTCTCTTGTAGTAAATTGTGTGGCATAGTTGAGGTGGCCCAGGAGGATTTGCAGATCTTAGTGAAGGAAGCAGTTGTGTTTGTAGAGGAGTATCAAGGAGAGAGACAGTGAAGAGGAGGTTGACAATACTGATACACTGAAGCCTTTATGCTAGCAAAACAAATTGTCGTCTAACTCCGACCAATTGATGGTGAAATTAAATCGATTGAGTATAGCTGCTGCTTTGGCAAAAAATGAGCAGTTATAATCGTAATACGTGAATCTGCCATTGTGTTAAGCCAGGTCTACTATCAGGTCGCAAGACTGTCCACAGTCCAAGAGAAGACTGGCTACCTGCCAGTGAAGGGGCTGTTCCAGGAGATGACACTGCCTGGGATGAAACTCTCTCAGCATTGGGAGATATTGAGATCAACCACAATATACAGTATGATGTTGAAGGAAATTAGCCTGTCATTGGCTGAAATGACTTAGGAGCCATGGGCTCAATGAATAGCCACTTGGTTCAAAATGTGGGATTGAAGGAAAGGGGATTGTGACTAGTGGTATGGGTGTGGTAGGGAAATGACAGTCAAATGAGTATTATGGGAGGTTCAAACCTTCCTTAAAAGCTTGTCGTGGTGGGATGACAGTGAGTGGTGAACTAGCTGGTATGGCTGGCCTAGCCAAGCCGTGTCTGTCATAACAATTGAATTGAGCAAGAGTGACTGGATAGGAGCTAGTTAGGAAACAAACAGAAAAATGAAAAATCGGCTATATAATAGTGGTGGTGGATAGTAAATGTGTTAGGGCTTGCTGACAAATATATAGGGTGATAGTGGGGTGAATTGAGCGAATATAAGGCCAGGCTAGGAACGTGAAGTGACAGAATTCTCAATAATAGACTGGCGGTGGTAGCTGCATGTTGTGAAGTGGGAGATGAGCTTTGAAAACCCTCTAGCGTTGTAGGGACATATGGGAGAGATAGAGGTGATAGGTGGGCTGGGCCTGGTCATTACTTGTACTAGGGATACCAGGAGCTGTATGCTGTGGCCAACTAAAGAAGGAACTGACAACCCAGTCCAGTATCTCTGCTATAAATACCAAGTGGGTCAGCATGGTGTGCTAAGGTCCATGAGGTCACGGAGAGCCGGACATGACTGAACAATGGAAACAACAAGATAGAGTGGGTGAAGAATAGAGTAGTGAATAAGGCTCTATTAATAAAATATAGGTGGGTAGAGGGAGAAGAGCTAGGTCTTGTAGTAGAGTTAATTGTGATGGATGATTAGTGCAAGTATAATTTTCTGGTACCATTCCAATATGGTATTTACAACTCTTATGACCCAAATATAGGACACACTCTCATTCCACATAGAGGCAAGTATCACTTTGCACCTATCTACTCTGCCTACTGGTAAATCTGGCCCTGATAATCAATCTGTTGCTGCTGGAATCCCACCCCAGGTCCTGCTACTTGTGTAGCTGTGATGTTCTCAAGGTCTATAGCTTTCTGATTCTTCAGCTATCATTTTGAATTTAGAAACTGTTTTTGGTATCCGCATTAGAACAATAAGATTTTTTTTCTGTTACCAAGGAGACTGTGTCTTCTCTGTCTGCTAATGTTCCAAAGCCATATTTTATTGACCCACTTATGAAATAGTTACATCTGGTTATTAACTATGTCTTGCAGTTGTTTTGCAAAATTTGTAAAGAGCCTCTGGCCCTTAGATCATCAATGCCAAAAGTGAGCTTATGGCCCATAAGTGGAAAAAGTTTATAAAAGTATTGGGAACAAAAAGGTCTGTTTCAACAAAAGCCTGTTATTCCTATTTTTAATGTGCTGGAGCAAAGCAATGCTGCCTTCCCAACAAGAAAACAATGCAGCAGATTATGACACCCCAGGTTGGGGGGAGGGGGGGGGGGGGTAATTAAACAGGCTGACACTGATTTGAATTAATCATAGAGGTGAGCAAATGAGAAATCAAATGTGGCTAAAATATTTAACACTTTTTTGGGGGAAAACAAAGACTTTTTTTTTTACTATTTCTACTTAACATTCAGATTGTAAAGATCTTCCAATTCAGTGTCCCTTTAAAGATATTTTTTGCAGGGTTTAATCTGTTTTTAATTTTTACTGCTAACACAGCACCACACTTAAGTCTGTTACTGATTTGTGGGCTGATGAAAATCTAATTTCCTCTTGTAACACACTCAAATCTAACCCACATTGCCTCTTTTCTATTTTTGACTCTCTCCTCGGACTTCCTATTGTTAGCCACATGTGCTCCTAATGTCCCTCATGACTTTGCAACCTATTTTTCGATTATGGGGGTTCCACCTGCCATGACACTGCGGCTTGTTGCGTGTAGCTATTGTTCCATGTACTGCACATAGCATTTCTTTCCCCATCTCATTGCATGCAGCCACTGCTCCTGCATTATTATTTTACCCATGTTGCAGAGGAGGAGGTGTCTGACTTGCTCCATACTTCTCCACCTACCACTTGTCCTCTCAATCATATTCCATCCCACTTACACAAACTTTTGTCAGTAATTGTGTTACCCACACCAACCCAAATTTTCATCACTTTCCTCTCTACAGTTACAGTTCATGCATTGTTCAAGCATGCCATGGTCATACCTATCCTCAAAAATGCTTTCCTTGAACATCCCTGACTGCTTTTGTTTCCATTCTCCGGTAAAAACTAATCTTCTCATGTTTAATATATTTTCTCAATGCTAGCTCTCTTGACTCTCTACAGCTTGGCTTCCACCCGTCTCGCTCCACAGAAACAGTTCAAAGTTAATGGATGGCTTGTACAGGGACAAAGAACAAGGCTAGTATTTAATTCTTATACTGCTTTTTGCTGTTTTTGACACTGTTGATCACACTCTCCTGTAACACAATCTTCACAGTATAGGTATTTGAGGCAAAGCTCTAGCTTGGATCTCCTCCTATCTCACTAACTGGACTTTTAGTATCTCTTTCTCAAACAACTCTCCTTCCAGTATCCATTTATCTGTTGATGTTCCCCAGGGGTTTATTTTCTCTCTACACCCTGAGCCTTGGTGAACTCATTACATTCTACATTCTTTGGTTTCAAACACAATCTCTGTGCTGATGGCACACACATTTTCTACCCTTGACCTTACACCTGTAGTTAAAGAGATGTAAGAGAACATCTTAATATAGTTCTAATGTTTTAAATTTGCCATGGTAAAAATGGAGCACCAAATATTGCCTCCAAAACATGGCCCTATTCCCCCTTCCCTATCAAGGTCAATTCAATCATTCATCCATTTGATAAAGCATACTACTTATTTGTCATAAACTTTTCACTCAAAAGCAATCCATTGCAAAAAAACATGTAGATATGCCATTTTTCTTAGACATTCCAATGGCAAGAAAATCACTGGGTTCTATTTTCTCTCTGCTCTGTGTCAAGGTTACTTGGCAATGAAGATAGGAGAAAAACCGAATGCCTGAAATGGTTAATAACATCCAAAGGTAGGAAATAATTACCAACAAGAAGACTAACTTATACTTGGAAATATAGAAAGGCATTGTAGTCCCTTAACTAGCCATACCAACTTTTCATTCCATGTATCAGATACGCACATATAGGACCTCATTCAATTGGGTTTTTGGCCAATTGAATAGGGCTCTATCTAAGCACAGAGCATATTTTTTTACAGAAGTTTTTAGTTAGTGAAGACTTTGCTTTTGGATAGAAGTTTACTAACTAAAAACTTCTGTAAAAAAAATATGCTCTGTGCTTATATAGAGTCCTATTCAATTGGCCAAATCGCAATTGAATGAGGCCCATAGTCTTTTCTACTCTTTGACATACATACCAAAAACCAAATCAAATGTCTCTAGATGACAAGTTTTCCAGTCAAGGAAATCTCACAATATTAATGCAGGTGCAGAGCTCAGCATAGTTTCCGCATTTTTATTTCCTAATGTTCTCACGGGAGCCTCAAGGTCTGAATCAGATTTTCCAAGCATATGGGGGGAGTATGCATAAAGTTCCCACTTGTAACACTTTCTCTCTTAATAAGGAAATATTCTTGCATCTTCTTGCTTGCCAACAGATTCACAGGTTCATATACATACACATGTTCAGGTCAACTAATCGGATTATGTTCCTGTATTACTTTTGAGACTTGATATTGATTTATTACAGTAGCATCCTTCTTTCCACATTAACTTATCCTTTAACTAATTTTGTGTCTATATGTGTTTCTTCCCCATATACGTTGATTGTAAGCTCACTAGTGGTCTTCATTATAAATGTAAAACTCTCTGTAAAGTACCGTGCACTTGATGGCTCTACACAAACAAAAATACATCCATACTGTAACAGAGTTACTCAAGGGGTGTACATGAGTCACCAACTCCAAAAATGCCTGTTCCCTCTGAAGGATTGAAGGAGTTAATCTCTCTGCTCAGTTAATTAGCTACACCTGGGCAACACTGCTTTAAGACTGCTCCTGGAGTATGGGGAATCATTATTTGCATTTTCTCTGACCTGGAGAAAGACAAATACCGTGAGACAGCAGCCTGCAGCTTATGACATCCTGGAGCAAAGTGGAGGCCTAGACATCTGAAGAAATATACAGGCCATTGATTTAACAAACTATTGGACTGTTTGTTTTACAGGTTTAGCTGGATTAGAGTTGGTTAGAGAAGATAACTGTTTATAGGTTAAGGTATTGCTTCACTTAAAGCTAGGTCTATTCGTTTCATTGATCTGCTTTGTTTGTTATTTTTTATATCACTGTATACATTTTTTGTAAAACTTGTAAAAGTATATATCCAGCCATCTGTATTGTGTTTTTCCATCAAAATGCTTAAAACACAGACAGAAACTCAGAGAAGACTGTAACTTGTCACAATACAAACTTTTAGCTTAACATAAAGTAGCAGGTACAATATGTACATACATTTGTTTGTTTTAATAAAAAAAGCAAATAGATTTATAAAAAACTTACTTTTCAATGTGTAACAGGACATTTTTTTATTCTCACTCCATTGTTTTCTACAAATTGAAAAAAAAATTGTATGGCTCTAGTCTGATGAGGACATTTATTAAACCAGTACTGCAAATGGTTCAATTCCAAGGTGGGTGTTTTGTCAGGGGAGTGTTTTGCTCATGCATTAGCACTTAGATAGGAGGTTTGGATGGTCACCAAGGGAAGTGTTCAGGTTACTAGTTTGATCAGTGACTTCTGAAACAAATCAGTGTAAAACTCATCCTACCTTGTCTGCTACATATTTTACAAGTAAGAATCATGTTGTTATGCTAACGATACCTTTGGACATGGAATCCCCATGACCTAAGCATAATCCATATGTATCCCCCAATAGTTTTCAACCCCCAATAAATACACTTCACACTTAACCCATAATGCCATAAACAATAAACTATAACTAAGAGGTGCTTGCTGGACTCACCCCCAATGAACAAGGGAACCTTATCCTGCTGCAATAACTCCCTGTTGGCAAGAACCTCCGCCACCGGCGCAATTGCAACCTAAACAACTCCCCATTTTATTGCATATTTCTAACTTGCTAAACCCCGCAAGGGACGTGCCTCTAGCACAGCACCCCCTGCCCCCATCCCACTGAGACACCAGCTAGGAATACTTGCCCAAACAATAGTAAACCCTGTATCGAACGCGCTTCTATCAAAGCGCCCATCGCTCCTTCCCACTGATATCCTATTAATGAATGATTACTCCATACATCCATGAAAACCCCACTGAGAATGGGCTTCTAACACTGCACTCTCCACCCTTTTTCTACCAAAGCAAGAGATGATGCAATCCCATTCTCCAAGCCCAAATTAAACATCCTGAAACCAATATGGGTGATGTGCACTCCGTCCCTACCGTAGAAACTCTTATAGTCAGCCCCTTCCAAATGTGAATGCCAGATAGAAATACACCCAAGCTTCCTTACATCTGAAGCAATATCTCTGTTAACTTTTTCCAATATAGCGGGCTCTATAGCCAGCCGCCACCTTAAGCGTGTGATCATATATGACCAGACTAAAGTTAAGCTGGGGAATAATTAAACCATTATACCTAAATCCCTCTTTACAACCCTAATTAATTCCTTCAAAGTGTTGTGGAAATTAAACAAATATCCTTACATTTTTAGTGTATACATAGAACAATTATCATTTTTTTTGTTCAGTGAGTATATAACAATTGTCAATTTTTTTTGTTCAGTGAGTATGATATTTGGCTAATATGTAAGCTGTGAACCAGTATATTCTATTTTGTAAGATATACGTTATGAAATAGATAAATCTGCATGACCCATGATTTAGCAGTTTCAGCTACTGACAGTAAACAACTTTTTAGCATAAACAAATATGTTTTTCAGCCTTTGCGCAGAAGATAGGAAAAAAGTATTTTTTGCACATCTAGAGTGATGTACCAAGACATGCTTTAGTGCATGAACTGCACATGTGTTATAGCTTATTGGATATCATAGTGTGAATAAACTTTCATTGGTTGTTGGTTGTTGATGGGTTATACTATGTTTCTGTGGGGGAGGGGATGGAATGTCCCGTTGTCTTTAGGTAAACAATGTAAAGCTGTGTGTTTTTCTGTTTTCTGGGAGTCAGTGAACAGCAGCGGCCATTTTCGGACGTTTTTGCTTAAATAAACTCTAATAATAATAAGATTATCAGAGGACTCAGTTTTTGGTATCATGACTGAGTTTCGGAGAAATAAGTTGGTTGCGAGTATGGTTTTTCCTAAACAAAAGGCATCATCCCTAAGTCGTTGCCACCGGCATGTACCACTAATATGTCAGGCGGAGAACCACATCTAACATATTGAAAAAACTCAACCAATAGGCCTTCCCAGACCTCCCCTATCTTACCAAACCACTTAACTTCAACTATATTTTTATCAAAATTCAACTGTAAACCCCCATTCTTTACCGCTTTCGTTAGTTTGGCCCAGTAAACGTAAGAATAACCCATTATCCACACTCTTCTCTGGGCCGAACCTGTAAAAGAACGCAGACAATTAACTTAGTCCTACTGCACCATAGATTATTTTTTGCTCCTATGTTTACCTACTAAACTACCTCCCCATGACCAGACTCAAGAACCCCAGTTACAACAGTTAATGCTTAAACCCCCACCCCCTCCGTTGCTTACAAAATCTGACATCCTGGGCCTACAGCACCCTCTTTACATGCTTACATCAATCTTCTTGTTGCAATATTTCTTTGTTCACTAGGACAGAGCTAGCTCACAGCTAGACTAAATAGATGGTCTGGCGTTATCTCTGAACCGTTGCCATTGCCTCCCTGACAGTGCATCAGCTATAACATTTTTGTAGCCCGGCACATGCACCGCTCTACATATAATGCTCCGTTCCATGCAACACAACACCAACCTCCTGATTAGCTGAACCACCGGCATAGATGAAGATGTCAAATTGTTCACTGCCATGACGGCGGACATGTTATAGCGGTTTAAAGTTACGTGCTGATCCCGTAACTGATCATGTGTATATTGCCATTACAATGGGGGACAGCTCCAGAAATGCCAAGTTCTTCACCAGACCACATTCCCTCCACCCTTGTGGCCAATCTTCAGCGTACTTTTGACCTGAAGTAGGCACCAAAACCAATGGATCCTGAAGCGTCTGTGAACAAATCTAACTCATGAGTTGCTACTTTTTTGGCTAGAAAGAATAACTTTCCATTGTACTACTCCAGGAATGATTTCCAGATTTCCAAGTCCTCCACCAAGGCCCTTGTTATCCTTATGAAATAGTGGGATTTTTTTACTCCAGCCATTGCTAATGATATACGTCTACCAAAAATTCTCCCCATGGGTATTACCCTGCAAGCAAAGTTAAACTTGCCTAGCAGGGATTGCCTTCTACATAGGCAAAGTAGATTGCAATGTAGCCAAGTCCAAAGAAATTCCTAGAAATTGTATTACGGTCACCTGCCGAACTGTTTTATCTTTTGCCAGTGGTGTGCCAAAGTCCTCCATTGTCCTTACAAAGCAGTTCATCACACTAGCGCATTCCTCCCAAGTCGTTGCCAACAGCAGGAAATCATCCAGATAGTGTATAAACGCCTTTTGACCAGTCACGGATTCCACCACCCATTGCAGGCATGAGCTGAATGCTTCAAAGTATGAGCACGAGATATAACATCCCATAGGCAGGCACAGATCCCAGTAATATTCACTGTTGAACTTACAACCAAGCAAATGGTGAGATGCGGGATGCACGGGAAGAAACTGAAAAGCGGACTCAATGTCAAACTTAGTCATGAACGCCCCCCGCCCAGCCTTACTGACCAGAGCTATAGCCTGTTGGAAAGAAGCAAATTTCACCAAGGATAAGGACTCGTCAATCCCATCATTACTGACCCCCCTTTTGGGTAGGACAAATGGTGAAGGAGCCTGTACATACATGACTCCCGCTTGGGAACTACATCCAATGGGGAAATGTGCAAAATTTTCATCGGAGGGTCTGCAAAGGGACCTGCCATTTGTCCCATGGCCACTTCTTTTTGGATTTTTTCTTTCACTATGAGTGCAGGTTCCCTTGCTGATTTCAGATTCCCTTTGAACTTACCTGACCGCTGTGACTTTTCCGGGATTACAAAGCCAGAGCTAAAGCCACAAAGTATCAGGTTTGATTTGGATAAGCATCCTGGTCTTCTAGTGTATCTGCTTAGCCAGGGCGGCATCCTTTCTACCTGGCCTTGTTCCTGAGGGGCAAAAGGAGCTGCTCAGTCTGGACGGCGTTACAATCCTCATCCAAGTCTCCATGTCCCTCTCATTCCATCTAATGTCCTTGTTCGCTGCCATCCTTTGCCTGAAGTGCCCACCAGCAAATAGAGCTAAGCAACACTCCGGGAACTTCTAGCCAATGATACTTGCCATGACAACGCATGCTTGGAGCCCATTATTGAACTTCTTCGGAAGTCTCCTGTATCTCCTCTTCCTCTAGTCTTCTTCCTTTTTTGTCTTGCTTCCTCTTTCCTTCACCTCAAAATAGCTGTTCAGTGGGAGTAGGGAAAACATTTAAATGAATTCCAGCTTCCAAATCGTCTCCCTTACCTCCAAAGAAACATGAAGGCCCATCTGTCCCACTTGACAAAGGGACGGACTACCCTTTGCCATATCGGCCATAATCAGTACCTCCTCTTTCTGCTTCCCCTCCTTTGCTGTGTACCCTATTCCATCCGGACCTTCACTTTCATCACCCTCGTTACCCAGGGATCCCGCTACAGAATGCTGTCCATGTATTGGTAAAATTTCCCCCCTCAGGTCTGCTCAATGCCCTGGCTATGCCGCTGTCCTGCCCTGCTTGCTGTGACAATGCTTGCTTCAAATACATGATCAATGACATATTAGCCTTGTTTAAAGTGCCGTTCAACTGACCTGTATCCAGGCGGCCCTCCAACTCTGTTGACTTTTTCCTGCTTTGGACCTCTGTTGCCACTGTGTAATGATATAGGTATCACAAGGTTTTGGAGACCAGCAGCCTAGGTCAGCAATAATCCAATTCAGCAACTTTGTAGGTGAAACAGGAACAAGCTTTATTGAAGGGATCAGGAACCACAATAATCTGGCAAGGTACATTGACAGGAAGTGCCTTATATAGGCCAAGGACCAGACACCTGACCAAACACAGCTGAAGAGACTTAGTCACTGATGCCATTGCTAGCAGATTCAAGGTTATCAGATCTCCAGGAATTTCACAAAGGCAGGCTGGCGCAGTGGTAGAAAAGAGGATCAGCAGCCTGGGGACCAGGGTTCAAAACCAAGCAGAGTCAATTCCTCACATTACCCCCGCCTCTATAGGTGCAGCCTCTGGATGCCCTATTACCCTGTTTAGCAGGGTACTGCACATGGAAAGACAGAAGAAGGTCAGGAGCGTGAATATTGTCCGCTGGTTCCCACGAACTATCCTCCTCGCCATAGCCTTTCCAACGCACTATATACTGAAGCTTGTTGTAGAAGATCCTGGAGTCCAGAATTTTCTCCACCTCGTATTCATCCTCACCATCCCCGAGGACTGGAGGTGGGGCAGGCAGGGCTCGGCCAGGGAAAGTGTTTGCATGGAAAGGTTTCAGCAGTGCAACGTGAAACACTGGATGTATTTTCATGGAATCTGGAAGTTGCAAACGAAAAGTGACAGCATTGATCTGAGCGATGATCTCAAAAGGTCCCATGAACCTCTGACCCAATTTATGAGAAGGAACCCTAAGCTTAAGATTCCTTGTTGACAGCCAAACCTTGTCACCAACATGATAAACCGGGGCCTCCGTTCTATGCCTATCAGCAGCTCTCTTGTAACATTCCTGAGCCTTCGAAAGAGTCTCCTTCAACAGGTCTTGGGAATCTCGTAAGGTGGTTAACTGATCAGTGACTGCAGGAATGGAAGTAGTAATTGGGAGACTCACTAGTAAGTTTGGATGGTAACCATAGTTGGCAAAAAATGGGCTCAAAGAAGTGGAGCAGTGTTGGGCAATGTTATAGGCAAACTCCACCATGGGTATAAAATCCAGCCAGTCATCCTGCAGGTAACTAATATAGCACCGCAAATATTGCTCCAAAGTCTGGTTGGTTCGCTCAGTCTGTCCATTACTTTGTGGATGAAAAGCTGACGACAGATTTACATTAATACCTAGATTGGAACAAAATGTTTTCCAAAAACGAGATGTAAACTGCACTCCCCTGTCAGAAACTACTTCAACAGGCACTCCATGCAAGCGAAATATTTCCAGAATAACCAGGTCAGCCTTCTGTTTCGCTGAAGGGAGACCACGAGCTGGTATGAAATGACCCATCTTAGTTAACCTGTCCACAACAACAAGAATGGTAGTGTGTTCCTTAGAGGGAGGTAGTTCCACAATAAAGTCCATGGATATAGATCCCCAGGGACGATGAGGAATCGGAAGAGGCTGAAGCAAGCCAATAGGGGATGAGCGAGGAGTCTTATGTCTGGCACATACATCACAAGAGGACACATACTTCTTAACATCCTCATAATACTTGGGCCACCAAAAGGATCGGGCAAGTAGCTCTTGTGTCTTTCGGATTCCTGGATGACCTGCTGGTTTTGAGTCATGGTAGAGACGTAAAAGATCCAGTCGCACTGACTCCGGAGCAAACAGACGTTGTTGAAAAATCCAAAACCCATTAAGCATCGTCATGTGGAGATCACAAGGAGGATCACGAAGAACTGGGTCTTCAGCGTAGCCCTTTTTAATGCGAGACATCAGATCAGAAGGAAATGTAACTCTTATAAATATATCCTCCGGCAAGATGGTGGTCTTGCTTACGGTAGTATGGAGGGGGTCAGCTATTCTAGACAAGGCATCCGCCTTACCATTCTTAGAGCCAGGACGGTATGTAACCAAAAAATTAAACCTCGTGAAGAATAGGGACCAGCGTGCTTGTCTGGCTGACAGTCTCTTAGCTGATCGAATACATTCCAGATGTTTGTGATCTGTGAGGACAGTAATTGGATGGGTGGCTCCCTCCAAGAGATGTCTCCATTTGGTGAAGGCAGCTTTTATAGCCAATAGTTCTTTATTCCCTATGTCATAGTTTCTTTCTGCTGGCACCATCTGGCGGGAATAGAAGGCACACGGATGTAACAGCATCTTAGGTCCAGTCCTTTGAGACAGTATAGCACCAACAGCTGAATCAGAAGCATCAACTTCCACAATAAATGGTATTTCTGGCTGAGGATGTACCAGGACGGGGCAGATGTAAACAGAGTCTTTAATCGGGAAAATACGGTATCAGCCTTATCGGACCACTGAAAAGGAGTCCCTTTACGTGTAAGTTCAGTGATCGGTGTAATAACGGCAGAGAAATTCTTAATGAAACGCCTGTAAAAATTGGCAAACCCCACAAATCTCTGAATATCTTTTTCATTCTTGGGGATGGGCCAGTCCAGCACAGCTATAATTTTACTTGCGTCCATACTTAAACCTTTAGGAGTTATTACATACCCCAGGAATTGAATTTCTGTTTGTTCAAACTCGCTTCATAAATATTTTAGCTGAGCGAAGTCTCTCCAGAAGTTCAGGAATGAGAGGCAAGGGGTAGCGTTTTTTAACAGTGATGTTATTAATGTCCCTGTAGTCAACGCATGTGTAACCGGTCCTGACGTAAGTGGAGAACCGTCTACTGTCTCCATTAACACAGGTGAAGAATTAGGGATAGACTGAATTCTATTTCCTGCTGCAAATTTGATGTCCATAACGTTTCAGCCTGCTCTAGAATCTATCATAGTTGTAGTTGAAATTTTACTATCACCACATTGCAAAGTGATAGGCACCACAAAATGTGGATGTTGAGTCAGCATACCCTCTTCACCATGAGCCAGAGAAAACAAAGGTTGTGTGACAGAATCCAGTTGATCTGAAATCTGGGATTTTTGTTGAATCTGTGCACCCTCAGCAGCCATAGCTATTGTTCTTTTGGATTTGCTAGGGCAATTGATGGCATAGTGCCCTGCACTACCACAATACAGGCATAAATTGTGAGTGCGTCGCCACTGTTTTTCTTCATTGGATAATGGCCCTCTTATTAGATTTACCTGCATAGCCTCAGGCTCAGAGTCTGTAGGTGTTTGTGGGGTCGGAGTAGAAATTCTTGAATAGAAAGTAGGAGTAGCACTTGGTCTAAAAGAGCCCTGTCTTTCCAATCTTCTTTCAGAAAGTCTCCGATCAATACGGATAGCCAAACGCACAAATGCATCAAAGTCAGCAGGAAGATCAACACGAGCTAGCTCATCTTTTATAGCTTCTGAGAGACCTTTTCTGAAGTGGAACCTCTGGGCTGATTGGTTCCAGGTAGTATTAGCAACCCACTGTCTGAATTCAGCAGCATATTCAGCCACAGAGCGCCTCCCTTGATGCAAATGAAGGAGAGTGGCTTCTGCTGTAGCACATCGATTGGGGTCATCAAAAACTAGGCACATGGCCTCAAGAAAGTCATTTAGATTACCCAAGACTGGACTTTCCTGTTCCAGAAGAGGGGAGCCCCAAGCCAGGGCTTCATCTTTGAATAGGGAGAAAATAAATCCCACCTTCTCTCTTTCAGATGGAAATCGGTGAGGTAACATCATGAAGTGCAAACGGCATTGATTTAGGAAACCCCTAAATCTTTTGTGATCTCATCCAAACTTTTCTGGTAGGGGCAAGCGGGCATCTTGTGCAGGTGTAACAGTAGCAGCCGCAACATCACGTGCCCTGTAGCTGGTATACTCACTGTGCATTGACTGAACTTTATTTTGCAGTTCAGCTACCTGGTCCTGCAGCACTTGAATGGTCTGTGCCTGGGTCTGCACAGTTCTTGCAAATAAAGCAACCTGCTAGGCCAATGCAGAATCTGACCCGGCGGTCGCCATGAATGGGCCAGATTATTCTGTAATGATATAGGTATCACAAGGTTTTGGAGACTAGTAGCCTAGGTCAGCAATAATCCAATTCAGCAACTTTGTAGGTGAAACAGGAACAAGCTTTATTGAAGGGATCAGGAACCACAATAATCTGGCAAGGTACATTGACAGGAAGTGCCTTATATAGGCCAAGGACCAGACACCTGACCAGACACAGCTGAAGAGACTTAGTCACTGATGCTATTGCTAGCAGAGTCAAGGTTATCAGATCTCCAGGAATTTCACAAAGGCAGGCTGGCGCAGTGGTAGGGAAGAGGATCAGCAGCCTGGGGACCAGGGTTCAAAACCCAGCAGAGTCAATTCCTCACACACTGCTCCTCACTCAATTTGCTTCTCACAGCTACGAGCATCTTGCCGCAACTACTTTCTTCCCCTTTTGGACCCAACTGCCTCCTTGTCATGCCCTAAATACCGCTCCTACCTGTTGCAGTCACTTCTGTCTGCGGGGCGTCCCCTGACCCCGCCACAGCCTCTCCTCCCCAACCTCCGATGTGAGGCTGGTACGTAAAACCTACACCACAGTCCACGCTGTTCATCCTCAGAGTTGGGAAGACTGCAAATGGATAGTAATTAATATCCACATTTCTGCTCTCCAGCTCTTCCCCGCTTCACCCACCCTCATCATGGTCCAATGGGGATAGATATAGTCCAGTTCACTCTCCCCATCCATCATTAACCCTGCCTCCCCATCCAGGCTGACTTCTACCTCTTCACCCACAAAATCTTCATCCAGGTCAACTGTTGCTCCACTTAGGTCTCTAGCTATGTCCTTCCGGTTTACTTCTGGATCCTTCCCCCAGCGGTACCAGCCCCGCTGGTTTGCAAGGCTACCCCTTTTTTCCCCCTCTCACCCTCTGAGCAAAGTCTTCCCCTCACACCCCAGAACACCCTCCCTACCCCAGCTACCCACCACCTTAAAATCCCTCCCCTTTGCAGCCTTCTTTACAGGCCTAACCCCTTTAGGTTTTTCCTTTCCCCTCCTTTCCTATGGGCTTGCTCCCCCTCTTTTGTATACTCTTACCCTATTTCCTGCCCCTGGTCACTCTGCGCCCACTTGGCCCCTGATCCCAGCCCCGCCCACCCCGTTCCCCCAATTGCCAGATCCATCTTCTCCCCCTTCCCCTCCTCCTCCTCCAACTGGGTCCGCTGCTACAGCTGCTCCCACCCACCCCAACCCATTGGGACCCCTAGTGCTGGCCTACACATCAGACGTCAGATGCCTGGCCACCCGCCACTTACCTACGCCCGATGGCTGCAGGAACGCGTCTCCTCTGTCAGCGCTGCTCCGATAGCTGCATACTTCCTGTGCGTGTTACCGGTTTTCTCTCAAGTTACTTGTTGCAGTTTAATAGCTAAATTAAAGACGTAGCTGTTACGGGCTTGACGGATCAAAGGATTTACGGCCGCAGATTTCAATGTTGCTCAACCAGTAGGCTTTTTTAAAAGCTAACCCGCAAGTCTGCGGCCTGCATTACGGGGCTTCTTAACATGCAAATAGCCCTAAGATGAGAGTTACGTGCTACGCTTCAACACGTAGCCCAAATTTAATATGGCTGTTGATTACAATAATTTTAGTGAGTTATCGGTTTGGAGCTTGCCAAGCTTCTAAGCTGTCCACAGGTAAAAAGCTTGACAGGCATCATATTTCACACAAAAAAGAGCGCTAAATGTACACAGTCATCCACTAAAGTTTATTTTCATAAATAAATATATACAGGTATACCCTTGTTTGCACTACCCTTTGATTGGTGATAAAGATCTTTCTGTCCCCAGTCCCTGGAATGCTAAATCTTGCGATAGCGCTCGATTTCGAGTTGCATACATTTAAATCCCCACTTAGCGTGCTTTTTTGCCATAGAGCTGTTCATTGCTATGGTGATAAAATGCCCAGTTTAGTGCAGTTTTCGCATAGCACTCCTGCATGCAGGAATGCATATACCGCACTAAACAGGGTATTCCTGTATATGTGGCATCATCTAACATTGTAAAATCCCCACTAAAATACAATAAATTCCTATTTTAACACTGAACATTATGATTTTTTATTATGTTTTGCTTTAATACAAATCAACTTCTTGTTCATAATCTCCAAGGAAGTATTAATGTACATTTTTCCAAATTTAGAAAGTAATTATTGTTACGAAGGCACAATGATTATTGTGTGAAGCCAAAGTACCTGAGTTTTTAATGGTTTTGCTAACCAAGCAACACTTTCAGACTATGTAATAACATGAGATGTATTATAATTGCTCTTTGCAGCTGTGTGTCTCTCTGATTAACATTTCCAATATGCAAGCTTGCAGTCGTAAAACAGCAGCTGATAAATACATATTTGGCATTCAGGATTTTATTTATCTTCAAGGACAAGAAGTTGTTCCATCCTTTCTAGCCCATGGTTTATCTGTAGAAGCAAATTGTAAGTGCGTGCTTGGAAGGTTAATTATAAATTGTAGAGAGGGGCCACTTGGCTAAACAGAATAATTAATAAGTGGAATACAAGGTGAAAAAGAAAATAAGGAAGCAGTATTAAATGCTAAAATGGTATGTATGAGTGAGCTTAAGATACGAATTAGGTCTTATTTACTATAGGTATTAACATATTGTTAACAAAACGAGGCCAATAAATCAAAAATGGGGTAATACTAGTTGTAAGTAGTGATATGGTATAAATACATAAAAAATTATAACAGAACAACAGTATATGATTGTCTTAGGCAGTGTAAGTATTAAGTACAGAAAGGAGGAGAAAAAAGTACACCTTTAATTCCCAAGACAGCCAGCTCCCCCAAAGGAACATCCATGTAAATATCTACAGACAAAAGTCATAACTCAAACCCATATAGTATAAAATATAACTTTTATTAAATATATAAACATAAAATATAAAAATATTCTGCACGTCTCCCAAATAGCACAAAGTAGTGTCATATATCAACCTCACTTGTATACAAGATAATATATATAAAGCTAAGTGTGCTTAATACAAGGTCCAAATCCTATAATAGATATATTAAATATGCAAAGTTATAAATAAAGCACACAAAATAATCAATAGGCTATCTCAACCAGTTTCATTGAAGAGTAGGAAGTATGCAACCAGTAGGTGATGAAATAATGTACCACTGTGGCCCTATTTACATACAAATAGTGGATTAGGCAGATAAGGGCCCACTATATACCCACTAATCTGCCTATGAAAGGCTAATCTATACTCCCTATCTGGGACTATTCACACCACTGGTGCACTTACCTACTCTCCAATGAATAATAGGTGAATACCATAGCCAGAGGTACAAACACTACAGTGCAGATCTGTTACTCTCTAAGGAGTGATGTCATCATCGGGAGACACGCAGCTCGGATCCGACGCGCGCGTTTCGCGCCAGCTTCCACAGGGATCATAAGAACTGAAGAGGGCACTTTGGTTTATATAGCGTGAGTAGGACGGTTCAATAAGATCTCTCATCTGTATGTTGTTTGCAATCAACTGTCTTGTGACCAGGGCTATGGAAACAAAAGGAAGTTAGAACTAAAGGTGGAAATGCTTGAATAAGCGCTTAAGGTGGATATATAAAACTGAAATAGTCAAAGATAGACAAAATAAAGTGTCCTCAAACACAATCTTAAATTAGACACAAATAAAGTCTACATAAATAAAGATACAATTGTATCAGGTATAATGTAATATTACCAAAGTATCACAGAAGATATTTAGTATAATATTGCTTGTCCCAATTGTATATGGCATTATTAAGTATATCTAGGAGAAATGGGTTTCAAAACAAGGGGATAGATCAGCGGTTTAATAAATTCCTCAATAAATAAAAGGGAAATAACTTTTAATGGTCAAAGTTGAAAATGCTTAATGAAGCGCTTAGGATGGAAATATAAGGTTAGATAAAATAAAGTGTCCTAAAAAACAATCCTAAATTGCTCACATATAGACACTGAATATATAAAGATACAATTGCATCAGATACAAAATGATGTTGCTAGAATACCGCTAAAGATATTTGAGTGTGGTTATATACAGCAGTAATTGATATATCAAAGAAACATGGATTTCCAAAGCAGGGGGATAAATCAGGGGCTCAAATGAGTCCTCAGTGAAAAAGGGGGGAGATAACTTGTCATGGTCAACTACATTGATTATAAATAACATCTCTAACAGTTCCACTTGATCCAATATAGGATTGAATAGAATCTTGTTACAACACGTAAGTAAGATCAAAAAATATTATTATAGTCACTTAGATAGACTACTGGCATACATACAGCCTTTACAAAAATATGCTGAAGTTGTTATATTCATTGAGTCCACCTGGGACTACAGTGTTAAGTAAAGCTATCCATTTGCTTTCTGCCTTGAGTAGTTCTGATTCAAGATTACCTTTTCTTATCCCCAAACTAATATTTTCCAATACCCAACATTTAAGTATGGGTTTTGAGTGGTGTTTTTCAAAAAAATGTTTCGCTACTGAAGTAAGAGTCTTACCTTTAGCAACATCAGTAATACTATTACGTATATTGCAAAGATGTTCGCCAAGCCTTTTTCTAAGCTCTCTACTAATAATACCAACATATTTCTGTTGGCAAGGACATTGCAAACAATATATAACAGCAGAAGTACCGCAATTGAAAAAACCTTTTAAGTATCTTATTTTTCCAGTTCTATCAGTAATGCTGTTAATTTTGCACATAAAAGGACAAAATTTGCAATGTCCACATCCAAAAGTGCCATCTGGCAAAGGTCTAATATTTTTCTTCTTTTTACAGAAGTGACTCTGAACAAGGATATCACGGATGTTTTTAGATCGTCTCCATCCTGTGTCAATTTTAGCTCCAATCAGAGTTGCTATGTGGGTATCCGTTTTTAAGACATTAATATGTCTATTCAAGATATACTCTATTTTGCGCCAATCCTCATTAAAAGTTGAAATAAATCTAACCGTCTCTTGTGTATTGGTTCTCAACCTGGGAGACAATAAATTGTCTCTTTCGGTGTGAAGAGCTCTATGATAGGCTTTTTTTATAGAGGAATTGCTATACCCTCTATTTTTCAATCGATTCCTCAACTCATCTGCTCTAACTTTGAACAGTTCTGTATTGGAGCAGTTACGTCTTACACGCAGAAATTCCCCTACAGGTATGGCACGAAGAGTCGGAGGGAAATGTGAGCTAGAATGATGTAAAGTGCTATTCGTAGAGGTTGGTTTCCGATAAAGGTCAGTGATAATCCTGCCCTCTTCATCTTTACTGATCGTAATATCCAAAAAATTAATACGTTTATCATCATAGGCATGAGTAAGTTTCAAATTAAGATCATTTGTATTTAGTTTGTTAATGAATGTATCTAGACATTCCTGTGTACCATCCCAAATGATCAAAATATTGTCGATATATTTCAGCCAGATGGTAACATGATCAGTAAATTCAGAATTATCATCAATAAATACCCGTTCTCTTTCCCACCACCCTAAATAGATGTTAGCATAGGTGGGTGCGCATGAAGACCCCATTGCTGTGCCTCTTTTCTGTAAATAAAAAACATCATTGAACACAAAATAATTGTGAGTAAGCGTGTATTTTAACAATCTTAGAACAAAGGTGTTTATATTCTGATCAGCATTTGTAGCCATGGTGAGAAAATATTGCACTGCCTGGCATCCTGCTTCATGTTGAATTGAAGTGTACAGGCTCTCTACATCACAGGTCACTAATAGTGTTTCATGATTCACATTAATGTCATTGAGTCGTTTCAGGACGTCCATAGTATCTCTCACATATGAGGACAGACTCAATACATGCGGACGGAGTTGCAAATCAATAAATTTGCTACCATTCTCACATAGACTACCATTGCCCGAAATAATTGGTCTACCGGGAGGAATCTTATCATTTTTGTGAACCTTAGGTAATAGATAAAGAGTAGCTATTCTGGGTTTGTCAGATAGCAAGAATGTATACTCTTTATCATTAATGATAAGATCATTTTTAGCTTCATCAATGATATTGTTATAGCTTACCACAAAGTCAGTTGTTGGATCACCTAATAGGCGTTCATAACAAGCCTTGTCACTCAGTTGTCTTAATGCCTCTTGAATATACATTTCTGTTGGCCAGATAACAATGTTACCACCTTTATCTGACGGTTTGATGATGACATCGGTCCATTCTTTCAACTCTTTTAAAGCTTGATTTTCATCACGGCTCAAATTACTGATTTTGGTAGGTTGTAACTTGATGATATCTTGGGTCACAGCCTTGACATATACTTCTACTGCAGAGCAGCTGGAAAGAGGTGGATTAAAACGAGATTTAACTTTGATCTTATCATTGGTCATATTGGTCTCCGGTGTTGTTACCAATGGCAGAGGTAATTCTGTATTTGAAGTTCTATCAGAATTTTTTTTTTTTTTAGAATCAATTTGCGTGCAAACAAATTGAGATCTTTAAATACATCAAAAAATTGGTAGTTGTTGCTAGGTGAAAAGGACAATCCTTTTTTCAAAACATTTATTTGTGGGTTAGTAAGTATCTTAGATGATAAATTCAGAATTTGTATCATATCTTCTTTTACCTTCTGACCCCTTTCGTCCAGGTTTCCTTCTGCGGATTGACTGCCCCCTTGTATCCCCATTGTTTGCGATCTCGCAGATTCCTGGTCGATTACCAGTTGTTCTCTTGGAACGGTTCCTCTCCGTCATAAAAGGCTGACCCTGGTCTAAAAAAGAGACCTGTCTTCTACTTGGATGATTACCAGAATTGGTTCTCATATCTTCCTCATCTGTAATTGAGGAATCTAACTCAGTATCTGAGTTATAATATCGTCTACCAGGGTCTACACGAGGTCGCAATTTCCTCCTACTATTATTTCTATGTGTCCAATGGAACACATTGCCATTTTCAAAATCTAATAGATCTCGAATATACTTATGTTTTTTAAGAGATAAGATCTCATTTTCTCTTTTATCAAGATCATGTTGTATTCGTTTATACGTTTTTTTTAAATCCTCCAGGGATTCAAATTGTTTTAAAGTTTTGTTAAGTGAGTTGATTTCTTTATCTAATTCCACCAAAATCTCTTGTTCATAATCTGCCAGTATGGCTATTAGTGTCTCAGAACAGCTTGTAAGGGCTGATTCCCATTTTTCTTTATAAGACTCAAGATGGAAAGTGAAGGATGGAAAAATCTTAACTCTTAGTCCTCTCGGGATAAGGTGTTTAGCTAAATATTTTTCATGACTTACTTTATTCCAAAAAGAATTAAGTTGTTTTCTCAATAGCCCTTCTAAGTTCTTGAGACCCAATTGCCAATCGCCATTAATTGTATCTGATGTACATTTATCAAAAGCTTTATTAGCACCTTCCAAACGTTTACTAGTTCTGGTTTTATAATCTGAATCCAAATCTATTTCAGCCATGATAGAAAATGTTATGAATGATATTCCTTATATTTGATTGATTTATTGATACGGCTACCTAATAGCCAAAAATATAATTAACAAAAAGAGGCCAATAAATCAAAAATGGGGTAATACTAGTTGTAAGTAGTGATATGGTATAAATACATAAAAAATTATAACAGAACAACAGTATATGATTGTCTTAGGCAGTGTAAGTATTAAGTACAGAAAGGAGGAGAAAAAAGTACACCTTTAAT
Source organism: Discoglossus pictus (assembly GCA_027410445.1). Lineage (NCBI taxonomy): Eukaryota > Metazoa > Chordata > Amphibia > Anura > Alytidae > Discoglossus > Discoglossus pictus. Next base: position 314,238,859 of record CM050167.1, read on the forward strand.
TCCCAAGACAGCCACCTCCCCCAAAGGAACATCCATGTAAATATCTACAGACAAAAGTCATAACTCAAACCCATATAGTATAAAATATAACTTTTATTAAATATATAAACATAAAATATAAAAATATTCTGCACGTCTCCCAAATAGCACAAAGTAGTGTCATATATCAACCTCACTTGTATACAACATAATATATATAAAGCTAAGTGTGCTTAATACAAGGTCCAAATACCTATAATAGATATATTAAATATGCAAAGTTATAAATAAAGCACACAAAATAATCAATAGGCTATCTCAACCAGTTTCATTGAAGAGTAGGAAGTATGCAACCAGTAGGTGATGAAATAATGTACCACTGTGGCCCTATTTACATACAAATAGTGGATTAGGCAGATAAGGGCCCACTATTTACCCACTAATCTGCCTATGAAAGGCTAATCTATACTCCCTATCTGGGACTATTCACACCACTGGTGCACTTACCTACTCTCCAATGAATAATAGGTGAATACCATAGCCAGAGGTACAAACACTACAGTGCAGATCTGTTACTCTCTAAGGAGTGATGTCATCATCGGGAGATTACTGATCATTTTACACTCTGAAGTTGAATTTATTATCAGCATCTGTACACATTTTAAACATTTGAATGAGTTCTTAAACAAAAGTTAAGTTTTTAAAAAGTGGTGCATTAAGAAGGGGTTTGGGTTTTTAGAGCACTGGGCTGACTTCTCACTTCAGTAGAATCTCTATAGCAGGGACGGATTGCACCTTAATGAGGGAGCTGGTGTGCTAGGGGAAAGGATGGCAGAATGGCTGGGGTAGTTTTTAAATTAGCAGATGGAGGGAGGGACTAGATAGAAGTAATGGGGTAGAAAGCGTAGAGGGGGTAAGGAATAAATTAACTAGTCATGGGAGAGGAGAAGGGGGAGGGTTAGTATAGTCAATGGGGAGGTATTGAAAAGTAACACAAGTATAGTGTCAGGCACTTCAGAACTACAGACTCCTAACATAAAGTGTATGCTTGCTAATGCCAGCAGCTTTGCAGGAAAAATGGGAGAGTTGGAATTATTAGCAGTTAATGAGAAATGGGGTTTAATAGGCATTACTGAAACATGGTGGGATGACTCTCATGACTGGACTGTTAATCTGGATGGTTACAAACTATTTAGGAAAGATAGGGGCAATGGTTAAAGAGGAGGAGGGATTTGTCTGTATGTCAAGCCTGGATTTAAGCCTAGTCATAGAATATATTTATTCTAGAACTAGCGGTAATGTTGAATGTTTGTGGGTAGAGTTAAATAGTGGAGGAGCAAATTCTAAAAGAATATTGGTAGGAGTACGATATAAAATCTCTAGTATAATTGAAAATGAGGAACTTCAAATATTATTATAGATTGGAAATGCAGCTAAGCATGGGCAAGTTCTATTAATGGGAGATTTTAACTAACCTGGAATAAACTGGGTAAATGAGACCAGAAGTTCAGCTAAGGGGAGCAGATTCTTGAGTACACTCAGGGATCATTATCTGACCCAGGTTATACAAGAGCCTACTAGAAATGAGGCCATCTTGGATTTAATTATCACTAATAATATTGATATAGTATCAAATGTTGAAATAGGGCAACCTTTGGGAAACTGTGATTACAACGCAGTCTCATTTGAGATTGAATTAAAAAAACGAAAGCTCTTAATTTTAAAAGGGCAGATTTTTGTTTTAATATTTTTTATTGTCAAACAAAGCCGTTGTTGTTACAAACATTTTGCTTAATAAAGTTTTACAATGTTTAAGAAGGAATTTGTTTGTTATGCAGGGTATATTATTTGTTTAAAACAATAGAAAACATTTCAACATATTCTATTTTTGAAAGGTTGTAACTAGGTCTTTAACAATCTTGATACAATAAACAATACTGGTTGAGATCTTATGTTGCAAATAACAACACTGAGTTTAGATTTAAATATCAATGTTTCACATAACATATTATAAAAATGGAAAGAAAGGAAAAAATGAACAAACAAACAATACAATAACTTGAACTTAAATTGATATGTATCCTATGAGTACATCAGAATCTTCATATATAATCCAAATATCGTACCTGGTTCGACTAGGAAATGACCGACAACCAGTCACTCACCTAGCTCCTGGGGTCGACGAAGGGGGATATGTTTTTTTTTTAAGAGGAGTTTAAACAGGCTTATTTAGGTAAAGTGTAATTATCTGTTTAAGTAATGCCTATAGCTTGCATTGAGGAGTGCCGTGGTTTCCATATTTCTAAAAATTGAGGGTATGTGTTTGGTAAAGAATGCGACAGTCTGTCATGAATCATTATGGTATTTAAGTTGTTGATTACTTCTTGAAAGTTTAACTGACTGGAGAAAAGCAGAGGTGATACCTATATTTAAGAAGGGAACAAGAGCAAATCCAGGGAATCATAGACCTGTGAGTAGTGATGTCGCGAACATCAAATTTTCGGTTCGCGAATAGCGGATGCGAACTTCCATCAAATGTTCGCGAATGGGCGAAACGGGCGAACCACCATAGACTTCAATGGACAGGCGAATTTCAAAACCCACAGGGACTCTTTCTGGCCACAATAGTGATGGGAAAGTTGTTTCAAGGGGACTAACACCTGGACTGTGGCATGCCGGATGGGGATCCATGGCAAAACTCCCACGGAAAATTACATAGTTGATGCAGAGTCTGGTTTTAAGCCATAAAGGGCATAAATCACCTAACATTCCTAAATTGTTTGGAATAACATGCTTTAAAACATCAGGTATGATGTTGTATCGATCAGGTAGTGTAAGGGTTACACCCGCTTCACAGTAACAGACCAATCTCCCCGTTTAATGCACCGCAAACAACCGCAAACAGTCCCTTTGCACAACCGCAAACTCCCAATTTGCACAAGGTTGGATACCAAGCTAGCCATGTCCCGTTCCTTGTCCTCACTGATGTCATTGAAGGTCTCTTCCTCCACCCAGCCACCAAGGGTCCCCGAAAGGTGACAACAAGCCCCTTGGGACGCCTGCTGTGTTTGGTCTTCCACCTCCTCAAAGCCACCTTCCTCCTCTGACTCCTCTTCTTCAGACTCCTCTCTCTGCGTTGCCTCTGTCTGCGTTACTATCGGTTTAATCCCTGTTACGTCCACTATTAGGGGACGTGTATATGGCATTGATTTTTGGAACAGGGAGATGGAAAAAGATGCTTGGTCGGACCTCTTACTTCAAATTTGGGGCACTGCACGTGCAATCTAAGGTGCCACCAGATATGAGTGTCACTGTGCACTGGCAAAAGTTGGCAGAGTAGATGCAATAGGCTTCACACACACACCTGTAGGCAGGCAATTGCTATTCAATCTATTACAGTAAAAAAAGTGTTGTTTTATTTCACTGAGCACAATATAAGCTGTGAGCCTGACACAGGCAGGCAACTGAAATTAGATTAAAGGAAATAAGGGTTGTTTTTTTTCAATGTATGGTACACCAACTATGACTGGTGAAACAGAGCAGAATATTAGCCTGTCCTTCAGATGGAAGGCTCTGGAAGGGAGTGTATGCTGCTGATTGGCTGGAATGTGTCTGCTGACTGTGAGGTGCAGGGTCAAAGCTTCCTCAATGATAAAGTATAGGGGCGAACCGAAAAGCGAATGTGTTCGCCGTTCGCTGCGAACGCGAACATGCCAAAATCGCAGCGAATAGTCCGCGGGCGAACAGTTCGCGACATCTCTACCTGTGAGCCTCACTTCTGTAGTGGGAAAGCTTTTTGAAGGGTTAATAAGATATAGTGTACAAGAATGCGGCTTCCCTGGTGGTCCAGTGGTTAGGATTCAGTGCTTTCACCTCTGTGACCTGGGTTTGATTCCAATCAGGGAACCAAGAGGTCACACCACCCTAAAGCCATGCAGGGTTGGTCCTGGTACATGGATAAGAGATCACCTAGGAATACCAGGAGCTGTATGCTGTGGCCTACTGGAGAAGGAACGGGCAACCCACTACAGCATCTCTGCCATGAATACTAAGTGGATCAGCATGATGCTGCGTTGTGATCCACAAGGCCACGTAGAATTGGACACTACTGAGCGACGCAACACATACACGAATATGTCTGTTTGAACAAGAGTAGAAGTAGAAGTGAACACAGATTTGTGAGGGATAGGTCATGTCAAACAAACCTGATTATTTTATATGAGGAGTTTAGTAGGAACTTGGATCAAGGCAACTCAGTGGATGTAGTCTTTTTTGATTTTGCAAAGGGTTTTGAGCAATTTTAGATCTCCTCTGATCTCCTCTGCAATATGCGGATTATTGATCCAGAGGAGGGCAAACAGAAAAAAACACATTATTGAAACATTGCTAATTGTCTTAAAAGGGAAAAAAACTAAAATTCCTTCCTGACCCCAGATACTGGCGAGCAGATTCCTCCCCGAATCAATACTCCCTCTCTAATTATCCAGGATAACTCTGAATCCCCTTTTTATTCAAAAATATATCCAACCCCTTTTTAAAGTTATCTTTCGAATCTGCTGTCACCACATCCTTTTGTAGCAAATCCCACAGATAAACCACCTTTACTGTGAAGAAAACTTTTTTCCTTTAAGGTGACATTTTTTTACTTCTAACCTCAAAGGGTATTCTCTTGTAAGTTGGTACAATAAGTTCACTAGACAAAGCCTTATATTGACCCTGGATGTATTTATAAAAGGTAATAAAATTCCCTGTTAGATGCCTATTTTCTAGAGAAAATAAGTTTAATTTGGTTAGTCTTTCTTCATTATAAGTAGAAATTATATATATTAGTTTTGTTGCCCTTCTCTGTACCTTTTCAAGCTCCAAAATGTCATTTTTATTGTACTCCATATTCCAAATGAGGGCGTACTAGGGATTTGTATAATGCCAGAATTATATTTGCTTCCCTTGCTTCTATGCCCATCTTAATACATGTTAATATTTTACTTGGCTTTGCAGATGCCACTTGGCATCGAGCACTGTTACCTAGGTAGGTCGTTGCCCGTTTCTCTAATTTATGTAAATTCCTTTTGAGGGAAAGTACATCATTATCTGATTTAATTACCTCTCACAACTTTGTATTATCAACAAAAATGGAGACAATACTCTCCAGTCCCACTTCTATGTCATTAATAAATATGGTAAAAAAGAGAGGACCAAATACTGAAACCTGAGGAACCCCAATTACCACATTAGTCCAATCTGAGTATGTTCCATTTACAACAACCCTTTGCTTCCAGTTCTCACTCCATGAGCAGATATTTACTGAAATGTATGTATCCCTTAGTTTGCACAGTAGTCTCCTACGAGGCACTGTTTTAAAAGTATTTGCAAAATCCAAAAATACTTATTGCCCTTATCCAAGTTACTACTTGCCTCCTCATCGAAACGTATTAAAATACATTTAAACATATACTTACAATTTTGAGCATGTTTCAGTAGAGTTTGCATTATAATCCCATATATCTAGCAAAAACATAAGAGTCCATATTTGAAAAGAGTAACATTTAGTTAAAGGAATCCTGAAATAACCATATGTTTTCTGCCCTGATGGAGGGTGGAAAACAATAAGAACAAAGTACCTTCCTTCCTAAAATTGCTGCTAAAATAACTGTTTGAAGTAGTTTTCTGCTGCCTCTAAGCTCCAATTGTATCACATGAATACATAATGAGTTGGTGGAACTAATTAAAATCAGCTGTGCAGTGGAAGGAATAAGTTCTCCAGTTGTTCATTAGAGAGATAATTTTTCACCCCTTTCAATATATGTAAAGGAATAGCCTAGTGGTTAAGAAGTTGGGTTGTGATGATGTAATTCCACAAATAATTTCTGATGACTTCATGATCCCTTAAATTATGAAGAATATAATGTTTCTTGTCTAGTACAGCTAAACTCTCTTGAAGTTTTAGGGAAAATAAATATGCCTGCAGACATACAAAACAGATGCAATTTTATTAATTGTTCTTTGTGACAGTATGAAAATGATCTACTCTCGAAACTATGGCACATTTTTGGAGGCACAGCAGAGATTAATTCAAGAAAACTAATTCTGCTGAAAAGGCTGTGAGAGAAACTGTTGAGGTGGGCACAGAGCAACTGGTCATTAGCCTTCATGAAGTTGGGCATGCTAGCATCAACAATGCTTCATTCAGGCGACCCAGAGCTTATACAACATTGACAATCATTGAAAAATAGGAAGTGATTGTTGAAAAATGCACAGAAAAAGTTTAATAAAGTTTTTTTCTTATCAAACCATACCTAACTATTCTTTAAATACCCTTTATAGCTCCACTAAATGGTCACATGTGAGATACAAAGAACAGAGGCTGTTTTGTAGCTATTAATTCAAGAAATCATATTGGGAGCAGTAAATAGAGACGTCATTATCACACGTTTACATGACAAGATACCCAGGAGCATAGTGTAGTAATCAATGCAACTAGTGTTGCAGAGAGTGGGAGGAGTCAAATGGCACGAAGTAATGTTTGAAGACAAGAGTGTTTAAATGTAAAAAACTATTGTGAGGTCTGGACATGTAAACCTGTTATTCCATTGACATAAAATGATAGTCATAATTCAAATATATTACATGCAGATATGTGTGAATTAGGTGAACTTCTTGAAAGCTTTTGTGTACTACTGAATAATACCATATACGTGAAACTACGTTCTATTACATTCACTAAGACGTTGGTTGTACCCATAATCAGTGTAACTTTTGCCTGGGAGTTGGAGGTAGCCTAAAGCTATTAATGAAGTGGGGGACAACAGTAAATAATAGAAGAAATGCCAGACATGCTAAGGTGGTCGAAAACCACAATTCCAGTGTTAGAGCAAGTCAATGGTTGTGACAAAGCTGCTTGTTTGAGAAGTTTAGTTCAGCTGGTATACAGCTTTATGGATAGGGCTCTATATAAGCACACAGCATTTTTTTTTACAGAAGTTTTTAGTTAGTGAAGACCTTGCTTTTGGATAGAAGTTCACTAACTAAAAACTTCTGTAAAAAAAAGATGCTCTGTCCTAATATAGAGCCCTATTCAATTGACCGAATCACAATTTAATAAGGCTGTTAGTCTCTATCTGTTCTGATGGGAGACTTGTGAAATTAACCTTATCTGTTATTAAACTGTATGTTTCAGCTTCCCAATATACAGATATTCCTACTGTTGAGATTAAAAGGGCATTGAACTAATCAAACCTGCTGTACGCCATCAAGGGCCAGTTTTACAATCATGTCAGAAAGTTTTTTTTTAAACTGATAAAGAACTGACTATAGATTATTATTTTTAGTTGTTGCTTACCAGATGTGCAATACAATGGCAAATGTGTTATAGAACTATAGGTTGTGAGTTCAAATGACAATTATTCCCTTTTGCATTATTATTTTTAACCTATACAGCTTGTAAAATAATGCTGTGGATTATGTATTATGTGGATGAAGGGGAGGAATAAATCAGTCTAAAACCATAATTTAGCAGCAATTTCAAAAATATAAGTACCTCCTCAAATATGTTTTCCTGCCATTTATTTGATTTTGCAGAGCATATCTGGTGACTTCCGTGTCCCTTTAATGCAGATAAGAGAGGCATGAAGATCTGTCATAAAAAAATGTATTTAGGTAAAAGTGGAATTAATATAACTAACAAATGAAAACATGTCACCTATTTAACCATTATAATGTTGCTATCACAAATATATGTAAACAATGCTTATTAGTTAGGGCACATTAGTCAAAAAAAAATTTCAGTTTTTGACAACTTAACAATAGCGAGCTGTGTGTGTTCTTGCTCTGTTTTCTCGGAATATACCGTAAATGTTTTTTCATTTCCATCTGATGAATTGAAACTGAGACTCACACCACAAGGAACCAGCAGCCAATGCGGTTGTTTTCTAATTAAGTCAATATTTCACTACTTGAAATCAAAAATTATTTATGCAAATATAAAGAAAATGAGTGTGTTTACTATTTTTTGCTTTTTAGAGTGAAACTGCAGTCACAAAATAACCGCAAATTGTAAAAAATATTATAATATTGTTACTGAACTCATAACTATTGGAAACAAAGTTGAGTTCCCTGTGCAATACTTTGAGACCCTTTATGAAAGTCATCAGGTAGAGGATTGAAAGCATTGTGATAAGAGTGTTTTCCTTTTAAAGATTGCAGCAAATTTTTGCTCCGTTTTTGACTGCTTATATGCAACCCTGAATTACCTGTATGCATAATGAGCTGCATTGGCCAGTGGAACTAATTAGATCTGGCTGTGCAGGCTGAGCAAGAAAGTCTTACATTTCCTGTGTTAGTTATATGTTTTTTTTTTCATCCAATGCTGGTTCTAGAGAGATATACAAACTGGTTAAAGCAATTTCTTTTATGTGGAAGTATAGAAACCACTTTTTCGGAATATCTGCTATTGAAACAAATGGCAAACAGGTTGTACTCCCAAAAAAACTATTCACATTAATCTTTACTTTGGTTGGGCGGTTACATTTATATGTCATGGGGGTTCTTACAGGACATCCGTGACAAAGGGGTTAATAGTGTGTGCCATGAAGGTCCTGTAAGGAACTCATGACATACCGTATATGACTAGATAGAGCATCCATGGCATGTATCTTAAACTTACATGCCAGGACCTCCATTGTATATATGTTTTTATTAGATTCCTGTAAGGACCTCTATGGCATCTGGGCACAGTTTTAGTGTTATGGAGGTTCTTGCAGGACCTCCATGGCTAGGTTACTTATATGCCACTGGGTCCTTACATAAGGGCTAATACAGATGATTATAGCATCAGTTATGCCTCAAGTCATTTTCTGGGGGATTTTTAAGCCTCTATGGGTGGTCATCATACACAGAGTGGAAAACAAGGCTTATGCTCAATAAGTAAGTTGAGTGAAGCACCAGTAGATCTGATTGGGATGGCTTGGAGGGAAGTTTAAATGTGACAGCTAGCGCTAAATTGCCAGCGCAGCTCATTTTACACTATTCAGAGCTGCCTTCATGCAGTGCTGAATGTAAGCTGGATTTGAATTGATAGGTTGGCAGGTTACATGCGAATTGTAATGGGGCCCATATTTAGCCTAGCATTTCAGTAACACAACAGACACACAACATAATGTGAATGCAGCAGTGATTCACTGCAGATCAAAGCAAAACGACATTATTATATTAAAAATATTAGTCCAAGTTATGCAAAATAGAGTTTTTCACTGGTATACATTTATAAAGTGACATCTAAACATTGTGACGTAGAAAAAAAAATAAAGCATTTTTTCCTTTGTCAACTTTAATGTAGCAATACACAATCAGAACTCCAATATGATTGCCCCCAAATCCTCCCTCTTCTCAATGAATTGATTTAAACAGGATAGCTATCTGGGGGATGTCCTCCAGTACCATTAATGAAGATGGGAATACTGCTACTGCAAAAATCTATAATCTTCATCCAAACTTTCAGTTAAATTAAAAATAGTCAAAAAAAGACTTTTTGGTAAGTCAAATAAACATATAAATATAGATAAAAATTCCAATAAAAATATTTAAACACAAGCTTAAGAAAACCACTCCCTTTCATCACTGTAAAATAAATGTAATGGTATTGCTTTATGAAAAGGACTTGTGTTTTTTGACCTGAATGGAACACCTAAAGAGCTTTCAGAAGCACTGCTATTGTGTGATGATCCTTTCTTGCCTAGTTCCTTTTTGGAAAGAGATAGCTCTTAATGAACAGAGAAGTGGTTTCCATGTGTTTTTCATCTTGGCAGGACCTCTTGGCAGAACACTATTTTTTTCTGTCTGCTGTTTAACATTTTCTATACCATAATATAGCATTGCCTGCACATGTTTAAACTATATAATACAGAACATATGCGTTTAGCACTATTTATTTGTGCAATTTTATGTAATCTGTAGGTGAAAGCTTTGTGTATAGTAATTAACACTCAGTATAGTTTAGATTTCAAGTAAAGGCTGTGCGTAACCACACAAAAACAATTAAATATGTTCAAATTTCAGCATAATACATAACAATATTAGTAAGTTTGTGCAGGAATCTTGTCCTCTTTACGTAATTGCTTTTCCTGTCAGATGTATCTTGGCAGGTTGACAGAACAAGTTGTATAAAGTATTAAAGACTTAAGGACAAGACATGAAGAAGAGAGAGCTAGAATTGAATAGAAAAGCATGATGAACAATAAGGTACACAGCCACATAAACTCTCAAACAAACAAAACCACATGCATCATACAAGACAGGCCATCTGTTGTCATACGCTCCAAAAACAACCAAATTTCAAATGTCAGCTCTCCAGTCAAGCTTATCCCACAATACTCCAGGAAGAAAGTAGGAACCTCAAGGTCTGAAAATAGTTCCCAAGAACAAAGTGGGGAGTGTGTGACTTATTCCCGCAGATAACGTTGTTCTCTCGATGAGACATCCTTCCAGCACTGCCAACGTATCAAGTTCAGATATATCTATGCTCATTTTTCAGGTCAATAAACCAGATTTTGAGCCTGTACAGTATACATTTGCACTTTTGTGACCAGATGTCAATTTATACCAGTACTCGAGTGAGATAGAAGCCATTAGTAAAATGAAAAAAAAACTAATTTATAGACACTAAAAAGAGACTCACACAGAGGAACATAGGGACAATACAGGACAATAAATACAATAAAACAATACAAAGGCAGTCAAGGCCAATTAGTAGGTGTTTCATTGCTCCACAATAGTTTTAGCCTTATGAAATTTAGTTAGACTTAAAACATAGATCATGTTACAGTTGGGAGTCTTTTTGAGTAAGTCTCTAGAAGCTTTGCACATCTGGATCCTGCAATTTTGCCCATTCTTCCTGGCAAAATTGATCAAGTTGTCAGATTGGATGGGCACCACTCATGAATAGCAATTTTCAAGTTGTGTCACAGACTTACAGCCTTATTAAATTGCAATTCTGTACAGAAGTTTTTAGTTAGTGAACTTCTATCCAAAAGCAAGGTCTTCACTAACTAAAAACTTCTGTAAACAAATATGCAGTGTGCTTATATAGATCCCTATTCAATTGGCCAAATCACAATTTAATAAGGCTGTTGATGCCACTACCGCTAAAGTTTACTTTTGGTAATCAGATAAGAGAACGTTTTACCATGTGTTTGGCCAAAGCACACCCTTGCCATAAAGCCCGGCTTTGTGTAATGTCCAGGTTATAGTTGTTGCATAGACGGTGTCTCTAATTTCCCCTGTGAATCTCTCCTCCTCTTTCAGAGTTAATATTGTCAACTTGAGTGCTTCTCTGAAAAATGTAATCTTTCTCTAGTCAATTAGTTATGCTGGATAGTCATTGATGCGCCATATTGGCCTCAGTTTTAATAATGGGTTTAACAGTGTTCTGGGGAAACTTTCAAGTTTGGAAAGTTTATTGTATAACCCAATATTATATATTGCTTCTCTAGAACTTTCTACCGACTTTGATACTGTTTTAGATATTCTCTCTAACAATCTCTGTGGCCTTCCAATATATTGTGAGATTACATGGCACTTTCATAGTGCACAGGTAGACTCCATTACATGACCTCTATGTGGTTGCACCAGATATTATTTGAAGATTTTACAGCATAGTAGGCAAACAAATATGCAATGAAGACTATTACATTTTTGAAACATATATAGATTAATTATACTTTGATATTATGAACTATTTTGTATAGATTAGTACCATAAACCAATGAAATAATATTAATTTCAGGTTATAACAATAAAAAGTGTGGAGAAGGTGATGAATACTTACACACTAAAAGTATAGCACTGAAATAGAAAAATACATTTACATTCATAGTAGGATGAGGTTGGAATAGTCTGATACATGTCCAAGCACCTCTCTACCTACTTAAGAGATTTAAAGAAACTTTATATTTGTGTCAACCTTGCTTTAAAATGTCTTTTCTTATGTTCATTAGTGGTACTTTTATTAATATATGAATAAAAATTATAAAAACTGACTTAATACAAGTGAAAGTTGTACTAAAATGGCAAAATGTTGCATTATACTGCCATCTAGAGAATATAGAGAAAACTACTAATCGTATGTAACTACTTTCTGATATAACATTATGGAAACACACGTCTTTGCCAATTTAATAAAATCAGCTGCAATATTAAAATATATGGTATTTGGCATTATAGTACAAAAATATAAAACAATTATTTTATTCATAACATGCTAATTGTGACAGGCTATGAACTGGAGGAGGATAGGAAGTGTTGCCTATTATGTTGGTTACTTATGACAGTATGAGAGCTAAGAACCTACATTTGTGAGTAACAATGAGACAACAAGGTAGTCAGAATAGGGTTAAAGGGAAATAACAGTGACGAGACACCCAGAAGAAGCAGATACACAAGAGCTGGAGCAGAATTTGGGACAGAATCACATACATTATTGTTTTGTTATAGATTTTGATCATAGGTGTTTTTTATTTTGGAGCAAAGTTATTTATATTATGTTAATCTTGTAGAATGTTATAAAAAAAATGTATTTGGACATCAATGTTCTGAGTAAAGTGTACAGATGCTCAGCAGCAGAAGGGTTAACACCTGCAGCATTGCTCGCTTCAACCAGTCAGTTGGGCCTGTACTGTCAGACATTTTCTCCAGTAAGAAGAGACACATGTTCAGCTGTGAGAATTATTTTCACATTTAATTCAATATTTTGAAAATTAGAGTATTCTTTCTCCTCAGAAAAATGGATATAAAAAGTCTACACACCCCTGTTAAAATGTCAGGTTTCTGTGCTGTAAAAAAATGAGACAAAGATAAATAATTTCAGAACTTTTTCCACCTTTAATGTGACCTATAAACTGTACAACTCAATTGAAAAACAAACAAATCTTTTAGGTAGATGAAAGAAAAAATATAAAAATAAAATAATATGGTTGCATAAGTATGCACACCCTTAAACTAATACTTTGTCAAAGCACCTTTTGATTTTATTACAGCACTCAGTCTTTTTGGGTATGAGTCTATCAGCATGGCACATTTTGACTTGGCAAGATTTGCCCACTCTTCTTTGCAAAAACACTCCAAATCTGTCAGATTGCTAGGGCATCTCCTGTGCACAGCCCTCTTCAGATCACCCCACAGATTTTCAATCGGATTCAGGTCTGGGCTCTTCCTGGACCATTCCAAAACTTTAATCTTCTTCTGGTGAAGTCATTCCTCTGTTGATATGGATGTATGCTTTGGGTCGTTGTCATGCTGAAAGATGAAGTTCCTCTTCATGTTCAGCTTTCTAGCAGAAGCCTGAAGGTTTTGTGCCATCCTTTCTTGGATGTTTTTCTTCGTAAGAAAAGGCTTTTGTCTTGCCACTCTACCCCATAGCCCAGATATATGAAGAATACGGGAGATTGTTGTCACATGTACCACACAGCCAGTACTTGCCAGATATTCCTGCAGCTCCTTTAATGTTGCTGTAGGCCTCTTGGTAGCCTCCCAGACCAGTTTTCTTCTCGTATTTTCATCAATTTTGGAGGGAGCTCCAGTTCTTGGTAATGTCACTGTTGTGCCATATTTTCTCCACTTGATGATGACTGCCTTCACTGTGTTCCATGGTATATCTAATGCCTTGGAAATTATTTTGTACCATTCTCCTGACTGATACCTTTTAACAATGAGATCCCTCTGATGCTTTGGAAGCTCTCTGTGGACCATGGCTTTTGCTGTGGGATGTGACTAAGAACATTTCAGGAAAGACCAACTAGAGCAGCTGAACTTTATTTGGGGTTAATCAGAGGCACTTTAAATAATGGCAGGTGTATGCTGACTCCTATTTAACACGATTTGGAATCTGAACACAGCTACATCCCCAGTTATAGGAGGGTGTGCAGACTTATGCAACCTCATTATTTTTATTTTTTATTTTTTCTTCCCTCCACCTAAAATATTTCAGTTTGTTTTTCAATTGAGTTGTACAGTTTATAGGTCACATTAAAGGTGGAAAAAGTTCTGAAATGATTTATCTTTGTCTCATTTTTTTACAGCACAGAAACCTGACATTTTAACAGGGGTATGTAGACTTTTTATATCCACTGTAGGAAAGCTACTTTATATTCACATGTTCTCCTTACTAGTGAGAACTTTATTAGTTGTGAGGTGGGAGCTCTCCATTTTCTATTTTATTCGATGGAACCTATTTATGGTATGATGAGATCTCTACATCCTCCGTACCAGGCCCCATTGAACATGAACATTAGAGAATTCTCACTTTAATGCTGATAACTTACCCAAAAGAAATTATGTATATTTGTTCATGACATTTGTTTTAATTTTTTGATAGCTACAAGCCGATCATTTAAAGAATCACTGTACAATGTAAAAAACATTGTTTGAAACCTTTGAGTCTGAGGAAAAAAATATTAACCTAGCTTTCAATTAGAAATAAATAAATGTTTATGCCTTCGCTGGACCCTGGATGAATCCATGATACGTAGGTGGAAGTTGTATATCTGAAAGGGACATTTACATTTCTGGATGTATATATCGATGCAACTTATTGGCTAATTCGGGTAAAGGGATGTGGTGTCATATTCAGTCTTATCCAATTATCTTAATAAAGGATCTCTGTTCCATAATTACCGACCCCCCTCCAGGTGAAAGTGAAACAAATACCATCATGATGCAGCTCTGATGAAGTGATGCAACAAATGCAAAATGTATTCCTATTTTTATAAATAAAGTCTTCATAACATGTATGAGGGTTCAGTACCAGATAATAAATAAACACTCAACACAGGGATCAGTTAATCAGTTATACTAAGGTTGTTGATATTATATCCATGTATATTATTTTATATATATATATATATATATATATATATATATATATATATATATATAAATAAATAAATATATATATATATATATATATAAATAAATAATTGAGGTAGCCGTGAATGTCCAGTAATCCAGTTGAATAATAAGAGTATTGCAGTGAATAGTGATACCTTTTTTATTGTACAAACATATTCATAATAAAGCGACAAGCTTTCGAGAGATAATGCCTCTCTTTATCAAGTCAAAAAGCGATACTGATACAAGTATGAACTAAAAACAGCAAACAGAAAGAGAAAAAAATAAACTGGAAAAACAAGAAAGACAAAATTCATTGGGCAGAGTTAAGTGAGTGGTCTGTCTCTCATTTAACTCTGCCCAATGAATTTTGCCTTTCTTTTTTCCAATTTTTTTCTCTCTTTCTGTTCGCTGTTTTTAGTTCATACTTGTATCAGTATCGCTTTTTGACTTCATAATATATTCACATTTGGATAATTTCTGTGTAAAGATTTTTCCAGTTTCTCACTTAAATAGGATTTCAGTTGGTAATTGTTTTCTGTTAAGAGACATTACTTGATTCTTCCTTAAATCTTAAGAGATTTTGAGCCTCATTCAATTAAAAGCCTGCATCTCGTGGTATACAGGCCGCATGTCTGCGGGCCTGCTGCGGGCTCGCACTCTGCTACAATTACGGTGCTATTCAATTGAACAAGCCCACAAGTTACAGGCCGAAAGCCAAAACCGTAAACCATACACTCGTACGTAGCAGTTCAGGGCAGGAACATGATCAATTAAGCAAGGCCATAACTACCCATTTAGAAACAGCAAATAGTAAATGAGACTGTTATCATGACATCAGTAAAGCAAGGAGGTTACATGCCAATCAATTAGCGTTTAGAGGTACAATATGCAACCAGACTCGCAAAACCGCAAAATAAAAAATAATAAAAATGAATGCTGATACTGTTCTAGTCCATATGTATTAACTCATTGATTCCTGAGATTAATATAACCCCGAATTGAAACATAACAATAAATGATTTTTGATTGGCGATTTGCAAGCTTGAGACTTTTGTGCAATTAATTATAATGTCTTACATCGCTTTCCCCTTCATTTACAGAGCAATGTTTTTAACCCCTTTGCGAGTCCTCTCTAGTACTCGTAGGATTTTCTCCTACATTTGCCGTTTACCAGTGTGAAAACATTTGCGGGCTTGGGGAATTGTAGCAATTAAATAGCGATTTATGATTTTAGGGTTTGTAAGTTTTGCGGACATGAAAGATCAAAGGCTTCGATGGCCTGTAAGTTCCGGTTTTAACAACCACAGGGATTTCAGTCCCGTAACACGTAGGCCGTTTGCGGCTCGCAAGAAAACGCCAATTGAATAGCAAATTAACTTACGGCCTCCATTAGGGGCTACTGTAATTTACAATTTTTTAATGAGGCTCTAAGTTTATAACTCAGAAGAAGAATCCCTAAAAGTTACAATTGGTAAATAGTCATATATTCTATGGGAATGTTTTTCTGTAGATTATAGTGTCTGCTTCCCAATTAATAAATGTGTCTATGGTATGTAACATATGACAGTTTTACATTGAAATGTCAAAATGTAAGTAGATAGGGTTAATTTTATGAGTTAAGGTCAAAAGGTTTTTAGGTGATTTTATTTACATTTTTGATTAATTTGAAGATACATGGGTGCCATCTGGTGTTCCAAGATATTAATTAACACTTAATAAGTCTATGAGACATGTATACATTTTCGTATTGGCTAACAACAATGCCTACCATTCTTGTCTTTTATCATGCCCAATTTGGAATGAAAGTTTCCTTTGAGACTCCCAATTTTCTGGAAAAGATCTTTTGACTTTCCCATTCACTTACCTTCTTCTATCTCTTTGCATCATTCCTTATAGAATGTCTCCTTGGCTCTTCTTACAATCCTTTAGAATTACACATTCAGTTTGACAAATATTTTCCTATCTCCACTACCTTTCAATTTCCTTCTTTCCTGTGCTATTTTCAAACTGTCATCAGACAGCCAGTTTTCTTTCTTTTGGGGATATTTCTTGTTGCTGTTTTCTGGATAATGTCACAAACTTCTGACTAACGTTCTTCAGGCATTCTTTCTACCATGTCCAGCCTCTTAAATCTATTCTTTATCTCCACCGAATATTCAAAGGGGATATTATTTATTTCAGATTTGTTTGGTCTGGTGATTTCCCTCTTTTCCACAGTTTAATTCTGAACCTTGCAATAAGCTCATAATCTGAGCCGATAATGATGAAGCCACTGCTCTTCCCTAGTAATGTGGTAGGCACCTTCTAACTGGAGGGGTTCATCTTCCAGTGCCATATCATTCTGTATCTGGTTGTGCTTATCCCTACAATTTTCTTGGCAAAGATACTGGTGTGGGTTGCCAGTCCACTCTCCTGTGGACTGTGATTTGTCTGAACTCTCTGCTATGAAGGGGATATATATATATATATGTACAGTATATATATATATATACATATATATATATATATATATATATATATAGATTGATATATACGTGTGCATATACATATTTATACACACACACGTATATATATATATATATATATATATATATATATATATATATATATATATACACAGGTACCGTATATACTTGAGTATAAGCTGACCCGAGTATAAGCCGAGGCACCCATTGTACCACAAAATACTGGGTAAAATGAGTGACTCGAGTATAAGCCGAGGGTGGGAAATGTGCTGTCCCCTGTGTCCCTCTTGTGCCGTCTGTGTCCCCCTCTCTCTCCGTGTCTCTTCTCCCCTCTCCCTTCCCTGTGTCTCTTCTCCCCTCTCCCTTCCCTGTGTCTCTTCCAACCTCTCCCTTCCCTGTGTCTCTTCCCCCCTCCCTTATCACCCTCCTAAACCCCAGTCCTCAACCTCCTTCCTCATTCTCAACCTCCCTCCTCATCCTCCCTCCTCATCCTCAACCTCCCTCCTCAACCTCCCTCCTCATCCTCCCTCCTCAACCTCCCTCCTCATCCTCCCTCCTCAACCTCCCTCCTCATCCTCAACCTCCCTCCTCATCCTCAACTCCCTCCTCAACCTCCCTCCTCAACCTCCCTCCTCATCCTCCCTCCTCAACCCCCCTCCTCAACCCCCCCCTTCCTCAACCCCCCTCCTCAACCCCCCATGCTCATCCTCTCTCCTAAACCCCCATCCTCAACCCCCCATCCTCAACCCCCCTCCTCAACCTCAACCCCCCTCCTCAAACCCTCATCCTCAACCCCCCTCCTCTTTCTCAACCTCCCTCCTCAACCCCCCATCCTCAACCTCTTCCTCAACCTCCCTTCTCAACCCCCATCCTCAAGCCCCCATCCTCATCCTCCCTCCTCAACCCCCCATCCTCAACCTCAACCCTCCTCAACCTCAACCCCCCCTCAACCTCAACCCCCCTCCTCAATTCCCCTCCTCAACCTCCCTCCTCAACCCCCCCATCCTCAACCCCCCATCCTCATCCTCTCTCCTCAACCCCCTATCCTCAACCACCCTCCTCAACCCCTCCTCCTCAACCTCCCTTCTCATCTTCAACCTCCCTCCTCAACTCCCTCCTTAACCCCCCATCCTCAACTCCCTCCTCAACCTTCCTCCTCAACCCCCCCTCCTCAACCCCCTCCTCAACTCCCCATCCTCATCCTCCCTCCTCAACCTCAACCCCTCTCAACCCCCCTCTTCAACCTCAACCCCCCTCAACCCCAACCCACCTCCTCAACCTCCCCCCTCAATCCCCCTCAACCCCAACCCCCCTCCTCAACCCACCATCCTCAACCCCCCTCCTCAACCCCTCCTCCTCATCCTCAACCTCCCTCCTCATACTCAACCTCCCTCCTCATCCTCCCTCCTCAACCTCCCCATCCTCAACCCCCTCCTCAACCCCGCCATCCTCAACCCCCATCCTCAACCTCCCTCCTCAACCTCAACCCCCTCCTCAACCTCAACCCCCCTCAACCCCAACCCACCTCCTCAACCTCCCCCCTCAATCCCCAACCCCTCTCCTCAACCCCCCTCCTCAACCTAAACCCCCCTCAACCCCACTCCTACACCTAAACCCCTCTCAACCCCCCTCCTCCACCTAAACCAGCCTAAATACCTCCCCCCTCTCCCCTCACTTACCTGCTTGTGCTCCGGGCCTCCGCTCCTTGTCGTGCCGCATCATTAGCATATACCGGGTGCTGTGGTCTTTCCAGACAATTTAAAAGACATTATGGAAAGAGACAAATATTCTCCAGAACTAGTATTCAATGTTGATGAGACTGGACTGTTCTGGAAGCGAATGCCAAGGCTCAACTTCATATCTCGCAAGCAGAAGCGAGCACTGGGGTTCAAAGCAGCCAAAGTCAGAACAGCCAAAAAGCAGCCAAAAAGGAACAATCTTCACCCAGATCTCCGGCCCATTGAATATGCTGATTTAAATAGGAATGGCCATGCTACTTAAATTATCAAAGATTTCATTGAGGCCCACACAGGTACAAATGGTATGACTTTAGGCAGAAAAACAGTGCTTATAAGCTCTTCTTAAGAAAATAAAGTATATAAAAGTAAAGAGACACATATGTATATTATATTCCTAGTGAAATCCAGAAACCTTCCATGTTGCTTTAAGAGAAACACACCAAACATTTTCAGGCCAGACCATGCTAGTAAAAATACATATCCATGGTAGAGGCCGGATACACAACATATCTGCCTGTTGCATTGTGTTACCACATTAAAGTCTTTAAGTTGAAATCAACCTGTTGTTGGGATGACAGTATCCCTTTAAGTAACACAAGCCAAATAACATGAGACATAGAAATCATGCTGTATATGTACATGTCTTTCTCATGTCTGTACTCATAACTGGATAAGTCCAAGTAAGTGAACAAGGCAATACAGTAATTAGTCTGCATTTTTTCTCCTTGAAGCCATGGTCACATTATGCTGTGTCTAATACAAAGTCAGATTTGGCAGCTGCCTTAAAACTATGCAAGATCTGTGTAGCTCATTATTTATAATTCCTTGTAATAAAATTTAGCTTTAGAGGTCTACAGAGAGCATTGTACTGTTGGAGATCATTACAGGTAATCACAAGCAATAAAATATAGCGTCATAGGTCTACAGAGAGCAGGGTGTCACTTCCCAAAAAGCACATAATTTTATCCACATTTGCAATGCTCTGTGAATCTGTAACTCATTTTGGTAGATACGCTTTTGAATAAAACATTGAATAAATCAATAAAGAGAGAACAGACTTCAAAGAGGAATAAATACGACACCCTGACAGTGATATAGCTGACAGTAAAGATGAGAGGAGGCTGACACTAGCACAGATCATTGTATATCATCCACACTCTACCAGTCGTTAGATATATCCTTGTAACCTGTTCATACCAGGCAGACAGAGCAATAGATTAAACTCATATGTGGTTATAAATATATAAATAGTGATTCTGATGGCAGATTAAAACCAATGGTCTCATCTAGACTGCACTATTCTATTATGGGCCTCATTCAATTGTGATTCGGCCAATTGAATAGGGCTCTTTATAAGCACAGAGCATATTTTTTTTTACAGAAGTTGTTAGTTGATCTTCTATCCAAACGCAAGCTAACTAAAAACTTCTGTCAAAAATGATTGCTATTTGCTTATATAGAGCCATTTTCAATTGGCCAAATCGCAATTGAATGAGGCCCTATGTACATAAAAAAATACTCTAAAATAAATCTTTAGAATAGCTCATACATACCTAAAACATTCTTGAGCTCCTTTACTGTTTTTGTACTGTGTTGTTAACTATCCCAAAATATACATATGAAAGGAACACGGTATGTTGTTTAAAAGATTGATGTCTGGCAGTAATCTAATTAAGTAGGGAAAAGATCATAAAGGATTTAATTAAAAATATGTAGTATCTTTGCTGGTCCATAGGGGTATCCATAATACTTTGGTGAAGATTGTTCATGTGAGGGGAGACATTTACATTTCTACAGGAGTAGGGCTTGCAACCTCCTGCTTCTGAGCATGTGCAGAAGAATAGAATACTGTAGGTATCAAATATTAAAACCTGAACTCATGTCTCTAATCCACTGCTGATTAGAAATCATGCTTTCTCACACTCAGAGCAAGGAGAAAGTACCAGAAACAGACAAGAATGATCTTTTTATATACAAGCATATTCTCCTGAAAATAATATTTTATGCCGATGGTTTCACCACTGCCAATGTTCTTAATTTATGACTTTCTTCACAAATATGTGAAGCTTTTCCTAAACTACACTGACCTTTAAAGTCATGAAGTCTTTCCTTGTAAAGTTTGTTTTTTAAACCATACATCACTTTAGACAACTTTCCTTGAAGTGCTACACATGTATTTACTTTCTTTTATAAAATAGTGTCTTCAAAACTGAATCCTCAGAGCTTGGAGAAGGGGGTGCACACCTCTCCCGGACAGGGAGCTCCGCCAAAGGAAGAAAGCAATGCCTGGCAGGTGCAGCACAGGCACCGAAGAGGTGCTGGAAGTGAGTGGACTGAGACCGGCGGCTCCAGGCACCCGGATCCCCGACTTTGGAGGTAGGAGAGGCGGCCGTGGGGGCT
Organism: Discoglossus pictus; assembly: GCA_027410445.1. NCBI lineage: Eukaryota > Metazoa > Chordata > Amphibia > Anura > Alytidae > Discoglossus > Discoglossus pictus. The sequence continues at coordinate 314,260,322 of CM050167.1, forward strand.
GTAGAAGGGAGGAAGAAGCCGCCATCTTGGGGCACGTGTGGCGAGGGCCAAGCTACCCGACGGGATCCCCAGGGCATAGACTGAGGTGAGGCACCTGCAGAGGGGTGACTAGAGGGACTGGCAGAGGCCAGGGCGGCGGGAGAACCAGCGGGAAGATGGGAGGCCGCCATTTTGGGTCCCCACGAGGCAGGCCTGGAAAATCCCAGTACCAACCTCATCTCAAGCTAGAGCAGCTTAATAAAAGGAGAGCTAGCTCCACAAGACTCAACACCCTCACCTGCCCAACACTACTGTAAATACCTCCCTATCCTGCAAAAGCTAGAAGACACCCTTTTGGAGTAAACACTGGGCCAGAAGGGCTCCTTCACTTGAATCCCTCATTCCCCACAAGCCCTACCAGGACTCTGTTTTATTTTGAGAGCATCCAACTCAGGAGCTGTGTACTTACACCTTGATTGGGGACATTGCAACTTTAATGAGTCTTGACATTCTACCAGACCCAGGCCCGCGAAGAAGCAGCCGCCATCTTGCGGCATAACGAGGTGAGCCTAAGATCTACCCCTGTGCCCAGACATCTACCTCTGTGCCCAAACAAGCCACTGTCCACTAATAAGCAGCCCAGAAACCCTAAACCTCAAGAGGAGGTATATCTACAGAGCAGTGTGAGCTGAACACAGCCAGCCATGATATCCTCCAGACTCTGCAAGTTGTACCCTAACAAAAGGAGGCTGCATTAAAGGCCCAGAAAATATTGCAACTTTGCCACTACTAAAAGCCCTGCAAACCTGGGAGCACTAAAGGGAGGCTTTACTATTCCCGGGTCCAAAGGACTCAGGTACCTATACAGTTAAAACATTTTCAAAGCTCACTGTGAGGCAGCTGCTTAAGATTGCTGTAGTCTCAAGCTGCCACCCTATGGACACATAGCAAAACTGCAGCAGACTTGCAACATGAGAGCTGGGCTGGCTGCGTTCTACACACCTACCCCTGCAACAAGCTACAAAGGCCAATGTGACTCCCTAAATCAAGAGATGTAAAAGCCCCCCGATAAGAAGTCCTGACTGACAAGCAATCACAAGCTACTCTGTGTGGGATCACAGCCTTGGATCTGACCAGCTTGATGTGACACAGCAATTATAACTATACGCTCCTGAACGGCTTACAAGCAGAGGGGAAAAGAGGACGAATTCTACAGCTCTCTGTTTAGTTCAAAGCTCCACGGTACAGCAATGAAGAAGAGTAAAAGGGCCCCCTCAGCTAAGGGCATCCGTGAGCACTTCTCACCTAAGGCGGCCAAGCCCGTGTCTCCAGTGGAATCTGCTTCAGACCACTCAGACTCATCTGACCAAGAGGAGGCCTCTAAGAAAACAAGGCAACATATCGACTAGATCCATTGTAACTATTGAGCAGCTCTTAACCAAGGCAATAGAGCCTTTGAGGAATGACCTGAAAGAGCTGGGGCAGAGGACCCAATTACTGGAGGAGATGGTGGATCAAATTGGAGAGGCGCAGCAGCATGACAAGGGCCCAGATAACTCTAGTCTACAAGTGTATGAAGACCTGTCCCCCAATACGCTAGACAGGAGGAGGCAGATGAAACCTGTTCTGGCGATCATTCAGCAGAACAAATTGCAGAATTACCCCTTTGCCTTCACCTTCCCCTATCAAGGCACCTCGCACACCACCCGCAATCCAGTTTCAGTGTGGCCGAGTTTTTTATAATTCAAAATACAAAAATGCGACAATAATAAAATAGCAACACTATGCTTCTCGATATATCAGTAACATACTGTATAGAAATTGAAATAAAATAAATAACCTGCTTAAAATACAACAGGGCATTCAGTTTTGACCAGAGGTGCTAGATCTGTGCAAAATTTTAGAACCTTGAAGGCACCCCTTGAAAGTTGGCACCATAGCGGTCACCCAGTTCACCCATAGTGTAGAGCAGGATCTTGGTGTCAGTGGGGACATGTTTTAAAGAGACAGTTAATTCAGCACAACTTGGAGCACACCACTGTAACATACTCATAAAAACATTTAGAAATACTTTTAGAATTTTTTAAATAGGTGCATTTTTCACAAAAAATCCTAAAAGAAGTGTGTTTACTTGAGCTCTGGTAGACTGGCAGCAAAAGCTTGGGCAGAGAGCAGAAACAGAGAGGGATTTAACCCTTCTCAAATACATCTGTGCAGAGAAATTACTGCTTCAAACTGCTAAATAAGGGCCCAATTCAATTGCAAGCCTGCAACTCGATCGTAGTAGGCCATATGTCTGCGGGTGTGTTGCAGGCTACCATTCGTCTCCGATTGCAATGCTTTTCAATTGCTCAAGCCCACAAGTTACTGTCCCAAAGCCAAAACAGTAAACCATGCACTGGTTCGTAGCAGTTCAGGGTGGGAACATGATCAATTAAACAAGACCGTAACCTCCCATTTCGATTCAGCCAATAGGAAATGAGACATTATTACAGCAGTAAAACATGGAGGTTACATGCCAATCAATTTGGTTTGGGGGTCCGATATGCAATCAGACTATTTACCCGCAAAATAAAGAATAATTCAAATGAATGCCAATACTGTTCTAGTCCATATGGGTGGCGCGATATGTATTAACTCATTGATACCCGAGATCGATTTAACCCCGAAATGAAACATAAAAATAAAGTTAAATTCCTGCCGATTTGAGAGCCTGAGACTGCTGTGCAATTAATTCTAATGTCTGTCATCACTTCCCCCCTTATTTACAGTGCAGTATTGATTTTATATTTGCATTTACAGTGCTTCGAATAGGTGTTTAACCCCCTTGCAGGTCCTCTCTAGCACTCATGGGATTTTCTCCTTCAATTGCCATTTACAGGTGTGAAAACATTTGCGGGCTTGGGGAAATTGATCAACTGAATAGCGATTTGCAATTTTAGACAATGTAACTCTTGTAACTCATTGTAACTCTTTGGGAGGCTGTAAGTTACGGGTTTAGCCATCGCAATTTTTTCAAGGCCGTAACTCGTAACCTGTTTGGAGCCCGTAAAAAGACTCCAATTGAATAGCAATTTAACTTGCAACCTCACTTACAGGCTACTGGATCGAGCGAGAGCTCAATTGAATCAGGCTCTAAGTGACTTGGGAGTGAACCAGTAGCCGAATGCATTCCTGAAACCAAGGAAAAGCTATAAATCTATGTGTGCAGCATTTTCTACCGCTCGCTATCTGCATATGTTGTTAATCATGGGGCAGTTAGGAGTCTTTTTGTAAACAGACCCAAGATCTTACATTTTCAGTTATTAGTGTAATTTAAAAAAAAAAACAATAGATCATTTTAACATAGAATGTTTTGCTTTTTTTCACCAGTAAGAGCACTTATGATGAGGTAACTATCCCTTTGAACAAAGAGGAAACAAAATACACCTGAAAAAAGCATGCTAATTTGCTCAGGCCAATTAAACTGCTTCCAATGGGATATTTCTTTTTAGTAAGATGATTAATTTCCAATTCTTATGTCATACATCCCAACAATCTTTTGGAGTGATGATCCCACTTTTCAGGTGAACTAGAGCATTAGTCATACAGAATATATGTCGGTACAAAAAAAACACTGTGCAAATTATGATTGTGTATCTCCAAAGCTTAGTATGAATAGAAAAAACAAGCTGTAACTTTACCTAACAGAACATCATTTTACAAGAATGTAAGTGTGATTCTTTGGCCATGTGAAATGTTGGAGCATAAGGTTATGAAACCTATTCATTACAAAAAATTATAATAATAATGTGAAGAAATCTGTCCATGTTGGAAACAAGGCTCCTCCATAGAATAACAAATTAATTGGAGAGGTTTAATTTCATTACCAAGAGCTTTATTGAATATAGCTCAGCATTCCAGTATTTCATACAAACGTTTTAAATATTATTATTATTGTAGCATGAATTAAATTGAAGCAATATAAACCTTTGGTTGATTGCTATTCTAATTTGTAACCATATGTTCTCAAACTAAAGTACAGACATTATTTAATCTAAATCCCAGCATCCTAGTTATTTGGAAGCCATTCCCCTTTTAAGTTAAATTCACTTGCCAAACTCAACAATCCTTTCTGTCTCAGACTTAATATTCCATCACTCTTTGTGTTAGACATGTGGTTTCTTTCAACATATGTGCAGTGTATTTCATATTTAACTTAATACTCCTTGTTAAATCTCATGTGAACCATATTGCTTGATTTCTTTGTTTTACCTGGAATATGTAACCTACCAAGGCCTTTAGACAATATATAAAGTCATTTTTAAACCTTGTTCTAAATTAGCATTGGAATGTGATGATATATGAGACCCAAATATATTTGTTCCACATGTCATGTTATTGAAGATACCATCATATTTAAAGCAAAATGTGAACAGATTTAATGTGGTTTGTCAAGTTTATTTATATGTAACATATTGCTGACATGCTTTTAATTAATTACATTCCTAAATTTGGAATGCACTAGAGCGTTATGAATTTAAATGGTTGATATGCATTTAAAACATATGTACGTATAGTCTCTAGATAATGTTAGAACCAGTAGCACATTAAATCATTAATAGAACTAAAGGAAATTATATATCGTGGTATGCAGAGCTAAGTTTCCTTAAACACTAAGATGCACTGATCTTCCTGGCCTTTTTGAAAAGGGGTGTTTAGCATCACAAACTGAAAAGGACCATAACCATTGGGGAAAGTAGGGAGAAAGATATGGAAACACCTTATATTGTTGTATAAATACATTATACACCCTAATCAATAGAGGGTGTCTCTTATATCCCTCTGTTAATTTGTTTTTTAATGCACAGCAATGTACTACGGCCATGGAATGTCACATGCCCCCAAACAATAATGTTGCTGTAGGACTATTCCACAAAGGGTTATTTAATTTGTTGCATATTTCAGATCTGCAAAGGACCAAAACTATAGCCCAAAGATTGAAGATGGATCCTACAGAAACAAATTACCTCATGTAACTTCAAAGAGTGTCAGCTGGAAGATATGTACTGGAGTTCCCAAAATAATCTGTGGTCCCATAGGTAAGTGATGGTTTTAGTCTTGGTACGCCAACATTTAATATTACAGATCCTGCTGGAAATTACCTAGACAGAAAAATAATGCTGCAATCTATGCCTCTGATTATCCTTTAGAGTGGCTGCCAAAGTTCCTCTCTGTGAAAGACAAGAAAGGTAGTTATGTTTAATGCAATTAATGGTTTGGTATTTAATCATATTCCAGTTATAGTGATGTTCCTGATTTAATTAGATATGGATCATAGCACATGTTGTGTTCTCTACTATTGCAGCAAGTGTCTACATCGCTTTGGTTACATTGCTTCTTGCATGGGTGTAGGAACTGGGGGGGGGGGGCAAGGGGGCCAAATTCCCCCCATATTTTTAAATGTGTGTATGTGTAAAGAAGCAGTTGTGAGCTATTTTTATACTATATGCGGTATCCGCACTAGATTTTCTTTGGCTCCTACAACCATGCGTTCTTGGAGATTTCTCAAGTAACTGTACCCATGCATAAATATCTGCCGAAAAGGCAGTTTACAGTTTTACCACTGTTCAAAGAAATGTATGGAAAGGGTTACATGTTAAAAGCTATTATTGTGAGGTTAGCTCAACATATGTTACTAAAGGAATGGGGGTAGGGAATCATAATAGTAGATGAGATTGTTTTTACTTTGGTTGGCTGGCTGAAAAGCCTATAACAGAAAGTGCAGAAGAAAGAAGAGTTCTGAATTGGTGCAGATGACTTAGGTTTTGTGGAACTTCTATCTAGAAAAGAAAAAGAATTAATAAGGGCAAAGTAAGGACAAGAATGATTAACCAGACTGGGCCCAATCCTTAGGTACGCATTTAGCAAGTAGTGATTGCACTAGAAGTACGTACATTTGAACTACCTGATTAGTGTCCAAGTAATGTAAGTGTAAGGGTAAAAAGAAAAATGATAGTTTACACAAATATGGCATACTGGAAGTGTCCAGGGCAAGATAAATATTCTAACAAGGGGTTAATATGTCAGAAAATTCTAGATCAGTGAAATTGTTTCCTCAAAATACATCTGTCATGACTGATTTTGGGACTCCCCTGAACCCCAGGAGCAACCCTGTTATTTGTGACTTTGGCAATCTGCTTGCTAGTATCAAAGGATATAAAAATGGACATGAGACTTGTTGTAAGGACTGTGATGTGTTATTTTTTATCTGTAGTGTAGTGTGGGCCACAATAATTAATGTTGGGGTTGCTATATAGTGTTATGTGCACTGTAATAATGCTATATAACCTGTAAACTAACAGAGATACACTTTCTGTCATATTGTATTAGTGGGCCAGCAACGGGTTAAAACCAAAGGTTTTAACAAGCATTTATATGGCCCCTCAGAGTGAATAGGCAGTCACCCTCTGGCCTCAGATAGTGATAAACTGATACACTTCACCTAACAGCAAAACACTAGTCTCTGGTGTATCTGTCGATGGGAGGGGGGTTTATGGCCTAGTGACAGGGTGAGGAGGTCACACTAAGAATTCAGATCCCCTCATAAAGGGCCTCATTCAATTAATGGCTGTAGGAGATGCGTGCCGCAAAGCCCGGCGCAAGCTACTTCCGTATTCTATTCCCTTGCGGCCAAAAGCTCCAGCAGGCTTGCAGCCGGCGCCCTGTTTTCCCTTGTGTCCGCCCGCGTAGCAGGAAAGTATTTGATCTTACGCGGCCGCAAGAGTTTCGGCCGCAAGAAAGCCAAGGTCGCTATTCAAATGCTACCTGAACCCTTTTGTCAAGGCCGTAATTAGCTAAAACCGAGCAGCAGCTTACTTACACCAAAAAGGTCCCGCAAGGCTCTTACTTACAAATCCAAGACGTGAAAGTAATTGTAGGTGTTAGAATTCATAGCACAACATTCCCCAACACTCAAATGTGAAAATAATTTTTATTGTAATTCATGTTCAACCACGGGCTTGGAGCACATCAGACCCGCAACGGCTGCGGGATTAGCCTCTGTCAAGTCCGTAAATGGGTAAAATAGACCAACAGTTCGCAAAGGGCTTACTTACAAATTGTAGCACTAATTAAGCAAATAGAAAAGCAATCATGTACTTTTATTAAAAGTGAAAGTGATGTTTGGTCTTAGAATTAATAGCTCAACATTCCCCTACTCTCAAATCTGCAAATAAAGAAATGTAATTTCATGTTCAATCTTCGTGTCCTATCTAACATGCAAGCCTGCACGGGTTTGAATAACGAGCTACGGGCTTGGAAGACAATCACCCTCCAAGCCCGCAGGGGCTTGAATAACAAGCTACGGGCTTGGAGGACATTCACCCTCCAAGCCAGCACGGGCTTGAATAACGAGCTACGGGCTTGGTCATTGAAGTCCGTGGGACTTGGACGGATTTTAAATCTAAAATCAAAGATTATAATTTGGCGATGTGCAAGCTTGAGAATGTTTTGCTGTTAATCCTCATGCCCCCCATTGTGTTCCCCATCATTTACAGTGCTTTGCAGTGGTGGATTAAATATATGTTGGCTTATACAATACTTTGAGTTTGAGGCCTTCAACCTCCGAACCCGTACGGGTTTTAACAAGGACGAGCCCGCGGGACTTGTGACGGAAAATAAAACGGAAATGAAATATTGGATTTGGGCGTTGTGCAAGCTTGAGAGGGTGTTCTTATTAATCCTCATGTCCCCCATTATGATGCCTATCATTTACAGAGCTTTACAGTGCTATCTTGAATTTATATTTGCATTTACAGTTTTCCGACTTTGCGGCCTTAAAACATGATTTAAGGGTGCGCGGGAAACGCTTGCGGCCGATTGCATGATTTGTGGCCAGCCGTTAGCGGGACCTCCTTGCGGCGCCGTCCATTTGAATAGCAGGATAGCATTAGCGCTACACAGGGCCATAAGATGGCCGCAAGGAATCGCAGCATTGCGGCCATTTTACGGCCGTTAATTGAATGAGGCCCATAGAGAGGGGAATTAGGAAGGGGTGTGGGGAAATCTTTAGGTGTTTGTGTTAGAATAATAAAGTTGCCAGTCTGACTCTAGCATTCTAAACAACAGGATACTTGATGTTATTTCTTATATGATTTTTCATTCTAATCAAAGGGATGTAGCAGAGTTTTTTTTTTTTTAAATAAGTCAGTAAGCGTAGGGCTGAATTTGCAAACTGTGATTTCCAGGGTTTCTCTTAGAGGTGTTTTGCTGGAAGTTGTGAGATTGAACACAAAAGGGACAACCTAGAGGGAGAAAATTGAAGTGCATATGGCCCCTCAAAACTGGGTCATCACAACATCCAATTTTGTTGCAGGTATGACAATTAATTTGTTGGAGTGACAAAGATGGGAATCTACTGTAACAACAGTTCTAGGTCTCATCCACAGAGAACCAAGGCCTTATTTGTAATAGCTAGTGTCTATTTGAAGTAACGAGGACAAGTGACTCTCTGAGTTGTTCTCTGAGTTCATATCAGAACAGTGTAAAATAAGGAGATAGATTCTAGTCTATGAGATAAGGGAATGCAAGTATCATTACACTTTTACAGATCTTGCCTCTGACCAATATTTAGGGTGCATTTGCAACTTTGGGTAAAGAATGGTACAGTAATTTGAATTTCAATAGTAGGATCTTATTTATTCCATAAGAGTAGAAGACCTAGCTTTGTAGTAAGTGTGATATGACAAGAGTATTTTTTCAAGAGTTAAAATATAGTCTCCATTTTATCTGCAATATTATAGCTCACTGTGATATGCAACACTATTGACTTGAAGGTTTATATGATATCATGGTTTAATTGAAAACAACTTGAACTATTAAATACTTTTGCAACTGAATGTTATTAAAAAATGTTTAGTTGACTAAAAATGACACTGCCTATGAATCAGCACGGTTGATGCTTCCCTTCTCTGCTTTTGTTTAAATCAGTGTAAGGGTAGAGCAGTGAGGCTGATTTGTAGCCATAAAAATCTAATTAAATCAAATTTAGCATACTAAATTAATACTATTAAGATGGAAAAATATTTGTTTTGAAGTATAATTTCAGATACCAGAATTGGCATTTGATCTGAGTCCCTTTAAAATAGAATAGGTGAGCGATTCATCTCAGAAATCATACTGTGTGCCTCACCCTAGATGGTGTTACCTTAATATAGCAATTCACACTTTCACCTTCTTTTTTTATTATTTAATGATGAATACACTGCAGTATAAACATTTTACCAGATATTGCAAAACACGTTGTGCATGATACCAATTTATTGATATTACAGAAGAATTATAGTGACTGGGAATACATGTACAAACTACTACTCACTTTAGCCTACAACATAAAAAACATCTCCTTTAGTCAGTTTTATTATTAATATTACCCTTTATTTTTAAAGCGCCAATATATTCTGTATCGCTGTACAAGGGTTGAGCAAAATAAAAACACAATATCAACACATGGTAAAAAGGAAGGGCCCTGTTTTTGAGCTAAAAATACTTTACGGATGACCTGCGCATGATTGGCGGAGATGCTGGCCTTTGTGTGCAGGATTTCACTTTCTCCCTTTTCTGCTGCGCAACTCAACAGTGTGCACTCACCTTCTTCCGGAAGTCTCGGAGTGGAAACGGTCAACGGGGTATCCCTGCGTCTTTCCTGACGCTCCGGGGACTCTGACCGCCTGGCCCTCCTCCTCTCTGATCCGGTGCAGGCACAGCTGCACCGACAGGATCTCCTGCTTCTCGATCTGGATCTCCTTCTGGACTTGTGGGTGCAAGAGGAACAGTCACTAGCTCTCCGTGAACTGCATGCCCGTGCCCATACCATCTGCTCCTCCTCAGAGGAGTGGTCCTGGTCACCTACGCTTGGAGTAAGCTAGCGCCGCAGCCTCTGCCGCCCCCCGTAGAGGTTCCCTTGAGACTTCATTAGGTGTTGAAACGTCTGGCTGTTGGTCGGTCTTAGACCCCTTTTGCTGTGGCCTAACCGTCTCGCCCTCAGTCTCAACTCTGGTACGTCTTAGTGGGGTGTATGTGAATAGCAATGGACTGTACCTGCTTGTAGCCTTCCTAGCTCGAGTGGGGAGCGCCGGGCCTCGCCACTGCCGCTGTTACTGGCACGTCATCGATTATGATCATGCTGTCCTAGCTGTTCATCTCGATGACCACTCTGTCCCTTCTCTCTCTCGTCGTCGCCATGTTCCGCTCACTGCCTAATGGCGTCCCTGTAAAGTACCAGAAGCACTGTTAGTACGGGAAGTCCTAGGGACCGCCTGTTCGGAGCAATGAGGGTCTGTAGGAGCTTTTTTAGGGCTCCCGGCTTTTTTATTACCCCCTGCACCCCCTCTACGGGGTGGTAACGGGGTGTTTCTCGATCTTTGTCACGGCCTAGACCCTTTAGGCAAAATGACCGGTGCTGGCCGGAGTTCTAGGCCCTCACCTTCACCGCCCGCGGGCCTGGCGCTCACCTGTCTGAGGGGTATGGGGTCCTGGCCGCCCTGACCCATAGTCCCCTCCTCTCTCGTGGCTCTGTCCACTGATGGACGGGGGTCTGCTAGCCCTACATTGATGGGATGGGAATATGTTTCCCTGGCACCTCCAGTATTGACCAGGCCACCAACCACCGCAGGCTGATCCTGTTCAATGTGCTGCGGGCCAAGCGCAGAAGGCATGGGAGGTCCCAGCCTGTCCTGCACCCACCTGACCCCTTGGCTTAGGGCTGGGTCCTAACCTCGGCCAGTAAGGCCTCTAAGCCTTCTGTATCCATAATATAACTAAGGAGGGGGCACACAGGGGGAACACACCAGACAGCAGCAACCAGAGACAAGCACACAACACACACCACGCAGCACAGAAAATAACAGGACAAGACAACACAAACGGAGGGAAGAAAGGCACAAAACACACAAGAATAGCCTGATAATATTGCCCCTTATGTGATAGTAAGCTGGGGATAATTTCTCAGTATTTAACCTTCCTACTGTGATTCTATAGCTGCAGGACCTCAGACCCCGTCCGTTTCAGTCGGGAGACAGCGCTGCTGTGAGAAACGGCGCAAACGCGGACAACCGACACGCCACCGAAGCAGCTGATTGGCTGAAAGGACTCACAGGCTCCGCTGGGTCACGCGACGCTACTTGCTGACCCAGGAAGCCTGTGCAGCCTCCGCGTCATACACACTACGTTATACCGCAATTGGATCGTAACGGCCAATCACATTTCGGCCAGCCCCTTAAAAGTTTGCGGCTGCAGGAGTGATTTACGGGCTTGAGGCTTCGGCCCGTAACTTGCGCCCTTGCTCAATTGAATATCATCGTAATCAGAGACGAACAGGAGCCCTCAACACCCGCAGACATACGGCCTACACCGATTGGGTTGCGGACTTGCAATTGAATCAGGCTCTTGGACAGGAGTAGAAAGGGGGGATTTGAATAGGCCAGAAAGAGAATGAGACCTCACTATTAAATTTGGAATGTTTTGGATTTGAAATGTGTAGGGTTAAGACAGGAACAAAGGGTAAAGGATTTACCTATAATTCTATAATAGAATCACATTATTAAAGAACCATTGAAGATCTATATTTATGATATATGAACGTTTGAAGACCAATATTTGATAAATTGCAAAACATTGTTAGAGAATAGAGTCTCCACTCTATTAACTATTATATGCAATTATTAGTTTTGCTTATCTCCTTCAAATGAGAAGAGAGTTTGAATGCAGAGGAGGCTTTTAGCTGCTACAATGGAAATATGGCAATTTGAAGTAGCAGTGCTTTGAATAGAACTAATTGAAATCACATTAGCTGCTGAGAAAGAATGTCAGCAACTAATATGACTAAGGATGGTTCTGAAGGAGACGGCCACTGACAAACTTCTGGCCACATAAACATCAAAGACATTTGGGTAACACACAAACATTAACAAACACTTCCCGAGAATTAGAAAAAACAGGAACTTCAGTCATAACTGAGGTGCTTAACTCATTCACTACCAAACATTACACAACTCAAAAGAATAACAGCACTTGTACTAATACATTAATTTACTATACAGCGACTGAACACACATTCAGCTACAGATACTGTCCACATAGGATATACCGCACACAAATAACACTTCAAATGCATTGTGAGTCATAGATGAACTCAGCAGCTGCAACCATTTATTGCATGTTATTTATTGCATGTTATTGCAATGTTCACACTGTCAATATTAATTCCACTCCTTCCAAAATTGTCTGCTATTCTAACCCGCATAAATAACTGCTTGCTAAATATAAATAAACAACTATTTCTAAACAAAATCATTTTTGTAATATACAATGATCTTAATGGGTCAGTGTATATTTCTGTTTGTGTCTATGTTTGAGATTGTGCCTCTCAGCTGTGTCCAACTCTCCGTGACCACAACACACCATGCTGATCCACTTGGTATTCATGATAGAGTTTCTTCGCCAGTAGGTCAGAAAATACAGCTCCTGTTATTCCTATGCGGTCTCCCATCCAAATACTGACCATGCCCAAACCTGCATGGCTTCAAGGTGGTGTGACCTCTTTGTTCCCTGGCTGTGAAAGCACCAAATCCTAACCACTGGACCACCAGGCAATTATATACAGTGTTTACTTTTTATCTCTCTTTCTCTGTATATATATACATATATATATATATATATATATATATATATATACAGTATATATATATATATATATATATATATATATATATATATATATATATATATATATATATTGTGATCGTTTGCTCCTTGGAAGTGATGACAAGCAAGTGGAGTGTGAGTTCTTGTCAGAAGTGAAGGAGTTAACACTTCTGAAAGAACTCCTAATTAGAGCAACTCCCCTTTAAAAGACTGGAAAGCAGGCATGGAAAAGGGGAGGAGGGGCTGACTAGGCCCTAGGCAGCTGTGCTGCTGAGAGGAACAAGCACAGAGAGGAAGGTGATCTGGTGTGGATATACAGTGAAGTTGTGAACTACCCTGTAAAGGATCGCCAAGTGACTGTTACTGGGAGAACGGGGACTACAGCAAGTCGTATGAGCTGGAAGATTGACTTCAGACTCAGGAGGTGAAGTCACAAGGAAGCCACATAAGTGAAGGGGATTAGTGACGAATCCCAGGCAGAGTTTTGCCTTAAAGGCCTAGGCACGGTTGGTGCTGAAGTATTATGCCCCAGGGAAGTAGTGAAGATAAAGAGAAGTGAATACAAGTGAGTTTGTGTATGCAAGGGTCCCTGGGGTGAAGCATACGGGAGAGACGGGCGGGCCCTATGCTTCACCCGCAACCGTGTCCCAGAGAAGAGAGCTGTGTCCGAGAGAGGAGCGCTGTGTCCGAGAGAGGAGCGCTGTGTCCCCGAGAGGAGCGCTGTGTCCCCGAGAGGAGCGCTGTGTCCCCGAGAGGAGCGCTGTGTCCCCGAGAGGAGCGCTGTGTCCCACAGAGCGAGGAGCTAGAGAGGAGAGCTGTGTCCCACAGAGCGGAGCTGTGACCCAGAGTGGAGCGGGGTCCCAGAGGTTGCTGAAGAGGGCGACCTAATCTTGCTGGGACCCTCACCTGTAAAGAGACTGTTTATTTCCTGGCCACAAGGTGGCACTATCACGAGTCAAAGGGACTATTTGTTTCCTAGCCACAAGCTGGCATTTTTAACAAGATAAGAGACTGTTGTTTCCTGGCCACTAGGTGGCACTCTCACCAGTCTCCCAAGCTTAAAAGACTGTTGACAAGCTGGCCACCAGGGGGGCAGTTCCCAAGTTAAAGGACTGTTTGTATATACCTGGCCACAAGGTGGCATTCTCCCCCTCGCAGAGACAAAGTTATTTAGGTTTCGTTATTTTAAGCAGAGCTACTGCTTCAACTGTTAATTTCCGTTTTGCAAATAAACCAATTTGCTGCATTTGAAGTCGGAGTCAGCCCTTCATTCCAGAAACCACCGCTATATGCGGCCATCCTGATCACAATATATATATATATATATATATATATATATATATATATATACTAGCGTATTGCCCGTCAAAAAATGACGGCAATGAGATGTGTATGTTTTAAAAGTTGTTTAGTTATTAATATACATATGGAATTGTAAGGTAGCTAATGTTGTTTTCTGTGTACTACTGAAATATAGAAATCAAGTTAATAAATTAATTTACGTATTTTTATGCATTGTGTTGAAGAGCTGGCAATCTGAGTTGATGTTGCTGCAGCATTAGTGGTGTGGAGGTGCTGTGTAAGCGTGATGAACGTGTGCAGTGTAATAGTGTGCGTGCGCGACTCAAAACCGTTAACGTAGCTGTGTCCTTCCGCATTATCCTAAAATGGTGGATAATGTGTGGTATGCGTCTTAGCGCATTATCGGTACGTGTTTTCCGTGGTTATAGTGCTGTAGCCTCGTTTTCGTTTTGTTCGTCCTTCATTTTTTCTGCGGCGCTCATTGCCAAAGTACTACGGTTTAACGGCTCGCCGGGCGATGATCGCCTGCGGCTCTCATAGCTAAGCCCGCTAAAGGACTACGGTTTAACAGTAAATATGGTCAAATAAAAATTAAATGTTGTGAAATTTGTTTGCCACACAACATGACGCTACATTTGTCCCTTTTTTTTTCTTAAAATAAAAACAAATTTTTTTTTTAAAATTTTTATTTTTGTAACATTCAACTTATATTTAATCAAATGCGTTGGTTTAGGCGGGAAATCCGATGTTGCGCGAGACAAAGGCGTTAAATCTGTGTTAATGCCTAAATCTGTGATTGCGTTTTGTAAAATGTACTCGCTACTGTCTTTTTACTCATTGCGCGGTTAATCCGCATTCTTTATCTCGTTGTTTTTCAAACACATACGTCTGTGGCTGTGTTTTACGCAGTTCGTAGTAGTATAGCCTCGTTTTCATTTTTTTCGGAAGCCATTTTTTTCTCGCTTAGCTGATTTTCGATCTTTGTAACTCGGCTAATTTGATGTAAATTGGAGTTCCAACTCACTTCCAGACGTCCTGCCTGGTTCCCCATGCTGTAAGTGACCTTTATTTTATTTTTTAGTGTGTATTTAGTGTTTTTTTTTATTGTTTTGGTTCCGCCGCTTATCTCGTAATTTTTGTTCATCTCGTATTTTTTTCTAAGTGCTACGGTTTAACGGCTCGCATCGCTACGCGAGGCTCGCCTGCAATGAGCGCCTGCGGCGCTCATTGCCAAAGTGCTACGGTTTAACATAACGGCTCGCCTCGCTGCGCTCATCGCTAAGTCGTACGCACTACGCAACACAGCGTCACGACGAATCAGAATTAGACAATTAGAATATGTGATATATATATATATATATATATATATATATATATTTATATGTGTGTGTGTTTAATGTTAATATTGCAGCACCGTATGGGTCAGCTTAAAGCACCGCTGTACTCTAAAATAAATAAACACTGTTAAAATGAAAGTACATGCAAATATACTTAAAATCTTCAAACATTGTAATACTAGTAGTTATAATTTCAAGCTCTTACCTTTATAGGATTCTGCAAATGGAGCTGTCCCACTTAGCTCAGTTCCGTTTACATTAATAAAATTAATAGCTGTAGCAGACCTCTTGTCTTGCTGGTGTAGATTAGGACTAACTGACAAAATTATGTTATGTTAACATACAACAAGAGTATAAATGTTCATATATCTAGAAAAGAATGTGTAACTATTCTAGTATTTGCTTTACGTAGATATTTGCATGTGTTTCAGCAAACAGACGTAAAGGCTTTATGAACAGCAGTTTAAGGTTGCTTGTTCAATTCATTATAAGACTTTTTTTTCATTTTGTTTTTTAAAAATCATATATATGTTGTTTTGGTTATATAAAAAATTAAAATTAATTTAAATATTCAAACTATATATTAATTAAAAACAAACATAGTTAACTTTTGTTTTATTATATAACCTAATGCTCTAGGAAATATAACCCAAAATAATATAGAGTAATAAATGAATAATGTGATCAGTAGGTCCCAGAAGAAAGTACAAAATGTACTGTGTTGTGTGTCTAACACAGTACCTCATCTTGCCTAAGTCAAAACACTATAATATTTAATTAGATTTTTTTTTCCAGTTATTTAAATTATCACTAGTTTCAATCCAATATCAATTATTTTGTAAGTGATAAATTAAAAATAATGTGTAACAATAGTGTTACCATTAGGTGACATCACAGGGGCTCTAGTGTGATGTCATCAGTAATATTATGGATGATGTAATTTTTTATATTATATGAAATGTCATAGATTCTGTCATGAATGGGAGGGGCATTAGAGTTGTGTGTAACCTTAACTTCCCAATTTCCTGCATTTTCACAGCATTAAATTTTCTTGCCAATACATTTTTTATGTGTTTTTGCTAATTTTATTATAATGAAAATATATTTAATTAACTAACTTATTCTCTATATTTGAAATAAAAAACTGCACAATTGTTTTTATTATCAATGTCTTATTATATTATTTGAAGTACAAAGAAAAGATAAAACAACTTTTAGCAACTGATACATCAACATATATGCTTACACATTTAAGATCAGAGACAGGTACCTGCATCCATTCAGTTACATTTTTAATTGTTGTTGCGGTTGATTGCTGTTTGTCATCATCTTCATCTTTTCTTTTTTTTTTTTTTTTTTTTACAATTAATTTTTATTAAGTGTAGACAGCATAGCTTACACAGCTTGTATTTTCTTGTTCACATATAGTGTTAGGATAGTAATAGAGTTGGAACAATACGCTGGTTACATTGAGCAGGTTAAAGGTGAGCTGGGTTATGAATGCATCTGATAGAGGAGAATTAGTAGTGCATGAAAACATTTGTTTGCATGAAACTATCCCAAAATAAACATTAATTACTTACCTTGAAGTTAGCAAAATTTCCTTTGTTCTTTGGCATTTGCATTTGATCGTGTACACCTCTAGAATACTCCACCTTAAGTAGCATAACATTCAAATTCAGAATCAGGATAATACATTGTATCATTTTTCAATGACAGATGATGATTAGAGGCTTCTGGCATGTGTCCAGTACAGGATCTGCAACAGTTACTTCCTTTGCTCTGTCCCTGAAAGGTCAAAATGGGTATCTTGCTGTATTTCCTGTGTGTACCTGGCTTATGTAAGCGTCCTGTGAGTGTGAACCACTGGATTTGACTTTTGTGCAAATAACTTTGTAAGTAAACTGAACTTTTCTATATAACACATGTTTTCATACACTACTAATTCTCCTCTATCAGATGCATTCATAACCCAGCTCACTTGCATATACCTAGCATAACTTGAACTATTTCAAGGTGGATCACTGGTTATCTACTTTCCCCATTTACTCATTTTTTCTTAACACGTCTTGCTAAGAGAAATCAAGGCTTATACATTATTGAAAAAGATTAAGAAAATATAGTAGAAAAATACTTTTACCTAAGTATCTTTTTAATGAAAATATGTTATCACCTTAACGTAGTGGAAACGATTACTCTTAAACAGTTTAAACATGGTTGGTCATTGATTGGTTCACACCTTGCAGTTGAGTCATCCCTTTTATGTCTTGTCACTCCAGGGTTCCTTCTCCTCCAGACCTGAGCCTCTGGCTCGTTCCTGCCTATTCTGGGAAAAGTGGAGGGTTCCTATAGGTATCCCCAGAAGGCATGTTTCAGCAGGTAAGTTAATGGGGGCGTGGAATAAATGAGAGTCTAGTTTACTGGTGTCCATCAGATCTGTTGTACTCTTGGGCACGTCCACTAGTTATGTATGAAGGACCCTACTTCAGTACAGCCTCTATAGCAGTTTGGGCTTTCTGACTTTTTCCACTTGGTTTAGTCTGTCGGGGGTAATATAAGTCCAGAGTAAAACTTTGATAGAGGTCTCAAGTATACTGTAGTTCAGGGATCCCCGAAATATGTTAGTTAGTTCAAGACTCTTCCCATTTATCTGAATCCCATTGTAGAGCTAGATCCGCTTCCCAGTCATTAATATTTGGGGCTAGTGTGTGAGTTAAAGTAGAGGTCAAATGGGAAAATTGCGGTATTTTGGCGTGCCCACTTCCAACAAGATACGGTGTGTTTAATCATGGGGTTTGAGAGGTTTTTCAAAGTAGTTGGAAGGCCATCTAGCCAAATGATTGAGTCCCACCAATATGGGTACATGGAATGATTTTTAATGGAATGATTTTTAATGAAAATCCATGCTGGTTGGTAAGGTATAAAGTGGGCTACCAGTAGAAAGGAGAGTTAGGCTGCTTTAAAATACAATTTTAGATTCGGCCAGCATAGACCCCCTTTAGACTTATGTTTGTATATTATAGATTTGGAGATTCTGGAAGGGCCGTTCTGCCAAATGAATCTAAAGATTTGTCTCTGAAAGCACAACATTTCCTTCATATTTATACGGATGGGTAAAGTTCTAAAAAGGTATAATAATCTAGGAAGGATGTTCATCTTAATATAATTTATTATCCCTAGCCACTAGAGGCGAAATTTGGACCATTAAGGATTTGTACAGCAGGGTGTAGTTGACCTTGTAGAGATCTTTTAAATTAGGGGTCACATTTATTCCAAGATATTTGATATTTTTGTTAGACCATGTAAATTTATATCTATTGTTGAGGGTTTCTTTCTCTTTAGCTGGGAGGATAATAGCTAAGGCTTCAGTTTTTTCTAAATTTATTTTTAGGCCTGATATGAGGATGAAATCATCTATGGTTTGCATTAAGGTTGGGATGGATTGGGCTGCTTCTGAGAGGGATGAGAGCAAATCATCTGCAAACAAACATATTTTAAATTCATGGAGGCCTATTTGTATACCTTTAATATCTGTGTTTGCCCTAATCACTGATGCCAAAGGTTCCATTGCTATAGCGAAAAAGAGAGGTGAGCGAGGGCATCCCTGTCTGGTGCCTCTTTGTATGTTTATGACTGTTTTTTTTTATCGTCCTGTGAGTTTTAATAGGGCCTTGGGGAAGTTATAATAGGTTTTTATTAGATTTACAAATTGACCTTTAAAGACAAATTTCATATGGGAGGCATATAGGTAGGGCAGTTCCAGGGAATCAAAGGCTTTTATAAATAGATAATAGGCGTCCATATACTCCATATACAACAAAAAGTGCAGGAAACAAAACTAAACAAAGACTAGAACAAATTAATCACGCAACACCTATAAATACAACCAGGCTCCAAATTGATAAAATCAGGACAGAATTAGACTTAATTCTCTCTGAACACACTGAAAAAGCCCTTTGATGGATGCAACAGAAATTCTCTGACAAAGCCAATAAACCAGATTTCCTGGTTAGGAAGCTAAAATCTACAACATCACAATCAAAACTCAAATAAAAAACACTGCAAATACCAGCTACTCCTTTATAAATACAGGACACATTTCTAAAGTGTTATGAAAAACTAAACTCTGCCTCCAAATATTTTGATGGACACAAGATGCAAACCTTCCTAAATTCTACTAACAGGGGAAAACCTGGGCACCCTCAATGCTAAAATTTCAATAGAAGAAGTTAGAAAGGCAATCCAAAATTCTAAAGTAGGTAAAATCCCAGGCCCTGGTGGGTTTACCAACTTTAATTACAAAAAAATCATAGACCAACTAGCTCCTCATTTTGTTACTCTATTCATTACGATAATGGAAGGCCATCAAATCCCACCTGAACTCAATCTGACAGAAATTGTGCTTTTTCCCAAAGAGGGTTCGAGACCCGTTAGAAACCAAAAACTATAGGCCAATCTCACTGATAAACAGCGATATAAAATTCCTAGCAAAGATCACGGCAGACTAATTCATAACAATTTCCGTCTTTTGCACTCACTTCTTTCACCCTCATCAATAGGCCCTTTAGTTCCTCCTTATTTTTAACCATCAGAGAGGTATCATTCATGTATCTGAAGTTGTTGATATTTAGCCCAGCAATATTCACCTGCCTGGCAGTATGATTATGTCAGTATTTAGAATGTTAAAGCGATACATTAAAAAATACTGACATAATCATACGCCCTTTCCCCCTTATCCTCCGCCCTCTCCCCTTCCCCCTTATCCTCCTCCTCCTCCCTTTCCCCCTTCCCTCCTCCTCCCCGCTATCCTCAGTTCCCCCTCTCCAATCACCTCCCTTTCCCCCTTCCCCTCCTCCTTTTCCCCCTTATCCTCCTCCTGCCTGCTCATCTCTCCCCCCACAGCATGTCTTCCTCAGTGAAGTGACGGCATATGCTAATGACTTGACGTCACAAGCGCGTCACTACATTAGCATATTCCGGTCAGTTCACTGCCGAGGACATGCTGCTGTGGGAGAGATGAGCTGGCAGCTCATCTGATTACAATAACAAGTAAGGAGATAGGGGGATAGGGGCTGGAGAGAGGGAAGTGAGGAGGAGGTTAGGGGCAAGGAGGAGAATGATCGGGGGGAGGAGAAGGAAGATGATCAGGGGAGAGGAGGAGCATACCGGGGGAAGGAGGAGGAGGATGGAGGAGGAGGAATGGCGTGCTGAGACGGCCCAGGCAAATTTGGCAGCATTGGGCCTCCTGCAGTAACCGCGAGCATGGCTCTGGGTTACCGATTTAGGAAGAATAAATTAACCCAGAGCCACGCTCAGGATTATCGCTTAAGTGTTTAATTCCGGCTTTGGATTCTTCCAGCCCGGCCTTACACGTGATGTACTGTATTTCTCATAAGGTGACAATATCCAACCTTATTCCTTTACTGATCTAGAACAATATGGCTGTTCCATATTCGGTTCTGACCGTGGCCTCTTGGTCTACATAAAGATTCCTCAGGAAGCGGTTGAGATCATCTGGTACTCCCATCACTTTAAGAATTCGAACACATTTTGTTGTGATCTGCAAAATCAAAGAATTTAGAATAGTCTGTGAAGGAAAGTGTTTTTTTCTGGAGCTCTTGCTTTCTTTGTTATTTTTTTATTTTATTATTTTCTATTACAATTAAGTAAACATTCCTGTGGCAAAACACGATTTATTTTGAATTTTGGGGTGATTAAATGAACTTCGCCTAGACTGAATTTCATGAAAATTGGCAAAAAATCAGCCCCCAATTTCTTCCTGAAGTATAAAAGTATCAATGCATACATCAAGCCAAAGCAAAGTTATACGCTCATGAAAAATAAGTTCATAACGAAACATTCATGTTGGAATACTGCCCTGCGACCCAGTCTCCAAAGGGAGGGGATCATGCTCTGCTCCTGTCTGTCACAGTACATGTTGGCATTCATGGTTCCATCAATGAACTTTAGTTTCCCAGTGCCAGCAGCACTCATTCAGGTCCAGACCATGACACTCCCACCACTAAAAGTATACATATATACTGAGGAAAGGTAGTTGAAATAATCCCTAAATGACAGATAAACTTATAAAGCACTGATAAGAGATGAAACCCTCAGTTTGAACGCAAAGAGTGATGCAGAGAGAGTGGAGGCAGCATCTGACATCATCAGGTAAATGCATGTATGGGGAATCAACACAACATATTATAGAAAACATATATATAGACATATGTGTATATATGTTTGGTCTGGGCCTGCATGAGTGCTGCCGGCACTGAGGAGCTACAGTTCATTGACGGAACAATGAATGCCAATATGTACTGTGACATACTGAAGCAGCATGATCCCCTCCCTTCAGAGACTGGGCCACAGGGCAGTATTCCAACATGATAACGACCCCAAACACACCTCCAAGACGACCACTGCCTTTCTAAAGAAGCTGAAGGTAAAGGTGATGGACTGGCCAAGCATGTCTCCAGACATAAACCCTATTGAGCATCTGTGGGGCATCCTCAAATGGAAGATGGAGAAGTGCAAGGACTCTCACATCCACCAGCTCCATGATGTCATCATGAAGGAGTGGAAGAGGACTCCAGTGGCAACCTGTGAAGCTCTGGTGAACTCCATGTTAAGGCAGTGCTGGAAAATAATTATGGCCATACAAAATATTGGCACTTTGGTCCCAATTTGGACATTTCCACTTAGGGGTGCACTCACTCTTGTTGCCAACGGTTTAGAAATTAATGGCTGTGTGTTTAGTTAATTTGAGGGGAAGCAAAGCAAGCAGTTGAGGCACGCGGGACTTAGGCTGCAATGAGCGCCGAAAGCGCTCATGGCACTGGAAGCCTCGCAAAGCGAGCAGAGCAGTTGAGGCACGTAGGTTCAAACGCGTAACTCGAAAACGGTATGAAAACGAGGCTCTGCAACGCCAGGCACGCAGAACTTAGAAAATACATGACGGTGAAAACAGTAACACTTACTCTAACAACGTCAAGCACATGAGACTTTGAAAATAAAACCAATTCAGGTGCTCAGAGGAGCAAAAGCCTCACATTGTGTGGAAAACAGCATTGCCAGGCTTACAATTTTTTTCCTGTTTTTCACGGGCAATTTCCTAGTGAAATATCATTTACACAGAGCTTAGAAGTGACCAATAAAACAATCCATCATGAGGAGTGTTGAAAAAATTGAAAATGATAACTCATTCAAGAATAGATGAGAGTATGGTAATACATTTTCAAGTTGAAGGCCCACTATAAAAGGACCATCATATTTATAGTGTGCACTTTCGAAGAAGTTGGTAATGATCAAAGTGTTTTACACGGTTGTAAATAGGTAAATACAGACTTTCAGTTTGCTTTAATGATGACAGATATTTTGTCTTGGTTGCTAGGATTAGAAACCTTGGAGGAGTGGGAAGAAATCTGCTTTCACATAAAATCTATGTACACTTTAGCGGAAAACAGCTCTCTGAATAGCACAATTAGCAATATAACTGAATAGGCCCTCCATAGAATTACCCTTCCCATCAAGCTATAGGCAGACTAGTTGCCAAAGGTGGAATTCCCCATGAAGAAATCAGAATTATCTAAAATAAGATTTTCTCTAAAATGCTTTCATGTTCCTGTCTTGCATAAGCACTATTATTTTGCTTGTGTTACACATTTCATATCAAGTTTATATCAAACTACAGTGCTTCTTAAAGACCTATTATTTTTATATGGCCTATTATATGGCTGAGTTGTGTGCATTAATATATCTGTAAACCTAAATTAAAAAGTTTTTAACTTTGCAACGGAAAGTTTCTTATATATTTATAGATGGGGCATTAACTCTGATCATTTTTATCATGCACAAGTTGTACAGTGCAATGGATGTGACCTTATCATTAAACAGCACAATATGATCATATATACATGAAAATATATGTTTAAATACAAGTAGAGCAACACTGGTGGTCCAGTGGTTTGGATTCGGTGCTTTCACCACTGCGACCTGGGTTCGATTCCAGTCAGGGAACCAAGAGGTCACACCACCCTGATGCTGAGCAGCGTTGGGCCTGGTTAGTACTTGGATGGGAGACCAACTAGGAATTCCAGTAGCTGTATGCTGTGGCCCACTGGCGAAGGAACAGGCAAAACCAAGTGGATCAGCATGGCCATGGACATAAAAGATGTGTGTGGTGTGTTATGGACCATTAGGTCATGGAAAGTTGGAAATGACTGAACGCCGCAAATACCTGGTAGATCCCACTTATCAGAATGTCTGATCTCATCCTCTATCCTACTTGAGAAACCAATTCAGAAACACTAACTACCTCAGCCGAAGGCGCTCATCGAGAGGCCCGTACGTGACTGGCTTGACGGGGAGGTCCATAACGTAGAGGGGGGAAGAGGCTCCGAACGGCTTACGAGTTACAGGCTTCAAAAAAATTTAATGGTTTAACGGTTTAATGGCGGCCATTTTTTTCAAGCCTGTAACTCGAAAGACGTTTGGGGGGCCACCAAAAGATGCCAATTAATTATAAACTTAACTTACAACCTCACACACAGCACAGGGGGGAAGACAGGGAGCCTGTAAGTGAGGTTGGAAGCTAATTTTCTATTTCTAGTTTTTGGGAGGTCTCAGAACGGCTAAGGGAGGAAAAAATGGCGGCCGTAAAGCTGTCATTTCTTTTCAAGCCCGTAAATTGGAAACAGATTTTGGGCTTGGGGAAATTGATCAATTTCCCAAGCCCGCAAATGGTTTCACACCCATAAATGTAAACAGGAGCACAGAGGAAAGAGAGGGAGAGGCCCAAAATCTTCGGGTTGCCCGCCGCTGCAATGAATCTCCGGCGCTCATCGCGAGGCCCGGAAAGTAGAGGGGGGAGAGGCTCATTGTGGGGCATGTAAGATGGGGGTTGTCCGAGGCCTGCAATGAGTGGCGAAGCCAAAGGCGCTCATTGCGAGGCCCATAAAGTAGAGGGGGGTGGCTTGCAGTGACCGCCACAGGGGCTCATCATGAGGCCCGCAAGTTAGTTGGGGGAAAGCCTTGCATTGTGTGGCAAACAGCATTGACAGGCTTCAAATTTTATTGCAGTCTCTAGTCTAACTATCTTATAACACAAAGGTAGATTGTTTTTGCAACCATGTCACCAAATACATTATACCGAGTCACAAAATAACACCTTGTCTCAAGAATAATGTCTAGCTATTACAACATTTATACATGTTTACTGTTCTGTAAGATTAACTAAAATAATCCACTTAATTTTGGGGTCAGTTTAAACCACAGTGCCACTTATTTTTTGGATTGCCATATTTTATATAGTATTTGTTGAATTGCCATATTTTATACAACATTTTCCCTCTTTTCTTTTGAGTCATATAACTGTAAACATTATAGATTGTGTGTCTAAGATAATTATGTGTAACATAGTTTGCACTTGATTAAAGTTTTTTCCAGTCTGTTTTGTAGGCATGTCCAATAAACTAACATTCAAACCAATAGTAATTGTAATCTTGTGTTTGGCAATTTAGTACACACTGGGATTAAACTAATATATTGTATAGTTATTGAAACAGAATATTCTTTCCAAATGGTTCCACAGATATACTACAAATTTTCAGCAAGGTTTTGTTTATCTTTTGTTCAGAATACATTGGATTTATGTTGAGCATTATTATATTTGTTTTGTAAATTAACATGTAGTTCAACACATCTGGTAATATGAAGACTTAGTGGAAAAAGATTTGAGTATCAGATTATTCTGCAACATACTCTTTGAATATAAAGCTTGTTTCAGGAATTACATCTGAAAGATGCCATTATAAATAATGTCAAGGCTTTCATCTTGCCAGAAATAAAAAGAAAATGCTGACAGTTTAAAACAAAGTCAGACTACCTGGAAAATAAAGTTCACAAATAGGAACACAGAAAAATGACATGGTTGAATCCACATGAGCTTTCCATTTAAAACAAAATACTTATGTTCAAGACATAAAGCAATGTCTCGCTTAAGCTCTTTATTTTAAGAGCTACTTCTCTTTCAAAATTAAAGGGCACAGAATATACAGTAAAAGACGTAGAATTTATAGAGTGTGGTCACAGATGTTAAATGGAAACCATTCCAACGTGAAAGCGTACATAGTATATACAAAGCATGTTTGACATGGATTTTTCAACAACAGATCCCTTGTACTAATCTTAATTGAAAACATTTACAGAAATCCCCAAAACTGAAGAAAAATCACTAGAAAACTGGGAAAATGTATGTTGTTTTGCAATATTATACCTATCACATAAACTACAATTCAGCATTCATGGTCAGTGTGATTATTTTTTAGACATCTGTATCATACTCTACATTGTGATGATGAGTAATTTAATAAGACTCTTTTAATTATCAAAATGCATCAACAGGCTATATAAATAAAACACTGACTAACATATTTAACAAAACTTATTTAAGGTGGGAAAAATGCCAGACCAAAATATGCCAAGCAAAAATCAAAGAGTTATATATTTTTTTTCTTTTAATGTGGAATATTTGTTTTTACTTTTTGTACGGTCTCTTCACACCCAGGTCCCCATGCCAAGCTCGAGCATTGAAACGATCTGAGCTTTAGTTTTGCAATCATTCATTTTTTGTTTTACTTGGTACAATAAGAGAACAAAATGTTATTATTATAATTACGTTATCTTACCAATTCAGAAGTGCTTCAAAAGATGGGGTGGCACGTTGCTTAACTTGGAAATAGAGGTTATTATAATGTTAGTGATGAATAGGTAAAGGAGAGCAGCTACCTCAAGAATCATTAATTAATAAGGATAAGCTTCAATATTTTTCTTAATAGTTTTTAAATGTGTATTTATTTGGAGTTCTGTGATATTGCTGATAAGAACAGATCACAATGTATTTCTTCGTCTATTAGCACATGAAGCTCTTTACCAAGCCCTTGTGTGTGAATAAATACCTTGATTTTGGCACCTGCTCTTCTTTTCTCCAGTGTGCTTTTCCTGTCTTCATTTCAAGAAGTAAGTATCTGTAGTAGGCTCTATATATTTCATCTTATGTCATGTATGTGTGCATACTCAGAATGTTGCATTTGTAACACTACATCTCAAAGAACTTACAATATGTGGATACCTTGACTAGAGAAGCTACTAGAATGCTTCCTTGAGGATGTCATCTATCAGAAGCACCTTAAAAGTAGTAAGAGAAGGGCTTGGTCAATATTGAGCTTCAGTGCATTTCAAAGGTTCAGAAGTAAACAGTGAAAGGTTTTAGTGGAAGCTCTTTGAATCTACAGGTTGCAGAATAAATGTTCATGTTTGGACCAAAAATATGAGAGAGAAGCCTAAATTAAAAGAAATAGATCCATCACTGACATGTTAAGTTAATTAATCTGTTATCTATCCAAAATGCAATCACAATTAGACACTCCATTGCCTTGGTCTGAATTGTAAATTTGAAGTCAGTGATAGTAAAGTATAGGTGAGTGCCTCCGGCAGAAACCAAGTGACCTGATTCATTTCCCTACAAAGATTGTGTAGAGAAACAAAGGCACAGCTTTTGGAGAAAAAGATCTCAAAGTCTCACAGGAGAGATAATAGGTATGTACAGCGATACGGAATATGTTGGTGCGTTATAAATAAACGATAATAATAATAATAATAATAATAATAATAGGTAAGAGTTAGAATGTAAGTTTGCGAGTTTTCAATCTCAATAGGTGCTTTAGGGAAAGCACTGTGTAGGTCTGATTGAAAGCTCAATAACAGGGCCCTCCATCCTTTGCACTGTTTGAAATTGTTCTTGACTTGTACTTACCCCCGTATATCGCTACGGAATATGTTGGCATGTTATAAATAAATAATAATAATAAGTGTTAAGGAAAGAAATATGTTTAAAACAGGCGGGCCACGTGTTGCCTTCAGGCACTTCCCCTGCGGCTCTGGAGTGGGAGCTCATGCCTTTCTTCAACAGTACACTGTCATTTTTTATCTCTTCATAACTAGTAAATAATACCCAATTGCAATCATAAATATTTTAATTTATTATTAATTAATTCCTTTTCTATGGTGATTTTACCATTCTGATTTGGTATAATAAAAAAAAGCTTACAGCACCTTGATGCAGCATATGAATTCCTTCAAGTGAAATAGGTTGATCATCACAGGTGTAGCTGAAGAAAATAGTTGTTTAAAATGGCTAGTTGTCCTTGTTTTAGCCATGTGAAGGTCAGTAGTCATGTTTGTCAGATCTAGTTCAGTGAAGTAAGAATAGCCGGCACTATATAGCAAATTCAGAGTTGAAAAAAAATGGCAGATTGCAAATACTTTTCTGTTGGAAGCACAGGGAAAGAAGGAGATGTTTTTTTTCAGACTGGGGTGACCATGGCATCTGTGTATTAGGATGAAACTATAGCAGCACAGAGTGCAGAGTTCAGCCATTGAGAGACTTATGGTATGAACATTAAGGCTAAGAATTTGAGTTGAGACAAAGTTGGAACAAAAGGGCAAGTTGTAGATGGAGAGGAATGGAGTGAAACAGACTTCTCTTCCTCCTCAGTAACAGAGGAGAAGAAGTCAAGGAGAGCTGGAATAGGAAGGACACGTGGTTGGAGTTATTTCACATATAGTGTTTACCTTGGCTTGGGAAAAGTCAGTAAAGTAAGGAGTATATTAGATTGGAAGAGGTTTTAGTTTGTTGTTGAAAGAGTCAACAGTAAAGAAGATTTTTGTCTTTGTGAAAAAAGAAACGTTGTTTGAGTTCATTAGCGAGCAGATATGCAGAAGAATAGAAGCAAATTTCAGGTACTGGAGCCTGGACTTGATAAAATAATCCAGATATGATATAGAGACAGAAGGCCATGAACCGTGAAGAACTATAAGGCCTAGATTATCAAGATAGGATGCATTGTAGTTTTGGACGTAAAAGCCAAGATTATTGTGGGATATGGGAGTTGGATAAACAACGAAATATATGGAGGAAGAGAGGTAGAAAAATGTAATACAACACATGTTTCTGTTAGTTTAGTTGAAGAAAATATTACTTTTCTCTAGGAAACTAGTAAAATAAGATGAATGGCAGTTAAAAAGGTGAAATTGTGAAATCAGAGAAGCATGTATTAGTTTTTGGTAAAACCCATATAATGAGCCTCTGTGTGTGTTGGCAACACTCCACTGGTGTGATGCTCAGGACAGAGTGGGTTATTCAGTGTGGCAATTGAAGAGGGTGTCTGAGGACAGAATGGAAGACAGAAAGCGGTAGCTCAAGAGAAAACATCATTGGTGAAATGAGTGCTCTGTACCTTCTTATCTTATTTTGGAACCTGTTGTGTCCACAGTATCGTCTTTCATTCATGGCGATGTGCAAAATAAGCTGATTTTGCAGTTGCCAAAGAAAATGTGAATGTTGTGTCTAACCTAGAATATTTATCTTAAACAGTGAATGTTGTTTTTCCAATGTGACAAAAGTAATTATAATCATATTAAAATGTCTTCATTTTTCCTTTATCATTGTTTTTTTATCATGTGAAAATTATTTTGTTGGTTTGTAAGATATGCACTCAGTCATAATCATAAGCAAATAAACTGATTAAATCCACAATCAATAGTTGCTGTTCCGTATTTTTAACTCCTTTGTTTTAGTCCTAAGAACGCTCTCATCACGTACCACTGATTGTGTTTAAAAAACGATCCCAAGAACATGCATTTGAGAGATTCCTAAAATATTATTTGCAAATACAATACTGCTAGGATTTATAAAAATAAACAAATTTTAACAGAATTTGACTTTCAGGCAATCATATGCATTTTATTATGTTTTATTATTATATATGAGATGTGGACTAAAGACAGGTGAAAATAGAAGAAATGGCTCAAAAACATTTTTTCATTCTGTGAATTTCCTTGCCATTTTGTAATGAAGTCCACTCACAGATGAAGCACACAAACCCGAACCTTATGCTGAGAAACTACACATTCTAAATACAAATCCGTCAGTTTAACATTAAGTTTGTACTAAAATAGTGAGTTTTAATGGTATCTGTGTCCCATACATACTGGCAGCTATATATGTGTGGTACTCATTCACCCTTTCACCAAAATACTGTTAAAGAATCCCTTTAATTTGAGAAAAAACAAGTTAACAGCATTAGCAGCTTTCTAAGCCATTGGTAAAATCTGTAGTAGACACTGTCCTGATGGATGTTATGTTTGTGTCCTCCACACTTCTTGCTGCCTTGGAGACTGAGTTGGTGTGTTATGATCATTTTTATCACCTATTTCAGAGTGGAAGAAAGAGGAAGGTTTGAGTGACTGTAATTTGTTGATTGATTAGTGGATTGATTTTATATTTTAGCAGTGAACACCTTACAAATATACACTACTGAGTGCATGGAAGACAGGGGTAAGTGTTATTTGTGATGGTCTGTACCTGTGATCATAATTTGAACACACGATGCCCATATTAGAGGTAATTACCTCTGAGCCACACTTCAACATAAATAAGAGCAATTATACAAATTAATTGAGCTCAAATGTAATCAGTGTGAAAGTCCATGGAGATGGCCCTTGGAGAGCACTTAATCCATTAGTTTTCTAATTATTAAAAACCTTGACAGTAATAAAAGCTTACACTAAGTGTATGATTGCAGTCTGCTCAGAGAGAGAACACTTGATTGACAGGCCCCATGAAGCAGTGTATTGGTTATATGACCAAGCCTTCATCTGTATTATATATGCTGCTTCATACAGGAGGGCTATAAAATCAAGAATTAAAAATGTGCTCTTTGGTCAAATTTTGTTTTACAAACAGCTTTCCTTCATGCTTTTAATTTCTACATCTGAAGGTGCAAAAAGATTTGGGGCTTCCATGTCCTTTTAATCATATATTTTGAAGCACTAAGAAGGTACATGGGAGACATAGGGCCTCATTAAATTGTCAAAATTGTAATTACTGAAGCAAAAAGTTACTGTTATTAAATTGGCCTCTTTTAGCTTCCTGCAATCGATCTGCAGGTTACAGGCTGAAAAGCAACTGCGGTTGTCAAAATCGTAACTCCGGCCCATCTAAGCCCTTGATTTTTTTAAGCCTGCAAAAGTTACAATCACTAAAATCACAAATCGCTATTCAATTGCTACAATTCCTCAAGACCTCAATACAGCACTTTAAAAAAACAAAACTCAATACTGCACTTTAAAATACTGGGAAAGCGATGAAGGCATTATAATTAATTGCACAACAGTCTTAAGCTCGCAAATCTGCAATAAAAAAAAATATTTTTCAGGTTTTATTTCCATGTTATATCAATCTCGGGAATCAAGGAGTTAATAAACCCACATGTACTATAACATTTTCTTCATTCATTTTTATCTATTTTTACATCGCTGGATTGCGAGTCTCATCACTTATCGGACGTGGAAACACTAATTGATTGACGTTTAAACACCATGTTTTACTGATGTCATGATGACAGTCTCATTTACTATTGGCTGTTTCGAAATCTGTAGTTATGGGCTTGCTTAATTGATCATGTTCATGCCCTGAAATGCTACTTACAAAATTAAATGTTGGAATCTTGGGTTCCAGCCAAGGGGTTTCTCCAAATCCAGCCGCCCTGTTGATTCTGACACACAAACAAAATGGAGTTCCCACTCATTCATCACTTCTTGGTCTTCCTGCTTAGCACGGTGCATCCAGACTGACTGCACTGCTATTGCCACTAGCACCTGCTCCTCTTGGAGCAACTTCAATAATGGGTGTTTTTCAATGATTCGATCTGATCGGTTTATGGTGGTGCATGATTTCGGGTTAAATAGTCCGCAGACTTTCGGGCTGTATGAAGGCAACTCCGGGATTAGAATTTATTGAAGTCCATTGTTCATCTAAATTATAAGTCAGTTTAACAGCAGATGGTTGAAAGTACTTGTCATTTGTAGAACAGTACCTCCTAAACCAGCCCTGAGGAAACTGAAGCAGATAAAAATTTAGTAATAATGCTGTCATGTTCTCTGTATCCAAATTGTCTATACTAAAGTGCATATTTGGCAAGCGCAAACATAATATCGTATATACATTAACTCAAACAAGAACGCAGTTTAAAACATGTGCATGATATCCGCATGTGCTGATGAACACTTCACTTATGCATCTTAGACTGAAATGTAAGTCATGAATCTTATCAGTTTAATATACCTAAAATAGTAAAGTTAGGTCTGATTGTGCATATCACAGCACTTGATGACTGGTCCACTACAAAGCAATCTCATACCTGTCCTGATTTTTTTACTGACTTCTGGTTATATATTGACATTGTATGTTTGTACATTCTGAATGCAAGTTATATAGAAAATCTTGTCTTGCAGCTTGCCAAAGCTTCCAAGAAATCTTTAGCCAGCCCTGTAGGAGGCTATATTATTCTGCTATTTATTTGATATATGTGTACATCTTTACATATATGAATCCCTGGACTCTGTATATTTGCCCTGCTCCAAACAGTAAGTATCTTCTCATTTTGGTACAAGTAGTATATGAGCTTCTGAGGCTGCGAGTGTGATACTGTACTGAAACCAAGAGTAAAACAAATGGAACCACTTGGCCAGTCCAGTTATCTGACCACTCGTGGCATAGAAAGAGTGGGTGATAGGTCATGGATTGCACTGTTAATGTTGTGGAAGGATCATAAATAAGTTAATTGACTATGTTATGGGATGTGTGAAAACAACCAACAGTTTTATTATGAATTACCATGTGTTGAATGGTACACAAATATGTTGGAAAATAAGAGTATACTCAATTGCACGTTAATGCAACACAAAATATTTTATTTTTTTAATAAAAGCAAAACTAATTTTTAACATATTAGTTAAAATACATTCAGTTATATAGTTGTCATGAAACATAACTCAGCCTATTAATTTTACTTAAATGGCAGACTGGGGCATTTCTTCATGTCCTTGTTGGGTTTTACAATATCCTTTTATTTTTTCTTTATCTGGCAGTACAACGTCATAGAAAATCCTAGGCCAAAAAGCTGTGAATAAAACAAAGATAAAATAAATACATAAATTATTGTTATCCTTTGTTTATTAAGCAATGGCATATTGTATGTAAAATAATACACTTGCATTTTGGCAATGTATACTGGCTCTCCATCTTTGTTTGATCTGGGACTACTGGTTACCTTCCGAGGCTCATTGACACTTTGAAATGTTACAGCCTCCGTTTTGAATTAGAGTTACACTGATTTGAATAGAGTCTATTTTAATAGATAAGTACAACAATAATCTTTAACTGTTACTAATGGTAATTGTAAGTGTAATTTTTTTATCCGCTTCTATTTTTGGCCCTGAGGATCATCAAGTAAAGTCTTGTGGACCAGCTCCAGTCCTAGGACCAGCTATCTGGAAACACTGGTCTAGAGGATATTGTAATAAACAGTACAGACAAAGGGATGAGGAATCATATGGGGAAAAAAAGTGAAAATATTAGGTTGTTTAAAATCAGGTCTCTCAAAGTGAGGTTTGGTCCAGAGTTGGATTTAGGTAATATGTAAGACCCAGCCTACTTTAAAGACTTTGTGTAAACTTATATACATTCTTATGAATTTTATGTTCGAAAATCATTTGTGGGTTTCATAGAATTATACTTATTAAACAAGTTTTTTTTTGTTAAAAATCATCCACTAACAGTTCAAAACATATTGCAAACTGTATCAATGAGAAAGGCGATTTACAGTATTGTAAGCATGGTTTGTATTTCAGTAGCAAAAGATGGGAATATTAATTGCAGGTCAACAAGTATCTTCAGTGAGCAATTAATGTACCAAAATAGTATACATATTAATATTTTTTAGATTGAATACATATATTAATATAAATTCTTAATATATTAATCTATTAATCAAAATGATAGATCATATATATATATGATAATACATTACCTCCACTAACGCGAGTCCAAACGCTATACCAATAATAATTACAAGATGCTTCTTGAGGACATTACTTATTGCCGTTGAACATGTCTGTTTAAAGAAATACAAATAATCAGTTTCAGGATGATTTGCTGTACAAGTTTCATAAAACATTTATTTCTATTAATATATAAAAATCTCTCTAATGATTATGGTGATGCCCCAGGGGTGCCTACAAAGGCACTTGATACAAAACAATCAGCATGGAGCATTTGGAAACTGATATTAACTGTTTACTAATCTGTTCTGTCTTCCTCAGCCAATAGGAGAGCACAGATGTCAGCCACAAAGTCGCAGCTGGGATGTGACCCACCTGCCTGCTCTCTGGTGTGTATCTGGGCCCCACCCACACCAGAGATCAGCAAAGACAGAGCTGATGTGTGTGTGTGTGAGCACTGCAGCTGCCACTAGAGAGAGTGAATGGTGTGTGAGTGAGTGAGAGAGAGAGTGAGAGAGAGAGAGAGAGAGAGAGAGAGAGAGAGAGAGAGAGAGTGAGTGAGAGGGAGGGAGAGAGTGAGTGAGATTGAGTGAGTGAGAGAGAGAGAGTGGGGTTTTGGGTGGGTGAGTGAGAGATTGTGAGAGTGAGTGAGAGAGTGAGTAGTGGTTAAGTGAGAGAGAGTGAGTGAGAGAGAGAGAGTGATAGAGAGAGAGTGAGAGTGAGTGAATGGTGGGTGAGTGAGAGAGTGAGAGAGTGATTGGTGGGCGAGTGAGAGAGAGAGGGAGTGAGTGAGAGAGAGAGAGTGAGTGTGTGTGTGAGAGAGAGAGAGAGTGAATGGTGGGTGAGTGAGAGAGAGTGAGTGGTGGGTGAGTGAAAGAGATTGAGTGAGAGTGAGTGGTGGGTGAGTGAGTGAGAGAGAATGAGTGAGAGAGTAAGTGAGAGAGAGTGAGTGGTGGGTAAGTGAGTGAGAGAGCGAGTGGTCGGTGAGTGAGTGAGTTGGTGAGAGAGCGAGTGGTGGGTGAGCGAGTGAGTTGGTGAGAGAGTGAGTGGTTGGTGAGTGAGAAAGTGAGTGGTGGGTAAATTAATGAGAGGGAGAGTGAGTGGGGGATGAGTGAGTGAGAGAGTGAGGGATGGGTAAGTGAGTGAGTGAGAGAGAGATAGATAGAGATAGAGAGAGAGAGAGAGAGAGAGAATGATGGGTGAGTGAGAGGTGGGTGGAAGGTAGGTAAGTTATGAGTGAGTGATGAGTGAGCAGAGACTATTTTATTCATTGCAGCTTTTAGTGATGAGTACAGTTACATCCCAAGTGAGAGTTTGCACAGTGAGAGTCTTTCTCTGAAACAGCATTGAGATAAAGCAGAGGAAGTGCTGGCTAAGATCTGCCCTTACAACCTCAGTTCTTGTACTGAGATACACTGCATTAGCCTGCTTCTGATTGGACACAACTAAATATTCATGTTATGATAATTTAGCTGGGATTGTCTAGGGCCGTTCACCATTAAATGCAACTGCCAAAAACCATAAGAAATGTTGCTAACTTCAAGGTATGCTAACTAATGTTTATTTTGGGAGTTTTTCATGCAAAAAATGTTTTCATTACCTACTAATTCTCCTCTATCAGATGCATTCATGACCCAGGAAACTTAGATATGCCTTTAAGTAAATTATCCAGGCTTGATGTGTAAAACTATAAGGAAATTACTAAAATATACATTACTGATTATTATGGACTTTATTTGATTAACTAATGTATGGGGATGTGATTAAATCCCTTATAAAAACAATAAAGCTGACATTCTCCTTTCACAATGGAATTGGAGCTGGCTAACATTAACAGTTTTTTTTCTAAATATTATGCACTATTATTAATTTAATAACCCCATTTATGGTATAGATTAATTAAAAAAATAATACAAAATGGAATATAAATGTATGAACCCTACATTTGTCCTTATATCAAATAAATGTATTAAATCTAAAAATAAAAGAGGAGCAGTAGCATGTCTCTTTAGTTACCAAAGCCTGCTGTACTTCATAAAATTGGGTGCAAACTGTGGCTCCCTGAAGGTACAGATTATAGCCTTGGTGTATAATTTTTTTGTGCTGAGCTATTTTTTAGAAAATTGCTTATAATATTAAATATAAACTTTAAAATAAGGTATATACTTTTATTATTAAACATATATAATAATAATGTTATTTTAAAGAATAAAAGGTACATATATATATATAGTGAGATAATTGAATTGTACTATTTTACACTTTTGTGACTGTGCAGTTTTGTTGTGGGTATTCTGTTGCAGGAAGATTTGAATTGCCATTCTACTTCTATTCCCAGCTCACTTGCCTTCCCCTTATATCTTTCTCCTATATCTGTTTCATACACACTGTGAAGTCCTTATCTCGATCACATCCCAGGGTGTGCACCCCTAGAGTACAGTGAACCTAACACATATGCAGTACGAGCCACACTAATGATGTATACACAAGGAGTTGGGAATACTCTTTTTGATAAGATTCATCCATGCTTCCTAGCATGTACAAGAGCATGGGAGAATGCACATACATTGGCCACTGTATGCTAGGATTGTTTTGGACACACAGCAATACTGAATACTGAAAACATTAGTAAGAAGTACTGTTGTATGAACTTTCTGTTCTAGCAGCTTAAGATTATAATATAAATAATTAATAATCATAACAATATAGACTTATGTTCTAAATAAAAAATAAATACATTTAGTAAG
Organism: Discoglossus pictus; assembly: GCA_027410445.1. Classification (NCBI taxonomy): domain Eukaryota; kingdom Metazoa; phylum Chordata; class Amphibia; order Anura; family Alytidae; genus Discoglossus; species Discoglossus pictus. The sequence goes on from CM050167.1 coordinate 314,296,275, forward strand.
ATGCACTAGTTACCTGTTTATAATATGACTTGCCAAGATTTTGGACGCAGTCACTTGAACTGACTGGTGAAGTGCAGATACAGGATTTTGGAACAGCATTATTCCAGTCAGGGTAACCCTTAACAAGGCCACAACATTTGTTCTAAAAAAAAAAAAAGTTTCATCCATTTTCTTTAATTATGATACATATTTTCAGATCTTCTTTCTGGTTAGACCACACATCATTTTCTTATGGCTATTAGTCATTATTAAAATTACAGTCAACAAAAATTACCTTTCCGACTTAGAAATGAAACATATAAACACATTTTTACATGTGCAGTGTAAGGGCCTCATTCAATTGCGATTTGGCCAATTGAATAGGGCTCTAAATAAGCACATAGCATATTTTTTTGAAAGAAGTTTTTAGTTAGGGAAAATCTTGCTTTTGGATAGATGTTTACTAACTAAAAACTTCTTTAAAAAACATATGCTATGTGCTTATTTAGAGACTTATTCAATTGGCCAAATTGCAATTGAATGAGGGCCTAAGTGTTTAAGAGGTGTACTATATACCAGTGTCTCTTAATCTTTATGAGAATAGGCTGGTTACGTTACATTGCTAGCAAGGATCACCTCTGAGATCTGGGAAACATGTTTATATGCTCATACAACATGTGCCACACTAGCTTTGCACTTATTTCAATAGATTATATTTTAACTTTAAACGGTTAGGCTTGTTGCTGAGGACCGTCACATAAAGACTCAGGGTGGGGAATCGACCTAGGACTGGCTGTTGGGATTTTTTGCTATACTATTTAGCTAAGCTACCTACCTATAATGATTAATGCGAGTGCTTTTTCAACATTTTAATAAAAAAAAATTCCACCTGACCCAGGCATATCCACTTTTTATAATGTCTATACTTGATATTGTCAAATAAAGTATTACTGTTCCTTTGATTATAAGTGCATCGTTTTTCTTTTCTTATTTATATTCAGAGCAGCAACTATAGGTTTTGTTTTCTCCTTACCTACCTTCTTTTTTTGCCTGGATATTTAGATATTGTTGGTAGGGTGGTTTATAAAGTTAATTATAGTTACATAGTTACATAGTAATTAAGGTTGAAAAAAGATTTTCAGTCCATCAAGTTCAACCTTTTAAGATCTCCTCTGATCTGCAATATGCGGATTAGTTATTAATTAATTGTTAATTAATTATTAATCAACATTTTTTTTTTTTTATTAATAATTAATTGTGCTTACAGAAAAAAAATATTACGGGGTTCACAATCTGCCCTGGTTCCATATGAAACAGTTTGCTATCAACAGAGAGAACTAGAGGATACCAGCCTGAACATCCTGTTCTAATTAGTGCCACTGGCCATTGCAGTTCATTATGTATACAGCCAACTCAAGGGGTAGATACAAGCACTCTTAAAACACCTAATTACAAATTTATTTATTTATGGTGAATTTAGTGGCATTTTAGATGGTTCTAAAGGACAATAATACTTTGACATAAACAAGCGAGTGTTGCTCAGTATATATACATTTAATTACCTCTTGTTGTACTATATCAAAGCTTTCTATAAATTCCTTGGATTGGCCAGATAATGGTAGGAACTGTTGGGATGTACTGTTAATCTGCTCTTCAATCTAAAAAAAGACAATATCAAAAAGAAAAGTTACATATCAACTTTGTACTGAACATGAGAATGTAATCTACATTGTATTCAACATACCTGTGGTTTATAAACAATCCCTAAAATTCCTGCAGTTACTTGAAGTGCCAGAATCAGAAAAATTCCAATAAAGAACTAGAAATGCAAAAAAAAAGAAGCAGATATTTTAGAATTTGAAAGTGCTAACTGTTGCATTTTTTGAGGTTCTGGCCGGGGTTTATGGCCTTAGAAATGTCTCAGTTTCATAATACCCCAGACTTGATTCATTAGGTGGAGGAGAAAGAATTGGAGAAATCAATGTAGTTTCATTGTAGCCTCTTTTGACTTTAGAGGGGTCTGTTCAAGTTAAAAATGAGAGACCACAGGATAACATAGACCATCACAAGACTTTTTACCTGTCTAGAGATTACTCAGTAGAAAAGCAACTCTGGAAATATTTTAGACTGTTGGAAGCTATGTGAGTGTAGGAAGTCATGGTGCTTTTCAACATATAATGTAGTCATGTGTTTAGGATGCCAGGTGGCCAGAAGCTGAGTTGCTGTCCTTCCTGGCAGAGCAGATCTACATGCATATGTTTTTCTAAAGGAAGGATTGATCAGCCAGAGACTTGGTCAAGTAGCTTGGCATGTGAACTGTGTCCCTACTATTTTAGAATACAACTTGACAAAAAAATTGTATATCAACAAAAAAAAAGAACAAAACAGAGAAAACAGCATGTGTTCATCAAAAGTAGTACAATCTTGAATCTTGAATTTCTGAAGAACCACTGCCTTAGTCCATCACTACAGATATGCATGGCCCCATCCTGATAAGTTTCAATAAGTACAGATCTGCTACAACTTCTTCGCCATTTTTTCACCAGTGTGGTATCTCAAACTGAGAGGGCATATGAATTAAAGTTTTATAGAAAGATGAAAAGATGGAAGACTTCTGATGTCGTCCCTAGTTTCCCTGTAACCCAGGCCCCAGCTTTGTTGGCTTTTTGGGTAAATTTGGCTCTGATGTCATGCTTTATGAAACCACTTTATTTGTACATGGTCTGTACATGTCAGTGTCCCTTTATGATCACTGCATGGGATGTGTTACCCTGGTGCTTGGTCCAATTTTGTGTAAAATATTCTGTTTACATTAGATGCTCACATTTATGTAATCAAACATAATTTCCCATTATACAAACTGTATCCTGTGAAAGCTATAGTGTACACTTATGTTAATTTTGTTGTCCCAACCTTCATATAACACTAAAAATAAAATAACATTTATTGTAAAAAGTGATATGTAATATGTATTGTAATGTGCACTTTATGTTAATATGTATTGTTAAAATGCTTTTAGACATACAAAATAAGCAGAGAAAAATAATTCTATTCCCCAGAGAATAATTAAGGATATTAATAATTGCAAGTATTTCTTATTAAACATTAATAAGCACTGACCAGAAGCAGAAGACACTTGCTTTCCTTTATGGCTCCACAGCATCCGAAAAATCCTAGGACCATAATTATTGAGCCCACTGCGATCATTACATCAATCGCTACAAGTAAACCACTGTCTTGTATATCCAAACTCTAAAACAAAGAACAAAGTTATAATATGCTCTAAGTACTATTTTCCATATGGACCATCTCAAGCACATCTCTCAATATTTTTCTGGAGTCACAACCTGATTTTCTAGTTTAGACTGATACTAGTGTCATCTGATACTAGTGTCATCCTTTAAATAGCTCTAGAGTAAACTGTAATGTACAATGTTTAATTCCCTTTAAAATGATTTAAAGAAGCATAATATAAATGATGATTGTGTAACAAAAAGAGAACAATTTAACTTAAACTTTAAAATAAGGTATAAACTTTTAAATCATATATTAAACATATATACTTACTTTCTGTGCATCTTTACTGACACGTAGCCATATGGAGACGCCCAAAATGATGCAGCCACACAACTAAAATATAAACATATAATATATAATTATTGGTACACAATACATCATTTGGTGAACTATAGTGGTGAAATTCATGACAATGTAGCATTATACAAAGGCAATGATAATAATAGTGCATGTACAATATGTACACATTGGTAAATATTATGCACAGCTGGTTTCTGGTATTAACTTTCTCTAAGGGAAGGAAAATGAAGCTAAATTGATTATGCATAGGAAATCTCTCAATTCCAATTTTCTATGGAGTTGGCTCTATGGAGTCATTTGCAGAGATCTAACACGAAATAGGCTGCATCCAATGACATAGCAACTGGTCCCACTTCATTTGAGATAAACATCTTCTACTAATTAATATATTCTAAAGTTTTGTATTTGTGGTTTGACAATGGTAATAGTAAGTGCTTGGAGCTAGTAGGAAAACTGTATTAAAGGAACACTGTAGTGTTAAAATAAGCCATGGTCCTTTACAGAGAACTAAAAGAGGAGCACAAAAGATCCAAACATGGTGGAGTACATCCAGGACCCTTTATTAAATACTACTAATAGTTAAACATACAGAATTTTCTATTACTCCTTAGTCCATTTTAGAATTATTTTAGCATTGGAGCCTGAGCTCTCTCTTTGCTTTTATGTATTTTTTAAAGGTATCGCTATCATTCCTCACTTCTTATGTATTATAGGTGTATTTTTCATAAAAACACTCCCCAATAAGGTCTCTTACTTTAAACTTTTTTGAGAGGTCTTAAAGACCATAGGGGCTTCCTGGTGGTCCAGTGGTTAAGATTCAGCACTTTTACTACTGCAATCTGTGTTCGATTCCAGTCAGGGAACCAAGAGGTCATACCACCCTCAAGGCATGCAGGGTTGGGCCTGGTAAGTACTTGGATAGGAATACCAGGAGCTGTATGCTGTGGCCCACTGGATAAGGAAATGGCAACCAACTCCAGTATCTCTGCCTTGAATACCAAGTGGATCATGGTGTGTCGCGGTCCAAGAGGTCACCGAGAGACGGACACAACAAAACAGAGACCAGAAATCACTTTGTTTGCTCTTTACTTGCAGGGTGACTATTCCCACATTTATTTAACTTTACACTTATTATATGTAGAAAATATGTTAACTAGTGATGTCGCGAACATCAAATTTTCGGTTCGCGAACAGTGGACGCAAACTTCCAGCAAATGTTCGTGAACAGGCGAACCCGGCAAACCGCCATAGACTTCAATGGGTAGGCGAATTTCAAAACCCACAGGGACTCTTTCTGGCCACAATAGTGAGGGAAAGTTGTTTCAAGGGGACTAACACCTGGACTGTGGCATGCCGGAGGGGGATCAATGGCAAAACTCCCACGGAAAATTACATAGTTGATGCAGAGTCTGGTTTTAAGCCATAAAGGGCATAAATCACCTAACATTCCTAAATTGTTTAGAATAACATGCTTTAAAACATCAGGTATGATGTTGTATCGATTAGGTAGTGTAAGGGTAACAGACCAATCTCCCTTTTAATGCACCGCAAACAGTCCCTTTGCACAACCGCAAACTCCCAATTTGCACAAGGTTGAATACCAAGCTAACCATGTCCCGTTCCTTGTCCTCACTGATGTCATTGAAGGTCTCTTACTCCACCCAGTCACCAAGGGTCCCCGAAAGGTGATAACAAGCCACCTGGGACGCCTGCTGTGTTTGGTCTTCCACCTCCTCTCTCTGCGTTGCTTCTGTCTGCGTTATTATAAGGTGTGTACTGTTAAGTAGTACTATTCCTATCGGTTTAATCCCTGTTACATCCACTATTAGAGGACGTGTATATGGCATTGATTTTTGGAACAGGGAGGTGGAAAAAGATGCTTGGTCGGACCTCCTACTTCAAATGTGGGGCACTGTGCGTGCAATCTAAGGTGCCACCAGATATGAGTGTCACTGTGCACTGGCAAAAGTTGGCAGAGTAGATGCAATAGGCTTCACACACACGCCTATAGGCAGGCAATTGCTATTCAATCTATTACAGTCAAAAAAGTGTTGTTTTATGTCACTGTACACTACGGTTGCACCAGATATGACGTATCACTGTGCACTGGCAAAAGTTGGCAGAGTAGATGCAATAGGCTTCACACACACGCCTGTAGGCAGGCAATTGCTATTCAATCTATTACAAAAAAGTGTTTTATTTCACTGAGCACAATATAAGCTGTGAGCCTGACACAGGCAGGAAACTGAAATTAGATTAAAGGAAAAAAGGGTTTTTTTTTTTTCAATGTATGGTACACCAACTATGACTGGTGAAACAGAGCAGAATATTAGCCTGTCCTTCAGATGGAAGGCCCTGGAAGGGAGTGTATGCTGCTGATTGGCTGGAATGTGTCTGCTGACTGTGAGGTGCAGGGTCAAAGTTTCCTCAATGATAAAGTATAGGGGGCGAACCGAAAAGCGCATGTGTTCGCCGTCCGCTGCAAACGCGAACATGCCAACATCGCTGCGAATAGTCCGCGGGCGAACTGTTCGCGACATCTCTAATGTTAACACATTCTATAGCTGACCTGCATTTTTTAATATGAGCATCATCATATTGAAAATTGCTATTTAATAAAGTTCATTATTATTTAGATTACACAAATATTGATAAACCCATACATTCAAGGTTTATATTTGTGAGTATTTAGCTTATTATAATTAATATATATGTAATGTAAAAAAATATTATAATGGTAAGGGTCTCCTCACATGTAAATACAATATACCGGTAATTGAAATAAATGAAATACAAGTCACTCATCATATTAATACAAAAATAATGCAGAATAAAGTGATCAAAATATGATTCACCACTGTATTGTATATTATAATCAAACTGAAAATGTATAGTTTAGTCTTATTAAAAAACTACAATACTAATTTTTAATATGATGAGCCACATTTTACAGACTGACAAGTCTTGCAGTACAGGCTATATTTGATTTAGCTATTAATTTAGTAGGTTGAGATATAAAAGTTTCCTGTGTCAGCTGGGTTTGGAAACAAATGGAAGACAAGTGAAGATATAGACAATACAATACAAGTAGCAGAGGACTGTTGTGAGAACCTAAAAAGTAGGTAGCAAAGCAGGTAGCAAAGTAAAGCCAAGGGAGCTTCGGCCTAGACAGAAATACACAATTTGGAGTCACAAAGTTAAGTAACCTACCAAATACTGTTAAACAGGCATGCTAATAGAAGCTCTTTTCAATCTGACTAAAAAATTAGTTAATAGTAAAAAAAAATAAAGCCATATTTGCCCCCAAAATAGTTGTAGGTATTTTATTCACCTTTTCATTGTTTATTTGCTTGGCTTTACATGTAATTAATTTTTCTGTGTTTCTGTCTATTTCATTCTCATCCCCTCAGAATATTATAATCTGTAGTTGTGTTTTCTTGTGGGGTGGGCAGTATTATTTTACTCTAGTACAGTGCAAATAGTGCAGGTATTGAAACGTTAAAGTTTGTCTTGTCTTTTAAGTGTATGTAAGTATTATTGACTGTAAAAGTGGTTCCTATGTTAGTTTAGATGCTTTTGTTAGTTCCCTTAGGTGTTATATCAAAAGGAGGCATTTTGTAGGGCAAAAATGTCCAGGATATGTTTGTATTCATAATAATTAGTGAAAATACATGTTTGAAGGTGGAAGCACTCAGTACCTGTTTGTACCATAGTGCTTATCAGAAAATCACATACCTTCCTTCAAATAGTTTAGAATAAATGATTATTTGTTTGGTTGCATAGCTACCTGTGCTCTCATAAATGCCTCAGAGATCGAAGTTATCTTGAACTTCTAACCTCGCCCTTCAAGTAACTTCCCCTTTCTTGATTCTGCTTTATTGCATGTAATTTCACATTATAAAAAGTGTTTTTAAGAATGTCTTTCTCACTGGCTTCTTCATCAGAAGCTCAAGATTGCAGGCCATATATACCAACAGAAAAAGTTATGGAAATCCCTTGGAGATGTCCCACCTTAGATCATATGAATACAAAATATATTATGCAGTTACGGTTCAGATAAAGCTTGACTATTTCCATTGGTTAGCTTTCCATGCTCCATAATCATGTTTACATTGTTTGTAACTCTTTAAAAAAACACTGTGTGAATTTTTTCCCATGTGACTATTTGCAGTTCTGATCCAGCATTACATTCCTCCTTTGCTGCTTAGTCTCTCTAGGCATATTCTATGTAAGTTATGGGGGAGTTTGTATGGCTGTGCACTGAGCTGTTTCTGAGCTCACTCATAGGGCCTCATTCAATTAGAAGCCCACATCTTGATCGCAAACAGCCGAATGTCTGCGGGTGTGTTGCGGGATCCCATTGGTGTCCGATTGCGATGCTATTCAATTGCTCAAGGCCGCAAATTACGGGACCCAAGCCAAAACCGTAAACCATGCACTGGTTCAGAGCACTTCAGGGCGGTAACATGATCAACTCAGCAAGCCCGTAACATCCAATAGAAAATGAGTAATTATTATGGCAGTAAAACATGGAGGTTACATGTCAATCAATTAGGTTTGGGGGTCCTATATGCAATCCGACTCACAAATCCCGAAAATAATGAATTATGAAAAATAATGCCAATACTGTTCTAGTCCATATGGGTGGCCTGATATGTATTAACTCATTGATACCCAAGATCGATTTAACCCCGAAATGACATATAAAAATATTTTTTATTTCCTGACGATTTGTGGGCTTGAGACTGTTGTGCAATTAATTCTAATGTCTGCCATCGCTTTCCCAGTTATTTACAGTGCCACAAATAGATGTTTAACCCCCTTGGAGGTCTTCTCTAGCACTCATAAAAAGTTTCCAATGGCCTTATCCATTTAAAGTATTCTTATAAGCATGCCAAATTACAATTTTAGCAGATTTCTTAGCTCTTGCTTTATGCAATGACATGATCAATATTAAACAGAAAATAATTCAAGAAAGAAGATTCATGTTAACTAAACAAGTGTTGTATTAATAGCAGGAAGTGGTAGTGATGCCATGTTGCATGTGATGATGAGAAAGTGATGCAGTGCCATTGGAAGGGCACTAGACATGTAGAATGATTTTTCATGAAAACAGATACATTTGCATTATTTTTTTAATAAAATGAATTAGTTTCATGTAAATGCTAAGTTGTATTACTTTGGTATTCCACATATAAAATAATAGAATGCTTGCCCTCATTGTGGGACATATATACTAAAAAGTGAAAAAAACATATATACTAAAAGGTGAAGTGCCAGAGAACGTCAATGATTGTATACCATAGCTCATATCCACTACAGCATGACACAGGAATGAAAATGTTCTCTAACCATTTATCTACTCGACCATTTTTGATGATGACTCCTAAGTGCAAGCTTTCAATTCACTTGACACAAGGCACAACACAAATAAATCAACACGTGCCTTCATATTGTAAAGCTTTTTCATATAATACAGTAGAGAATGTGTTAGGATTGTGTTAGGGGGTTGGTGCCGAAGATTGGATTTGAACATCATCATCTTGGGTACTGGTTGATGTGCAAAAACTAAACGTGTATAGCTATTAGAAGAAGCATGTATTTTAGAGAGAGTGTGTAAATATGAAAGTATGCACTGTTAGATAACAGTGGTTCCCAGTCCCCCTACTTGAGATATAGCCTACTAATCAGTGATTGGAAAATCTGTGTTCATGAGAAAAAAAAAACATTAAACCATGACCTGTTCTAGGTTCACCCAATAATATGTTGACTGCATTGCCTTTGCATCAGAATACAGTAGCAGAAGTTTCCACTACAAAACAGAGCATGCAGACTCAGGCCCTCATTCAATTGTGATTTGGCCAATTGAATAGGGCTCTAAATAAGCACATAACATATTTTTTTCAAATAAGTTTTTAGTTAGTGAAAACCTTGCTTTTGGATAGATGTTTACTAACTAAAAACTTCTTTCAAAAAATATGTTATGTGCTTATTTAGACCCCTATTCAATTGGGCAAATTGCAATTGAATGAGGGCCTATGGGATTAGAGAAGTTTATAAAATTAGTGGACTTATTATAAATATTTATTTTTCATTTAGCTTTGACTTTAAAAGAGCAACACAAAAATATTAGCAAAAATTACTGTTAACGTTGTTTCAGGCTAATTCTGAATGAGATATTAGAAATTATATGAAAAATGAGATATGAGAAGTTACCTGCCTATTGACTTTGTACTTCTCTCTAAATAATTCCTTTAATTAATATATAATATGCTTTAGAGCAATAAAAAGGCTTTAGTTTATGTTAATTATAAACAGTAGAGCTAATCAGAAAAATGGAATTCTCAAGTATTGATCTGAAAAACATGGCTCCGGTCCTTTAGGACTCCACAACAGACTAGAATTAAAGCATTTCTCTGCATGTGCTCAGGTGGGCCAGATATCATTGCTCTGAATGCAGATAACCACAGTTTTACCTAAAAATGCCCTTTAAAGTATACAGACATTCCATTTAGGAAACTGTGTTTCCTAAAGTACGCCGACATTGAAAGTTGTAATATTTATCTGTGAGTCATCTATCCATTGTCTTCCCAGCAGCCAACTGACAATGTGTCAAGGGCTAACTAATTAATTATATTAATTAAGAGAATGATCATTAAATAAAAAGATTAGAATCAATTTTGGTTTATTGCAGAAATAAGACTAAGGGCCTCATTCAATTGCGATTTGGCCAATTGAATAGGGCTCTATATAAGCACTAGCATATTTTTTTCAGAAGTTTTTAGTTAGTGAAATCCTTGCTTTTGGATGGAAGTTCACTAAGTAAAAACTTCTGTAAATATGCTATGTGCTTATATAGAGCCCTATTCAATTGGCCAAATCGCATTCGAATGAGGCCCTAAGAATATAATTCAATTTCAATTCAAGTACTTATTACTTACAGTATTGAGTTATAACATATTTGGAACCTCATTGTGTCACTTTAATCAACTTGAATGCAAGAGGATATACTTAAAACTGTAGCCTGCTGGGGAGGGGGCATCTGAAAACTCAGAGACAACCTTCTATCATATATTGAAGAAATAAAGGAAACAAATTGAGTACAGTGGCTCTTAGCTTTTTCTTTCTGGAGACTGGCTGATACCCTTTAGTGCTCATGGGGACCACATCGGAGATCCAGAATTTTTAACAGGTGATATACTGAAATTGTATCTAGTTTTGCATTGATTTGAATAAAGTATTTTTTTACCTGCAGATACATTCATCAATGATATATCTATAACTATGCAGAATGTTAGTATTATCTTTCATTTCTGTTGCAGGGGGACCTGCTGACAAGGTCTCAGGGACCAGCATTGCTCCCAGGAAAGGCTGTTGAGAATCACTGCTGTATTATATACTGTAATATCTACATATGCGCAAATTCATATCTCAAAAGATATCAAATGGCCAAAGAAGACTAACATTCTTGAAAAGGGTAATGCTATAAATAGTTACTAAAATAAGAGAGCTTTATACACTAAATATGAGTACACAAACAGGTATTCTGTAGAATAGGCACAATTTTGTCCCCTATTTTTCTCCTGGAGTTTGCAAAAACAATAGGAAGAATAATATTAGGCGTGATCAATTTTAGAATAGAGGGATCTGTTCAAAAAAGGTTCATTTGAAGTGCTTAGAGGGACATGGGTATTAACCCTTAAAAGCACAGTTGCTATACGCATTCATTAATATTTTAGACATTACCTGCTATTACTTTAGTTTCCACTTTCTGTGAGGCTGTGACAGTTAACACATAAGATTTTACTCACCCAAAATAAAAAGTTGAAGATGAACATGGAATATTTCAGGCACTTGCTCACTCCTGCCATTTTTCCAGATGTGTTGAGACGCTGTGAAGCTAAATCTCACTGTATTAGCAGTTCTGCAGCTCTAAGAGACTAAACACTGATGTTGATGAGTAACAGGTTCCACAATGAAAAGGTGATATGTAAATAATGCACCTTAGTTAAACATTAACTGTGGCATTCAAAGCATGTTGATTGGTCCCGTCTCTGACTGTACTACTCACTAATAAAACATTACAAATTAAGCTTATCAGTTTTGCAGAGAGCTAAATGGAAGACAAACATATCATGCTTTTAAAGGGACATGGAATACAACTGGTATTTTCAAGAATTTACCCCAAAAAAGTTTTGCATTAATTATTTTTTACTAAAAACCTGATTAACAGCCTTATTAAATTGTGATTCAGCCAATTGAAATGTGCTCTATATAAGCACATATATAAGCATATTTATATACAGAAGTTTTTAGTTAGTGAACTTCTATCCAAAAGCAAGGTCTTCACTAACTAAAAAAATATATGCTCTGTGCTTATATAGAGCCCTATTCTATTGGCCAAATCGCATTTTAATAAGGCTGTAAATGTTTAAACTTCATTAAAACTAACAGAAAATGTAGAGAGCACAATTTAGTCTGTAGGACGTATTTGGTGACAGATGGCATGACCCAAGAGTTCTTAAACTTATTTAGTATGTATTTATGCTCTGAGACCTTGATTTGAAAAAAAGAAAGTACCATGGGGAAATTTACAACAAACAGTAAGCCACAATTGAGCATGTCATCACACATTAGTGCTACTCGAGTCTCAATCAGTCTCAAGCCACCGCTTTTATAATTTGGTAATTCCCAATGTAGCATTGTGTATACATCCACTATCCAGACCCTTTATACATGTTTAGCAGGGGAGAACTGTAAAGCTGTCTGAGTCATTTTAGGAGAAAAGCACTATATAAACTGCTATTACTAGTAGTATCACATATAATAGTTGTCAAACTGTGATTCCTCGTCATGTTTGCGACAAATCGCAGTTTGAAAACTGTGCATCGTGCAACGGGCCGTGCATGCGCATTGCGCACCAGCCCGCGCATGCGCATAGGGCACCGGCCCGTGCATGCGGATTGCACAACGGGACACGCCTGCGCATAGGGGAGGGAGAGGGGGGGGCAAGAGACACAGGGGAGGGAGAGGTGGGCAAAGAGACACGGGGGGGACAGGGAGGAAAGACACAGGGGGGAGAAGGGGTAAAAACACAAGTGAGGGAGAGGAGGGGTGAAATGAGACACAAGGGAGGAAGTAGACAGAGGGAGAGACTTCCAATGAGCGCCGAAGGCCAGTAAAGTAGAGGGGGAGAGGCTCCCATTATGTGGCAAACAGCATTGACAGGATTCTAGTAAATTCTAATCATAATAATAATAATAGTAAATGTATAAAATATTGTATGCCAATACCAAATAAAATCTATATGTCAAATACAGTTGTATAGTTAACTTCACAGACCTGATCTTATTTAAAAGCAATATCCCTTATTCTATCTTCTAATTTTCATTGATGATTGTTCCTCATGATTTGTTTATTACAAATCTTTATATTGTTTTATTATAAGTGGTCTAGATATGCTGTAGGTATTTTAAAGGTTTTGTGAGTTACATCTATGAATGTACATAGAAATAAAAAGTCTGTAATTTAGACACCCTTATTATCTACTAGCGACTTGCCTGTCAAAAAATGACGGCAATAAAATTGTAAGGCAGGTAATGCTGTTTGCCACACAATGTAAGGCTTTTAGCCCTCTGAGTACCTTCGGCACTCATTGCAAGCTTCGCGTTGAGCACCTTCAGCGCTCATCGCGTGGCTTAATTAAAAGTGCACATTTTAAACATTAGAAAAGTAGTTTTTGGATACAAAAATATTAAGTCAAACTATTTAAACTTCATTGAAACTAACAGGGAATGCAGTGAACACACTAGTCTGTGGATCTCATTGGCTAGCAGAGGATAAGCGCCCAACAATAGTTTACATTCTGAATATGTTTTTGTGCAGCAAACTTTTCATTTTGAAAAAGAAAATACATTCTTTTTGATGCAAACAAAAATCTTTTCCATATACCTTTTATTTGGTTATACTTTCTTCATAGTTTAATTTCTCTTTTTCTCTTTAATTACGCTGCCCTTCCCTCTACCGTTTCCAGCTCTACAAAGTGCTTTTTACGAAGTGGTGCCCATAATTGTACTCCATATTCCATATGACGGCGTACTAGGGATTTGTATAGTGGTAGATTTATATTTGCTTCCCTTGCTTCTATACTCTTCCTAATACATGCTAATATTTTACTTGCTTTTGCAGCTGCTGCTTGGCATTGAGCACAGTCACCTAGGTGGTTGTCCACAAGTACCAATCCCTTTCAATATCTGATACCCCTAGATTTGTTCCATTTACATAGTAAATTGAAATTCTATGTTCCCTCTCCAAATGCATAATTTTATTTGTGTGAAATATTATGTGCCGATTAGCTGCACATTCTTCTAATTTATGGAAGTCCCTTTGAAGTGAAAGTACATCATTCTCTTATTCAATTACCTTGCACAACATTGTGTCATGAACAAATATGGACACATTGCTTTCAAGCACTACTTCTAAATCATTAACAAATATATGGAAAGGACGTAATACTGAATCCCCTTACCATATTAATCTGAGTATGTCCCATTTACAACATCCCTGTGTTTCCTATCTTTTAGATGCCACTGAGCATATATTTACTACAATTCCTCTACCCTTACTTCCTCCCATGTGGCACTCATCAAAATCTCAATAACACTGCAAATTTGTGATGACTCTATAAACCTCTGGGAATTCTGGGACTGTAATATTTGTAGTGGTTGTATGGTGCCAACTACTCCCATTAAAGAGAGACAATATTCTTTCAGTGTTGTGATGACAATGTACTACACAACTTCAGATGTCGGCATCCCAAGAAGTCCTTGTACTAGCAGGAGGCCAGCTGCCCTAATCATTCACAGGAGCAATTTAGTACTAGAAGTTATCTAGGAATATACACAGGGCTGGGAACATGTCGCTGGGGAAGAGAACGCCACTGTTCGCTATGTCAGGAGCGCGTGGCTAAACAGTGTATAGACTTCTAAAATACTTTAGTTTGGAGGAGTTACTTTTAAAGATCCATTGAAATGTCCTAACAAATCTCGCCATATGTTAAAGGAAGATTGGGATGCAGTAAAGAGAAGGATGCTTATAGTATAGGCTACTAGTCCAAGGTGTGGTCTTTTGAATAACTATACTTAATAGTGATAAAAATTGTATTTAAAAAAACAAATAAACTAAATACAACCTTTGAATTTTATAACATTTATATGTAATTATTTTTTTACTGTACAATGAATATTTATTTTCTGAGCTGCTACTTTTCTCAGTAGATTGTATTCTTGTAGCTTCCCATTAGGCCTGTCAAAAACACTAGCAGTACTAGCTGCCACATTTGTATTGTTCAGATTGAAGGCTCCTATGTATTGAAAGCCTACTCAATCCAGAGGAAGATACATGCTGTGTATGTAAGATAGAACTTAGAGGTCTTTTGGGGGGTATAAAGCTCTACTAGATGGAGCCCCATAAATCTTATATATATTTAGGTACCCATGGGCGACAACAAAAGAGCCATTAAATAAGATTTGTTTACTACCACTCACCCTCCCTAATACATTCTGGCCCCTTTGCTCCTTCGTTGTTTCCAATATCAATGAGCTCCTATGTTGTTACTGTGCACCTGTAGTAGCTCTGCCCCGGATCTAATTAATATTTATCTCTTGTTTCAGTTGGAGGAAGGTTTCTAGCCTTATCTTTGCCTCGCTGTTTGTGTGGCTGGCACTGCAGTCTCTTGGCTAGACTTCAGCAGGGTGTGTTCTGAAGGGTGTGCCATTAGGAATATGACTGAATATTGATATACCGTCATAAAAAAAAATTGTGAAACTGTTGAGGACTAAAGTCCAAAAAAGGGCACTTCAATGAAGGCGACATTTCATCAAGATAGCAACTGTAAATTTACTGGCTGTAAAAACTGCTTTTCATGCAATACCTCCCTGTTTACATTTAGATTACTGTTTTCGGTTTCAAACCATTTGAGCTGCTGTTGTATTACTGCTGATATTTTATCTAATACCTATTCCTCTGGCATATCCCATATATATATGTTTATATAATTTATATAAGAACATTTTTTGGACAATATTAAAGCAAAACTGATAAGCTCGCAATAATCATTCCAAAAGCAATATATGATCCTGCTCTGATAAATACTGAACATATATATGATGGCATGTACTAATAGGATTATCTAGTCTCTGCTCAACTTATCTATTACAGTATGTTTGAGGCAGTACACAACAACAAAATTAGAGGTGCTCAATCTGAGAATGGACCATACCTGAAGTACGTTTGTCCTATAGGTCTGGTTACCTACTCAGTGAGCCTTTTAGCTCACTTGTGCCCTTCACAGGGAGAAATGTCCTGTAGTATATCAGTCTGGCCTCATTTTAAAAGAGTGACCCAACCCAGACCTATAGGACAAACCTACTTCAGGTATTGTCCGTTCTCAGATTGAACACCTCTAATTTCGTTGTTGTTTATGCAAATTACCCTTAGGGTTTTTTCTCACCCTAAGAGTGATAGGGGGAACCAGACGTGGACTCCTTGCTCACTGTGCTTTATGGAGTAAAGGTGCACCTCACTGTCTGGGGTTTGCTGTTGCTCCTCTTCAGGGTAGAATTGCCTGGTATTTTGGGACTGGGTTACTCTTTTGAGTGAGACCAGACTGATATACTACAGGATATTTCTCCCTTTGAAGGGCACAAGTGAGCTAAAAGAGATTGCTCTCTGTCCATTCTCAGATTGAGCACCTCCATTTTTTTGTTGTGTTTGAGGCAGTACTTTCATATATTAGACTTAAATCTTCTAAAGCATGGTCTCTTGTCCTGGTATCCATTTCACCTCTCTGGCTTCTGTCCCATATTTGAAATATACAAGATATATATGAAAATAGGCAACATCTGTTACAATATAAAGAAAATAATACAGCCTCTTATAGCCATTTATATATAGTTATGTTTACAGCCAAATCTACCATTTTGATTTCTGCTGATGAGTTTCCAAAGGTAGAAAAATACTCTCAATGCAAAGGAAGTTTCTATCTGCACAATGGGATTAGCAGTTAAAAAATCAGCCAAAAGTCAGCTTGTTAAAATATAACAGTTTAAAAATCTAAAAAGTAATAATGTGCCTGTTTTTAATACATAACACAGCAGATAATATATATACAAGAGTGAGTAATTTCCTGCCCTTCAAAAATATGTGAATGTGATTCACTACAGAGTTATTCATTATTTATTTTTGAGTACCGATTCACAACACGCAGTGTAGCAGACATGACAGTTACAATCTGTACCATATAATGACTAACTGCTATAGTGCAAACATTTTATGTTATCATATATGTCCGTGAATATTATCTTGTGATCTTTGTGATATACAAGTTCATAAATCATGTAGTAAATCCCAGACCTACCTTTCGTCTCCTGACCTTACTCTTACTGAGGTATATACAGTATTGTGCTCCTTGAGGTTACACCACAACATGAAACTCTGTGGTTTAAACAAATTATCACACATTTCCTCTTCAACATTGCGTCTTCTATCACTTCCCGATTTTCAAACAGTAGATGGCACATATCTCTTTCATTCGTCTATAAACCCGCATTTATTAATCATATCCCCTGTTTATTTTTTGAAGTAACCAGTTCAATTTACATGTGCTTAGATGTGGACAAAATGCATGTTTTAATGGGGCAACTGATTTGGATTTCTGTAGTACTGCACACAGAATCAGGTATCCAGGGGGTGGGAGAGGACATTCCTTGGGGACTACCCAATATGATTCTTTATCGGTTGTCCAGATAAACAGCATGGTTTATCTATCTACTCCTCTTCAGTGGCTAATGTGCACAGGTAAAAAAAAAAGTAGGACAGCCTTCTGAGCAGATCCTCCTTCTGGATCACCTTATGGGCATATAATAGAGGGTGGAAAGAAGCAGATCTGCTAGAAGAAACAATGCTTATTTCATATACTTGTAACTTGCCCGTCAAAATTAATGGGATAATATTTGATGTGCGTCTCCCCATCCTTCCCTGTGTCTCTTCCCCCCTCTCCCTCCCCTGTGTTTCTTTCCCTGTGTCTCTTCCCTCTCCTTTTCTCTCCCTGTGTCCCTCCCCCTCTCCTGTGCCTCTGCCCTCCTCTATCCCCTGTGTCTCTTTCCCCTCCTCTCCCTCCGCTGTGTCTCTTCCCTCCCCCTCTCCCTCCCATGTGTCTATTTCTCCTTCTCCCTCCCCTGTGTCTTGCTCCCCTCCTGCCTCCCTGTATCTTTTTCTCCCCACTCTCCCCTGTGTCTCCTCCCCCTACCCCTGTGTCTCTCCCCCTCCCCTGTGTCTCTTCCCCCTCTCACTCCCCAGCATCTCTGAACGGGATGGTTATCCTATGCAGCCTACTCGGTTTTCCTGTGTCAAGTGTTTTTTAACAGAAGGGAATACAAATCATCTTTTACAAACAGACAACATGCCCATCATCATTTAATCAAAAATGTAATACAATAGTTATATATATTTGTGGTCGCCCCCCTCTCCTCGTGTAGCTGATGGTGTGGCCGGATGCTACCCCTGTTTAGGCCCTTTGAAAGTGCTAAGGAAAGGTAACTGAGCTGAACATGAGGGAGGAGGGGTGGGTGCCCAAGTGTACCAGTAAGAGGCGGGCTTTTTAAGGGATGTCGGTGAGAGGTAATTAAGTGTAATAACTGTATTTCTCTGAATTTTGAGCTGGTAACAGGTTTTTTGTAATTTGTTTTAGACATTCAAATTTGAACACAGATGTACTATTTATTTACTGTACTATTGTATGGTGGAGGGCTTCTATCACTCTTTTGCTCACCATATATTAAATGATTGTTGTGGTGAACTACCTACTCATAAGGTACACAACACAATGTTATCTCACTTCACGCTGATGAGTAAGCTTATGTGTGTTAAAATCCGGATTTTCAGCCAAAATCCAACCTTGGCTTTGCATAAAAGCTGTGTAATGCAGCGAGCATAAGCTTGAAGGAAGCAATGTTTAAAATGGTCTATGGATTAAAGAGCGAGGCATTTGGGGGCACATTTGCATGTGCATGCTCAGCTTCCCAGAATGCAGTGTAATAACTTTATTTCTTGGTATTTTGAGCTGGTAACAGTTTTTTTAACTTGTTATAGACATTCAAATGTGAACATGTACTATGTATTTACTGTACTACTGTACGGTGGAGGGCTTCTATCGCTTGTTTGTCCACCATATATTAAAAGATTGTTGTGGTGAACTACCTACTCATAAGGTCCACAACACAAGCTGGGATGCCCCGCTCCACGCTGATGATAGCCAGTAAGCTTGAAACAGCTGTATGTGGGTTTCCCTCAACCTTTTGACCAAGTCCTAGAGATTTGGTTGGAGGTTTTTTGTGAGGACACAGTTCCTCAGCCTTGGGGCATCAGTCTCCTCCTTCTAGAGGGACCTTAAGCCCCTTGCTCTATTGGTGGACTGCTGCAAGCAATCTTGTTGCTATCTCAGCAAAGTATGCAGGGCTGTTAATCCCTTGTGGCAAAGCGTACAGTGATGGAGAGAGGAGAATTAGAGGAGATGGCCGGTGCGGTGCATCTGAAAGACAGGGTTCGTTTGGTGATCGTGGGTATCTTCGGTTTCCAGGACAACCAATATTTTGCCGAAGATGTTACATGTATGGACATCCTACTGATGAGTGCCCAGAGCCCAGGTGCCGCTATTGTGGAAGCCCGGATCATCAGGCCTTTGACTGTAGGAACCATATCACATCTATTCCGAAAGTGCCCCAGAAAGTATACATACCTCTCAGAGAGACTGGGTGCACAGTACTCGAGGTCCCGATCTAAAGAGACCGGAGAGCCACCGAAAAAGAAGGATGACCAGGAAGTGCCAGTTCCTGATCCAAGCAATAAATAGTCTTGGAGCAGTGAGAGGGGCTATTCAAGACTAACCTTAGAAAAGGTGGTCTCTGGTGTCTCAGCCTTGATGGTACAGAAAGGGCGCAGGTGAAGTCTAAGGCTGGTGACAGTATGCTCCCAGTCTCTCCCACCCCCAAGCCTGAAGAGTTAGAGAGATCATAGGGTTGTGATGCCTAGCAAAGGGGGTTAATTCCTTGGGGATCCAGATCAACCTATCCCAGCTGTGCGGAAGCATCTGCTGGTTTTCTCGGTATACCCAGGATGGCTGGTGGGTAACAGAGTGTAACAAATGGGCCAATTGAGCTGCCTTAAGATAGATCCTCAAGTTGGGACACGCTAGTCCGCCTCTATTTTTATGTCTAAACATCACCTGTCTGGAGATACGGGGACGCTTGTTGCCCCAAATAAACCGAAACATGCTGTTCTGGAATTTATCCAGTGCCTTGAGTGGGACTGATATGGGTAGAGTCCTAAATAGTTATAGCAGTTTAGGCAGAATACTAATTTTTACGGCAGCTATACGGCCCGTCCATGAGATATGAAAATTCGCCCACTTCTGCATATCTTTAGTCAAGGACTTGTACAAGGCGGGAAATTTGCCCCCTACAAGTCAGCAAAATTGGAAGTGATCTTACTCCAAGGTACCGTATATACTCGAGTATAAGCCGACCCGAGTATAAGCCGAGGCACCCATTTTACCACAAAATACTGGGTAAAATGAGTGACTCGAGTATAAGCCGAGGGTGGGAAATGTGCTGCCCCCTGTGTCCCTCTTGTGCCCTCTGTGTCCCCCTCTCTCTCCATGTCTCTTCTCCCCTCTCCCTTCCCTGTGTCTCTTCTCCCCTCTCCCTTCCCTGTGTCTCTTCCCCCTCCCTTATCACCCTCCTCAACCCCACTCCTCAACCTCCCTCCTCATCCTCAACCTCCCTCCTCATCCTCCCTCCTCATCCAAAACCTCCCTCCTCATCCTCAACCCCTCCTCAACCTCCCTCCTCATCCTCAACCCCCTCCTCAACCCCCCTCCTGAACCTCAACCCCCCTCCTCAACCTCCCTCCTCATCCTCAACCCCCCATCCTCAACCTAATTCCTCAACCCCCCCATCCTCAACCCCCCATCCTCATCCTCCCTCCTCAACCCCCATCCTCATCCTCAACCCCCTCCTCAACCCCCTCCTCAAACTCAACCCTCCTCATCCTCAACCTCCCTCCTCATCCTCCCTCCTCATCCTCAACCTCCCTCCTCATCCTCCCTCCTCAACCTCCTCCTCAACTCCCCCATCCTCAACCTAAACCCCCCTCCTCCACCTAAACCCCCCTAAATACCTCCCCCTCTCCCCTCACTTACCTGCTTGTGCTCCAGCCTCCGCTCCTTGACCCGGCGCGAATTTGACGTCATATGTGCACCGCATCATTAGCATATACCGGTGGCACCGGGGGGTTTATTTGGAGGAGGCGGGTTGTAGGTGGTTTAGGTTGAGATGGGAGGGGGGTTGAGGGGGGTTGAGGTTGAGGAGGGGGGAGGGAAAGAGACATGGGGGGGTAGAGAGACACGGGGGGTGAGAGACACGGGGGGGGGGGGTGAGAGACACGAGGGGGTGAGAGACACGGGGGGGGTTAGAGAGACACAGGGGGGAGAGTGACTCGAGTATAAGCCAAGAAGGCCCTTTTTAGCCTTAAAAAAAGGGCTGAAAAACTCGGCTTATACTCGAGTATATACGGTATTTTATATACTGAGTGTGCCAGCTGAAATTATATTCTGATTTGAGCTTATCAATCTCAATTTGCGACATCCCCAGTGCTTCGTTTTCTCTACATCTAAATTAAGGCCTGAGACTTTGCTAAACTAATTAATAGTTGACATAAGTGCTGGTATAGAATTAGAGGGCTGGACAGGGTGCATAGTAAATCGTCCGCAAAAAGTGAACATTTAAGGTGCTGGTGTCCTACCTGAACCCCCTGAATGTCTGGATTAGCTCTAATTGCTTACGCTAATGGTTCCATGGCGAGTGCGAATAACAGTGGCGAAAGTGGGCAACCTTGCCTAGTCCCTCTTTGAATTTAGATATTTGCTTTATGTACTCTTGGTAACTTTAGGTGTGCTATTGGGGAGTCAAAGTAGCTTCTAAGCAGGTTAATAAAACGTCCCCTGAATCCGAACTTGTCTAGTGTTTTATACATATATGGCCATTCCACCGTGTCAAACGCCTTCTCTATGTCTAGAGATAAGAGGCATAATGGGGAGTTAGATTTCTTTGCTAGGTGCTGAATGTTTAAGACCCTCCTGACATTGACCCCGGCCTCCCTAAAGGGGATGAATCCTGCTTGGTCCTTGTGAATTAATTCTGGCAGGAATTTAGAGATACGGTTGGCCATGATTTTGGCCAACATTTTTACATCTCCATTGATCAAGGTAATATGGCGATAGTTTTTGACCTCTAAATTATCCCTGCCCTCTTTTGGAAAGACCACCAGCACAGCCTGGTTCAATTCAGGGGGCATGGACTCCCCATTTAAAATTGCATTAAATAAGGGCGTTAGATAGAGGGTAAGCAGGGGCTCACATTTTTTGGAGTATAAATTAGTAAAGCCGTCTGGCCCCAGGGATTTGCCCAGCTTAAGACCCAAAATGGCCAATTTAACTTCCTCTCGGGACACATCCGAGTTCAGTTTTTCTAAGTGATAATCCGGAACACTGGGGAGGTCTTGCGACCTTAGAAAGGAGTCAATATCTGATTCACTTCTATGGGGCTGGGAGGAATATATAGTTTGGTAAAAATCCTGGAACGTTCTCTGGATGTCATTAGGGCTACAGGAAATTTGGCCATCTGTCCTTCTAATATAGGAGATTCTATGTTGGGAAAATGTATTATTGAGTGTTCTAGCTAGCATAGTATCAGGTTTGTTTGCCTTCCAATAGTATAGCTGTTTCATCTTCCTCATCGCCCGTTCAGTGTGATGCGATAGTATGCCATCTAGTTCAAGCCTTGTCTTGACAATTAACATGCGTCCTTTAAGGGAAGGGTTCTGTTGATTTAACTCTTCTAGCCTCTTTAGTGCCCTTGTAAGGTCTGCCTCCTTTTGCCTAAGGTTTTTTCTTAGGGTTGAGGCCAGCTTAACGGCCCTTCCCCTAATAAAGGCTTTATTGGAAACCCAGAGCCAGCCGGCTCCAGTTTCAGGAGAGACATTAGTCTCAAAAAATAGCTTTATGTCCTTAGCAATTGATTCCGCGCTACTCGGATTAGTCAATACAAATTTGTCTATTCTCCAAGTGTAGCAGGGTTGTAATTTGGCCCCAGTTCCATCTCCATGAGTACCAAGGCATGGTCTGACCAGGGGCAGGGTACAATTTCAGTTCTCAAAATGGAATCATATAGGCAGGAGCCAACGAAGATAGCATCAATCCTAGAGTATGTCAAGTGAGTCTATCAAACAAGGACTCAATCTGTTTGGTTCTGTTGGGGAATCTGTTCTCAGCGGGCTTCCCCGACCTATCCAATATCAAGTCCAAGGTAAGGTTTATCTTGAGATTCAATTGTTTTCAACAAGCCAATTAAAGTTGTGTAGGGTGAGGTGGTAGGAGAGTATAGGGAGACTAAAGTCGTTCTAGCCCCCCCGATAGTACCAGTAACCATAAGATAGTTACCCTGTCAACAAAGGTACCTTCTACCTGAAACAGGAAATTTTTATGTGGAGAATTGCACAGCCAGCTCACTTAGTGGGGAGGGTAGCCAAGAAATAGGTGGGGTAATCCTTATGTAGAAATTTGGGTTTGTTATTGCGGGAGAAGTGGGTTACCTGCATAAGGATAACTGCGGGTTTATGTTTTTTATAAAATACAAAAGCTTTCTGTCTTTTAAAAGGGGAGTTGAAACCCTTCACATAATGGGTTATTAGAGTGTAGTTAGACAGAGCCATTTAAAACTCGATGTGGAACCCTAGGTGTATGAGTCTTTACCTGAGAGTTGATCTCGTAGGAGGGAAGGTAAGGAGGAGCCCTGGCCGCCAACAGCTGTACTTACAGTTGGTCTGCGACTGATGATCCAATTTTCCTTCTATCTAGTGGGGAGAAAAGAGTGTAGAAAAAGAACATCAGTCGTGCTTGAGCAAGGTATATCCGTTTAGACAACAGAGTGATATCAAGTTAACCATTAGCTTTTCTCTTGTGATGAAACTATGGAAAACCAAAGTTAAGTGCTTTAAATGTTTAGTCTTAAGAGTAACCTTCGTCAATTTATCCGAATGGTAAAGAGAAATCCAATCCACATAAAGTGGGGAACATAAAAACCTGCCAATCTATAGCAGAAATAACAGATTATGTCTTAAATTATTCTTTTAATATAAATCAAAGCCCTTAGTGTGGGCCTATGGGCCCCTAACAGAGAACTTAGCCATTATCAGAGTTCTAACAGAGTCCCCTGAAGGAGAGGCTAGTCAGGTCAGGAGCCCGACTTGACTTCCGCAGCAGGGCCAGCATTTTCCATGCGAGTCTTGTGCTTATTTTGTATGCCATCGGCACTGTCCAGCAAACTGCTTGGTCCCCCGGAGATGGAGGCTTTTTTGCCCTTGACCTGGGCTGTCACCTGCGTCCACTGCCGTCTAGGGATGGGCGGGAGAGGTTGTTCCTGCCCCAATTCCATTATGGCCTCCGTACAAAGATGTAAGCGATTCAACACTGACAAGCAGTCCTCTAGTGTCCGGGTGGTGTATGTTGTGCCTTGAAATGTGAAGGTGAGGGCAAATGGAAAGTTCCAGCGGTATTGAATCTTGTGTTGGAGAAGGATAACAATAGCCGGTTTCATCAGTCTCCGTTTGTTAATAGTCTCAGGGGACAGGTCAGCATAGAAATGTAAGGGCGATTCGTCAAGCCCCTTCACCGTGTGCAGCTTCCTGGTTGCAGAGAGTAGTAGATCCCTCGCCTGCTGCCTCAAGAATCTGACTATTACATCTTTAGGGGCATCCAGGCTCCTCGTGCCTCCTAGAGCTCTATGAACTCGTTCAATTTCCCACATAGTTTCAGACTGGTTGGGAAGAATTGCCTCCACGGTATCTCTCAGGTAGTTTGGTAGGTCTTGTATGGCCCTTGGGATGCCTCTGATGCGGATGTTGTGGCGGCGAGACTGGTTTTCCAGGTCCTCTATCTTGTCTGCAAGGTCAGATATATGGGACGTGTTTAGCTTTATAGAGGTCAGATCTCTTTTCTGGGCCTCCACTACCTGGTCTGTCATTTCCTCCAGGAGTTGAGTACACTGTCCCAGGTCTTTCAGGTCCTGTCGGAGGGGTTCAATCGCCTTTGCCAGAAGCCGCTCGATCGTTGCCACTGACCTGGCCGATAGATCCACGTGTTGGTGAGGCCTTTTGGGGTTCTCTTCCTGGTCGGAGCAATCCGAGTGTTCTGAAATAGAGTTCCCAGGAGACATGTGCCGGGCGGCCTTCGATGGAAAATGCTCACGTATACCCTTCGCTGAGGATGAGCGTTTGGGTTTCGGCATCTCGAGGGGGTCAGATAGAGAAAACCGCATAAAATCCGCCGAGGGTTCGGCCCGGTGTAATGTGCACTGAGAGGCTGCGCTTAAAACTTTGCTAAGTGTTCCAGTGAGTCAGGTTGTGTCATATGTTAAGCTCTGTATGTGTAGTGACGACCTCTGCTGGCGGTGTTGCCGGGTCAGCTCCACATTTTGCTCTTAGGCCATGTTGAAGACCTAGCCCTTAGTCAGGAATTCTGAAGACAGGCAGACCCTGTGCATGCCTATGAAGGCAAAATGCTCTCGTATAAATATTGCGCAGAGTCTCGCCTTTATTTCAAGGCCTGTTGGAGTAGGCATGTAAGTTTGCGTATAAAATGGGTCAGTTTGTAACACCCCTCTATGATGGTTGACAGTGTTACATCCAGCAGTTTATTATTCATGTATTGCCAATTTGTTTCTGTAGTACTCTACAAGGCCACCGGGTGGGGGTAGAGATGTAGAGATGCAACAATGCAGGCTGCTCAACCTTGTCTTTATATTTGACTATATAGAGGCAGGTCACTTTTATACCACTGACTCACAAAGTATTGACCAGTAAGGAGCTGCTTATATGCAATTGGTTGAAATAAAATAGGAGAAGTGTTTATTGAAACATATGAAAACAGTCTCAAATGTAAGGGAGGCTGGGATGCTTTCTCCCTCAGATAATTGTATACACTGGTGTCCCAATTACTTGAAAGGGTATCTGTTAAAAGACAATTATTGTGGAGCAAAATCTGTATGGGCTATTTTAGAGACGTGTCCAGACATTTGTCCAGGATGGGAGGGGCAAAAAGTTAGTTGGGCCTTTATTTAAGCTTATTCCCCCTCTGTGGTGGAAGGTTCCTGTAGACCTACGTGTGAGGGCACCCAAGATGGCTGCCGTTCGCGGGCTTTTTCTCCCTGCTCGTTCCTTCTTCTTCTGGGGGCTATATCTACCTCTTAGTTGCCCCTGGGCCTCTCCAGTCGGAACCAGCCATCCCCGGAGGTCTCCCCAGGTTCGTCAGCAATCTCCTGGGCACCAGGCTAAGACACCTGGGCTCCCATGGAGGCCGTTAGCCCCCTCCTGCCAGCTCACAAGATGGCCGCCGGCTCCACAACGGGCCTTCTCCTCTCTCTGTCACCTCCTGTTCTCCTGGTGAAGGCTCTCCAGGGGGTCCCCCTCCGATGCTCTGCTCCCAGGCGCCCGTCTCTCAATCTGGGGCAGGCAAGGAAAGTATTCTCCTGCAGAGGCGCTCCCCTGCTGGGGTTGCACGCCTCTGCCTACTTGATGGCTGACAGATCTCCCGGGCTGCTCCAGCCCCGAGTCTCGGTGCAGGGAGTCCCACGGGGGATCAGGATCACCTCCCCTTCCTCTCCCCAATGTTCCTGGTGTCTCTTAGCTGGTTGGGCCAGATATAGGCCCCTAGTTTGCAGCCCACAGCACGGAGCTCCAGCAAACACGTCCGTCTAGTTCGGACTCTAGCTCCACCCCCCATAGAGTATTTTAATGAAATAATTCCGTGAAGAGTTTTATTAGTAAAAGCAAAATGTAATTTTTTATCTATGAGATTAAAAAAAAAAACAGATATGATGTGATTGAAATTTTTAAGATGTTGTTACCAGGTATAGAACCCACTATTTTTTTAGGGGATTTTAACTGTATTTTAGATACAAGTGGGAGGAAGCGAAAAAGAGAAGAATTTTTTTTAGATAAAACCTCAAAATGTTTCATTAACATGACCTCTGATTTTTCCCTAAAGGATACTTGGAAAGAACTTCATCCAAATGAGTCAGGGTATACATGGGGAATCAGAAGGTATGTTCTAGGATAGATTTTATTTTTCATTCTGCTTTTTAGATGCTTTTTCGTATAGATTTAATACCACATATAATATCAGACCATAATGTGTTAAAAGCTATTTTTCATTGTTCTGACATTGAAGCTAAAGATAAAAGATTATGGAAATTAAATATATTTTAGAAAATGAAGAAGTTTTAAGACATTTTGGATGGTTTTATAAATCCCTGCAAAAAAAAAAACAATGTTTTTTTAATCATGTTTTATTTTGGTGGGAAATGGTGAAAAGTGAATGTAAAAACTTTTTTATTAAGTGGGGAAAAAGTTGGCCAGAAGAAAACGAAAACAGTATGAAATTTTACAAAAAAGAAGACAATGACTCTTTAAATTGAAAGAATTAGGTGTAGAGGATGATGTAGAAATTAAGAAATTAAGAGAAGAAATTAAAATGTTTTTAGAAGAAAAAGGAAAAACGATAATTTTTTATCTAAAGTTAAACATATTGAAAAAGGAGAAAAAATGTAATCGATATTTTTTTAAGAAAGCTTTTAACAAATCCAATATAGAAGTTTTAGAAGAAAGTGGGAAATTGTATTCAAAGTCAAAAGATATTTTAAATATAGCCTTCAATTTTTATTCAAATTTATATAAAGAAAAAAAGATAGATGAGGCTTGCAAGACTGATATTTTAAATTCAATTAACAGGGTTTTAAGTAAATAAGATGGAGAGGTTTTATTAGATGATCTTAGTATGGAAGAGCTTTTTATTGTGGTTTTTAGTTTTGAAACAAACAAAACCTTTGGAGATGATGACCTCCCTTGTGAATTTTACCAAAAGCTTTGGGATTTTATTAAAGACGACTTTTTAGTTGTTTGTAGAATGTGCTTGAAGGGCGATATGTTACCACCATCTATGAGGAGTGGTACTGTGACTCTATTATCTAAAAAAGGAGATCCAAAAGATATTAAACAAGTCATTCATTTAATTATATAAGATGATCAGTCATGTGGAATCCCAGGGAGAAGTATTACAGATAGTTTGTTTTTAATAAGAGATATTTTAAACTACACAGAAGAGCGTGATATCCCAACTGCAGTGGTGAGTCTGGACTTCGAGAAGGCTTTCGATTCTGTGTCCCATTCCTTTCTTTTCAAAGTCCTAGAAAGGATGGGACTCCCTGAGGCCTTCCGGAGACAGATAGCCACTGCATATAAAAATGTTTTTAGTAAACTCTCTATAAATGGAAAACAGTTTTAATATTAAGTCTGGTGTTAGACAGGGATGTCTTTTATCACCTATCCTTTGTATATGTGCAATCAATCCTTTTTTTAAAGAAAATTAGGGCAGATAAGGTGATCAAGGCAATCCAAGTTCCGGGTGGAGGAGGGAAAATGGCAAAATGTATAGGTTACATGGATGATGTAAGCGTAATCTGTATGTCTAATGCCTTTATAAGTAGAATTATTTTTTGGGCACAGATTTATTCGCAAGCCTCATTTTTAATTTGAGATATAAACAAAAGTGTATGCTTTTAAATAATTGGAAAGAGGAGTTAACAATTCCATTAAAAATCACAAGAACTTATTTAAAAATGTTAGGAATTGCTTTTAATAAATCTTTATCTGGCCTTGGAAATTGGGTTTTAGCTCTGAAAAAAATATAAGAGAAACTATGTTTTTGGAATCTAAGACATTTAACTTTAGAAGGAAACATTTTAATAATCAAATACTTTTTATTGCCGATCTTACTTTTTAATTGTTTTATCTTTCCGCCAAATGTTTTATGGTTTAAAAAATGAAAAAATACATTTTCTATTTTTAATGGGCTTCAAGAATGGAAAAGCTGGCAAGAGATAAAATAAGCAGGAAGTGTGAACTAGGGGGAAAAAACATGCTGCATATTGATACGTTTTTATGGCTTAAGATTTTATCTTATTGCGTATGAAAAACTGAGCATATTGACAAAACAGCTGATTTTATAAGATTTTATGGAGGGAGATTTTTTTCTAGATATGTGTGGATGCCATTGTCTTTAAAAAACCCTTATGCTTTTCACCAACCAAAATTTTATCCTGATCTTAATAATTTCATAAAAAATATGAGATAAGTAATATAGATATAAATATCATAAAAATCAGAGAAAATTGACAATTATAATAGAAAAAAGAAAGGAGGTTTTTATCTATAGAACATTTCCCTGGAGACGTTTGTAAAAAAAATATGGAGACAAGTTTCTAATAAAATGTTGTTTAATACACAATGAGATTTGGCTTGGCAGTAGTACATAATTGTATTCCTACAAGGGCCTTTCAATACAGAAGAGGTTTAATCCAAAGTAAAAGGTGCCCGAGAGAAAACTGTGGAGCAGAGGAAAATGTATATCATTTGTTTTGAGGTTATTCCTTTGCTAAAGATGTATGGAAATCAATGACGTAAATCTTAACTAAATTATGTGATATTAATGTAACTTATGAATACATTTTATGGTTTATTTAAGTCAGCAGGTTTTAAGAAAAATAACATTGCATGGCAAATCATAAACACTGTTAAAGACATTTTATGGAAATTAAGAAATCTTGCTTTATTTAAACGAGAAATTGTATCCGTTAATCAAGGCATAGGTATGATTTGAAGTCAAATGTATTTATATTTCTTATTAGACAAGAAAAAAGATAAAAATGTAAAGGTTTTAGGGCAGCAAGAGAAATGGAACAAAATACTTGCACAGCAATTTTATATGCATTTTAACTTTTCTTATATAAATATCATATAAATATGATTATTATAATTCATGATACATTTTATGATTGTAACAATTTTATGATTGTAAAACCAAATTTTATGTTTTATAAATATGAATTGTATTATGCATGAAAAGTTGAAATATGATGACTGTGAATTTATTTATTTGTTGTATATATTTTAAACTTTTCAATAAAAAAATTAGAAACAGCTGTACGTGAATAGGATTCTCAGCTTGTATTAAAATCCAACCTCGGCTTTGCATAAAAGCTGTGAAATGCAGCGGGCATAAGCTTAAAGGAAGCCATTTTTAAAATGGTCTATAGATTGAAGAGCGAGGCATTTGTGGGCACATTTGCATGTGCATGCTCAGCTTCCCAGAATGCAGTGTAATAACTGTATTTTCTTGGAATTCTGCGCTGGAAGCAGGTTTTTTTAACTTGTTTTAGACATTCAAATGTTAACACAGATGTACTATTTATATATATATATATATAGATTTATATATAGTAATTTAATAATTATTAATATACTACACAGTAGAGGGGGAGAGGCAGGGAGCCTGTAAGTGAGGTTGCAAGCTAATTTGCTATATAATTGGTGTTTTTGGCAGGTCTCAGAACGGAGAGGCAAGGAAAAAAATGGCGGCCATAAAGCCATAATTTTTTTTCAAACCCGTAAATCGGAAACACATTTTGGCCTTGGGAAAAATAATCCATTTCCCATAAATGGAAAAAGGAGCACAAAGGAGGGAGAAGGGGGAGAAAGGTGGAAAGAGACACAGGGGAGGGAGATAATGGGAAAAAAACCCAGGGGAGGCAGAGTGGGCAAGGAGTCACGGGAGGGAGAGAGGGGGAAACAGAAACATGGGAGGGAGTGGAGGGAAAGAGACACAGGGGGACCGAGGTGCTCATTGCGGAACTCGCGACGAGCTTTGCCAGGCTTCAAATTTTATTGCCGTCATTTTTGACGGTTAAGTCGCTAGTAGATTAATAATTATTAAATTACTAGATTACTGGACATTCACGGCTGATTCACTCTTCAATTATATATATACTAGCGACTTGTCCGTCAAAAATGAAGGGGCAATAAAATTGTAAGGCAGGTAATGCTGATTGCCACAGACAGTAAGTGTTTTGGTCATCTGAGATCCTTCGGCGCTCATTGCGAGCCTCACGCCTTTGGTGCTCATCGCAAGACTCGCCATGACCGCCTTTGGCGCTCATTGCGAGCCTCTCTGTTGGTGTATTTTTTGTTATCAGAGGCGCTTTTGCGCTCATTGTAAGGTCCGCACTGATCTGCTTTTGGCGCTTATTGCAAGCCTCTCCCCTGGTGTACTTTTGTCCTATGAGCAACGTTGGTGCTCCTTGTGAGGCGCGCGGTGAAGGCCTTTGTTGTTTATTGCGATACTGTGGTGTATTTTTTTTTCTGTATATGTATTTTTTCATGATAATTAATTAATTAATGAAATCATAAATTAATAAGCTTTACCTATTTGTTATTAATATATGCAGCAAGCAATATGCTGAAGAGCTAACAATCTGTTTTGATGTTCCTGCAGCATACAATGTAGATATGCACTGTTGTTGAGCTGAGGTGTGTCAGCAATGTGTGCAGTGTGTAGTGTAAATAGGCTGCGTGCGCGAGGGGAAACCGTTTGTGTAGCTGTGTAGTTCCGCATTCTTAGTGTTGCATGTTGTACGTGGGTGTGCATGATTTTACGTCCTTGCTAATAGTGTATTTTGTATCTTGTATGGGTTTTTGTAAGAGTCGTATGTCCCTGGCAGTGTTTTGCGGGTTTAGGGGTCGTATAGACTCGTTTTTGTTTTTTGCAGCGCCAATTTGTTCTGTTGCTTAGGGGATTTTCGAGTGTGTAAACTCTGTAAATTGGACTTAAGTTTGTAAGCAACCTGACTCCCAGACGTCCTGGCTGTCCCCCCTTGCTCTGTGTAATGTTTATTTTTTATTTGTGTGTGTATTTTGAGTTTTTTTTATGTTTTTCGCTGTGCTCGGTTCTGCCGTTAAGTTTGTATTTTTACGAGTTCGTAATTTTTTTTTGTAAGTCCCGTGGCTCGTATTTTTTTGTGTAAGTTCGTATTTAGTCATTGTGTGTCATATTTTTTTTTTCAAAGTCCCGCTTCTGTGGCTGTTTGGCGCGCGGGGCCTCCCCCTCCGCAAATGTGGCCCCTCGCTTTGCGAGGGTCGGCATTTGCGGGCTTTAATTACCCTTTAGCTTGCGAGCCTCGCAAAGCGAGGTGAGCCATTGAGGCACAAGCTAGCAAAAAAACCAACGAAATAGAAAAGATGATGAAAACACACTTAAATTCACTTACACACTCACACACAGCACAGGGGAAGAGCCAGGGACCCTGTGAGTAAGGTTGCAAGTTAATTTGAGGCATATTTTATCTTTTTTAATGAACGAAAATCGCAGAAGCGGGAAAAAAATGGCGACTGAAATGACATAAAATTGTGAAACAAGATAAAAACAATACTCTGCCAGGCCAGGCACGCCGGACTTAGAAAATACATGACGGCAAAGACGGAAACACTTACACCAACGATGCCAGGCACGCGGGACTTAGAAAATACATGACGGCAAAGACAGAAACACTTACACCAATGACACCAGGCATGCAGGACTTTGAAAAAAAAAAGCAAAGATTCAGCAGAGATACAGAGGAGAAAGACATAGGGAAGGGACAGGGGAGATGGTGGAAAGAGACACATAGCAGGTTGCAAGTTGCCGAGGCCTGTAATGAGTGGTTAAGTAGATGGAGAGACTCGTGATGAGCGACGAAGGTGCTCAGAGGGGGTAAAACATTGCATTGTCCTTTTTTGACGGGCAATTCGCTAGTCCTACAATAAAAGACATTTTTTTTGCATGCTCAGTTATATTTTCCAAATAAATGGCAACATTTCACAATTTTTTCCAAGGTATGAAAACTTTTTAGCCCAACTGTATATATATATATATATAATGTTTTTTTTTTTTTTAAATAGCACAAGTTTATAATGTAAAGACATTGTTATCTATAAAGTACAAAAATACACCCTTTACATTTTATTTAGTGTCTGTTTTAATCTGTAAAAATGAGTGTGTCTTTATCTGAAGACCTTTTTAGTAAAGGTATAAAAGACAAGATACTACACAGGCACTTCTCTTCCCCTTTTCTGTACCAGTGAATAAAATGCAGTGTAAAAAGAAGAAGCTGTGCTCCATGTTTGGTTAATTAATAACTGATATATTTGCTGTCAAGTGCCTCACATCAGATAAAGCAGGAGCTATACATTTGTGAAGAATTGTTTGACAAAGGTGTACATTGTAAAGTAACTCCATATCTCTAAGGACATTTGGCATGAGCACTGCACCATTGTAATAACCCCCCCCCCCCCCCCGCACATACACACGCACACACCTTGCCTGGTCACGTATCGTTGTCCGGTCATGCAGCAGATTTTATGAGGGCATGTTTTAAACTTGTGAGCTGCTTTCAACAGTATAATAGGGACGGGGAGAGAGAGCGCACCACCTTGTCCTAGTGTAGATCAACATAAAACACAAAGGTACACAAATGATTAATTGTACATCATTAGGAGTGGGTACTCGCATTTGATGACCACAAACATGTGAGGTATGTGTATGGCTCACAAGGAGTCCTTCTTGGACCATAATCTGTGTAAAGTTCTGGTTCTTTCTCCTGTGGGTCTCAGGTCTGGTTAGTAGTGAGTTTTTTTATTTTTTTATCCTATGGTACAAAATGTGTCTCTGTTGGCTATCATACAGTCTCTCGTTCCTTATAATAACATAAATGTACTCACAATTGTACTTCATTCAAACAAAATGGTTTTAGAAGTAGTGAGTTAGGGCTGAAAAATGAGATCACGTATGTTCTTGGCAATTAAAAACACATAATAATGTATTGAAATAGAAAACATATAAAAAATGTTCAGAATCAAATAGTGCCATCTAGTTGTCTGGTGGTTTATACATTATCCATACAAAAATTAAACAGAATTAGTATAAAATAGTTAAAAAAGATTATGTTAAACACATAGGGCCTCATTCTATTAGCGGCCATAAATCGGCCGTAAGGCTGCGATTCCTTGCGAGGGTTCAGTTAACTCGCGATTCTATTATACGGCCCCGCAAGGATCTCCTTTTACGGCCGGCCGCATATCTTGAAACCGGCCGTAAGCTGTGAAATCTAAAAACTCAGAAATAAATTCAAGCCTGCACTGTACAGCTCTGTAAATGCTAGGGGTCATATTGGGGGACATGAGGATTAAAAGGAACCCCCTCTCAAGCTTGCACATCAGCCCAAACCCGAGTTCGAATTAACTGTTTATTTTCCGGCTGCGGCGTGGGTGTGTCTGAGGTGCTCCAAGCACTCTGGACTTTTTACATGGATATTTTACGGATAGTAAAAATAAAATATTTTACGGATTTGAGTATAGGATAATTATGTGCTATTTTTTCTAACACCTAAAATCCCTTTATAGTCTTCTCAAAGTGCAGGATGGCTTTATTTGAGCTATTTTATGTGCTTAATTGGTGCTAGCGAGACCTCTTTCCTGCAAGTAAGCTGCGGCTCGCTTTTAGCCTTGCAGAGAGGTTTCCCGGAGCAATTGAATTGCAAAACTCTTGCGGCCGTTTTAGATCAAAGGCTTTCCTCTGGCGCGAGCGGCCGCAAGGGATAGCAAGGCAAGCTAGGGAATAGAATAGCCGAATAGCTTGCGGCCGGTCCTTGCGGCCCCGCAACGGCTGCAGCCGCTAATAGAATGAGGCCCATAGTCATAAAATTGAAGAAATCACAAAAGATATGTAATATAAATGAGTTTCGTCTTTTCACTATCGGACAAACTTTCTTTAAAGGATCCAGCAAACATACCATTTCAAGTCTGCCTCTTCATTATTTTGACAGACTCTAACACACTAATATCATTGAGAAAAAGACGTAACGTGATTGATGTTTGTTTTATATTTTATAATACATATTTTTTGTGATCTCTCCAGTTTTATTACTATGTGCTTGTACTATTGCTGATTAGTTCATTAATGGTTTACTGTGCAGGAAAACAGTTCAATGTATAGACCATTATTAATGATCTCCAAAATAAAACCAGCTTGTTTTTGGGGTGACAGTGTCCCTTTTTACTTTTCTCTTTTAACATTTCTCTGTCTATCGTTGGTGAGGTTCTTAATTGATCTTCACAATCGCTCTCATCACAGCAGTGTATGTGTATAATAGAGCTTGTATAATAAATCCCTAAACATTATTTGAAGTTTTAAACTAACATCTGCCTACAGGTGACTTTCTGGATGCATTTGAATGGAAGCAGTTGGATGCTCTAGAACGCAGTGTATGTTCCCAATAATCTGCAACACTTTTCACCATTGATAGGTGAGTCTGGGTCTAAATTAACAGTTTCTTACAGGATGTTTGATGCTTGTAAACTCATTATGTTTTAATCAGGTGAGGCCCAAAAAAACAACAACTGCACATAGAAGCAATGGGGATTTTTAAAAAGAATGTCTCTAAAAGGCAATTATTTTGAGAAATATGTCTAATAGTATGTTTACACATTTGACTTTAAATGATATTACATGTTCAGGATTGTATATATTATAAGTACATCAACTGACTGTTGTTAAAATCCAACCTTCACCTTCAAATCTATAAACTCAACAGCAACAATAAAACAAGAATGGTACAAACATTGTAAAAAGCTTTAGAAAAAAAAGATTTTTATATGTATTTATTCAGTGTATAATAAATCACAGAATAGACTTTCCATTGTGTTTTTTCACTTCATAGTGTCACAAGTATCCACAAACAAACAGTAGATCTTTTATTTACAACAATAATTTGGGAGTTCGGAGAGCCTTTTACCTTGGGATCTGGTACATCCTGCACAAAAACCTGAAACAAATTTGTGGTGTTATCAAATATAAAGGTATAAGTATTTAAATATTGTACTTCACTAGTGTGATTAATATTTCACTATTATCTTTTATGGTATTAATTTGTGTTTGTTGCCCCAGCTTTAATATGTACCAATGTTCATATTGCCGTGGGTTTTGGCAATTAATATAGTGATATTATTAATATCAATAACCTTTATTAATATTATTAAAAAATTACATACTTATATTTGCCAATTTTGACTAATTTCTGAATTCTTACTACACGATATATTAAGAGCATTGGCCTCATGAAATAAACAGAACTGCATTATGTGAGAATATATTTATTATAAATGAATATAGATAATTATTCAGTATATTTTAATATAACTAGATGGCTTAAACAATTGGAACAGTTATATATCAAGGTACAGCAATTATAATGTGTTAGTTATTATCACATTGTCCACATAATCATATATACTGTAAGACATGCACAATATGCTTACTTATAATTAATATTGTAATTTATGACATTGGAGATAGTTTTGATTATTTTTGGTATGTTTATAAATATCTATTCATTAAGATATCATACCATTTTAATATCATATAATTTTATAGTCGAATTATAGTATTATTTATCATTAAGATGTTATCTCTAACTCAAAAGAGAAAATGTTTTTCATTACAATTAATTATTGTATATATTAAATTGATATAACAGCTGATATACTGCGTATTTATAAAATTAATTCACAAATTATATGTTGACTTATAATTCACAAATTATATGGTATATTGTATTTATCAGATAAACATTGATATAGCAATTTATTCTATATTATATTAACAAATTATTTCCATGATTGTAATGAAAAAGAAATAACATATAAATAAATGTTATACTTTATATCAGGGGTCACCAAACTTGGTCCTGGAGGGCCGCACCCAGGCCTCGATTTGTGGATATCCTTGCTGCAAACAGGTGAGACTATTGCTTCTTCAGTCATCCTGATTGACTCACCTGTGCACAGAAAGGAAATCCTCAAATCCAGGCCTGGGTGCGGCCCTCCAGGACCGAGTTTGGTGACCCCTGCTTTATATCATACCTGTTTTTTGTACTTGATTTCATCATATGACTCAGGCCAATGGAGGTCTGGATTTCAGAAGTTTTTGGTATGTAAGTGTGTACATTTTTTTGTTAGTGAGCTGTGGAAGTTTCTTTTTAGAGTGCATTTTAATTATGTGTTTTCTCTTTTCCCTTTCTCCTTTCCTCAGATCTTCCTCCTTTAGATCCTTTTTATATCCTCAATTATAACCTCAACTTCATTTGCTTATCAGAAATTCCAATTAGGCTATGCATTTGGCAACCAATCAGAAATCCTATTGATGTCACAAAATATTTAACTCTTAATGGGATGTATTTTTTTCTACAGAATTATTAGAGTCAATTAATTTCTTAGAACACCAGAGGGTGCTTTTAAACCTTCAAATTACTACAAAAAAATATATTTAAATTAGTTCAAAACACTTTGACCTTATCAGTCATAAATAAAGCAATAAACAAGACATGGTTAGCTGGTTAGTGATAAGGAGTGTCAGTTATATAAACCAATAAACAAAATGTATGTACTGGGAAACAGACATGAAGTCTATATATGTATGAGAACCATCTTCTTACATATGGGCATTTAAAGGAGTATCCCATTGTCGTTAAGAAAAATATGAACTTTATGTTAACCTTTATCAATTAGTTTCAGGAATTCTCTTAGGTAATGTCTCTATTATAGAACAAAGGACTCTTAAGAATCCTATTTCAATGAAAACCTGCAAAAAGCATCTTTACACAAAGTATATCCAAATGGAAATGCATGCATAGATGTAAATGTATAGAGCACATCAAATATTAAAACATTGGCTATAAAAGAAATTGTATATAATAGAATTATGTTATTATCTTATAATACCCATATACAATTGGATTTTATTTGTACAAAAGTTCTGACAATATGCTGTGGGGTTGCTATAGAATTGGCAGCGGGTGCACAGCCCATAGCCGCATCAAAGGCATCACGGATTATTAAAGCTACACCACTGAAGGTAATCTCATACACTATAAATCTTCCTGGTATTTTTAGTTTAATTGTAGGGCACTGTCAATGTGAGGATGTTACAGATCAACTACACACGAGCCACTGCAGAGATGTTACAGGACCATCCTGCACAAAAACCTGAAACAAATTTGTGGTGTTATCAAATATAAAGGTATAAGTATTTAAATATTGTACTCCACTAGTGTGATTAATATTTCACTATTATCTTTTATGGTATTAATTTGTGTTTGTTGCCCCAGCTTTAATATGTACCAATGTTCATATTGCCGTGGGTTTTGGCAATTAATATAGTGATATTATTAATATCAATAACCTTTATTAATATTATTAAAAAATTACATACTTATATTTGCCAATTTTGACTAATTTCTGAATTCTTACTACACGATATATTAAGAGCATAACTGCATTATGTGAGAATATATTTATTATAAATGAATATAGATAATTATTCAGTATATTTTAATATAACTAGATGGCTTAAACAATTGGAACAGTTATATATCAAGGTACAGCAATTATAATGTGTTAGTTATTATCACATTGTCCACATAATCATATATACTGTAAGACATGCACAATATGCTTACTTATAATTAATATTGTAATTTATGACATTGGAGATAGTTTTGATTATTTTTGGTATGTTTATAAATATCTATTCATTAAGATATCATACCATTTTAATATCATATAATTTTATAGTCGAATTATAGTATTATTTATCATTAAGATGTTATCTCTAACTCAAAAGAGAAAATGTTTTTCATTACAATTAATTATTGTATATATTAAATTGATATAACAGCTGATATACTGCGTATTTATAAAATTAATTCACAAATTATATGTTGACTTATAATTCACAAATTATATGGTATATTGTATTTATCAGATAAACATTGATATAGCAATTTATTCTATATTATATTAACAAATTATTTCCATGATTGTAATGAAAAAGAAATAACATATAAATAAATGTTATACTTTATATCAGGGGTCACCAAACTTGGTCCTGGAGGGCCGCACCCAGGCCTCGATTTGTGGATATCCTTGCTGCAAACAGGTGAGACTATTGCTTCTTCAGTCATCCTGATTGACTCACCTGTGCACAGAAAGGAAATCCTCAAATCCAGGCCTGGGTGCGGCCCTCCAGGACCGAGTTTGGTGACCCCTGCTTTATATCATACCTGTTTTTTGTACTTGATTTCATCATATGACTCAGGCCAATGGAGGTCTGGATTTCAGAAGTTTTTGGTATGTAAGTGTGTACATTTTTTTGTTAGTGAGCTGTGGAAGTTTCTTTTTAGAGTGCATTTTAATTATGTGTTTTCTCTTTTCCCTTTCTCCTTTCCTCAGATCTTCCTCCTTTAGATCCTTTTTATATCCTCAATTATAACCTCAACTTCATTTGCTTATCAGAAATTCCAATTAGGCTATGCATTTGGCAACCAATCAGAAATCCTATTGATGTCACAAAATATTTAACTCTTAATGGGATGTATTTTTTTTCTACAGAATTATTAGAGTCAATTAATTTCTTAGAACACCAGAGGATGCTTTTAAACCTTCAAATTACTACAAAAAAAATATATTTAAATTAGTTCAAAACACTTTGACCTTATCAGTCATAAATAAAGCAATAAACAAGACATGGTTAGCTGGTTAGTAATAAGGAGTGTCAGTTATATAAACCAATAAACAAAATGTATGTACTGGGAAACAGACATGAAGTCTATATATGTATGAGAACCATCTTCTTACATATGGGCATTTAAAGGAGTATCCCATTGTCGTTAAGAAAAATATGAACTTTATGTTAACCTTTATCAATTAGTTTCAGGAATTCTCTTAGGTAATGTCTCTATTATAGAACAAAGGACTCTTAAGAATCCTATTTCAATGAAAACCTGCAAAAAGCATCTTTACACAAAGTATATCCAAATGGAAATGCATGCATAGATGTAAATGTATAGAGCACATCAAATATTAAAACATTGGCTATAAAAGAAATTGTATATAATAGAATTATGTTATTATCTTATAATACCCATATACAATTGGATTTTATTTGTACAAAAGTTCTGACAATATGCTGTGGGGTTGCTATAGAATTGGCAGCGGGTGCACAGCCCATAGCCGCATCAAAGGCATCACGGATTATTAAAGCTACACCACTGAAGGTAATCTCATACACTATAAATCTTCCTGGTATTTTTAGTTTAATTGTAGGGCACTGTCAATGTGAGGATGTTACAGATCAACTACACACGAGCCACTGCAGAGATGTTACAGGACCATATCAATAGAGCTTTGGGGAAAATAAACAGGAATGGTCAGGTGAGGGATATGGCCTCAGTGCACATAATGCTCCTTGCCTGAGAATTGGGTAATAGTGCTTAAAAAGCCAATATGAATACAAACAAATTTGGGTTGTTCTACGATGTCTAAAGCAATGCAGAGTTTCTTAAACTGAAACTGGCCCAAAACCAACCATATCACAAATACTACCTGCACTTTTAGACCAAAGCTGTGGGTTATTACAGAACGGCAGAGGCAGTATAGGATAAGGACTGTCAACAGGGCCATAAAGATGATAAAAATGTTTACAAATGTTAATGTAAAAGGTGTTCTACTATGGTGATTGCAGAGTTCTATAAATGATCATTTATTACCTGTCACCAGAACCTGTGGAATGTGTGCCTGCTCTGTCCCCAGTTGCACAACATTGATGGTTAAACATGTTAAGTTCACATAAAGAATTACAGGATTTTCTCCTTTAAAAACTAGTGGCACAAATGCTATTAAATTGTGGCACTCGGACAACTATACAAGGCTTAAGGTTACCGGCAAAATATTTATGAAAACTTCAAGGATATTAACGTTTTCTGTTTCCTGCCCTATCTTTAATATTGAATGACAAACTTAAGTTCCCACTATGTCTTACATGTGTCAACAAACAAGCAGTTGGTGCAGTTCAATCACAAATCATGGTCTCTCACATACATACAAGCCTCCACCTTGATAGAGACTTTATCATTTTAGTCAGAAAAGATTATTATAGGGACCTACCTATTGGTGATTGTCTTGGGAAACTATTTATTTGTATGAACATTACATAATTTGTCTGCTGGACTCAAGATTATGGTTACAATCTGTCTAATGGGAGAACAAACTTAAAAGTAAAGAGTATAACACATGGATGCTGTTAAGGTGACACAGCAAAGGTCTTGGTAATTACAAAAATGAAAAAGTACACACATAAATAAATATAACTGCAGTTGGTGATTTTTATTTATCTATATAGTATAGGTATACATATATAATGACAACATTTACAAGAAAATCTGATGCCAAGTTAGTTATTTTACTGCAATGGTTATCTTCCTTAATACTCCCCCACTGTAAGAGTTAACTTTTGCAGTAGAACAAGAGAGCATTATAGGGAATATGAAGTGGTAGCAGATTTACATACCTCCCAATGTTTCCTGATTAGAGTGGGGCGATCTTGTTTTAGGGCAATAGTCCCGCTTTTAGGGTCCTAGGTTCAGTCTTCCTGCCCTCTTTGCTTTGTCACATTAAGCATACCAATAGCTGAAATACATATGGTATAAAGCTCTCTGCACTATTCTTTCCCCTGCGCAGCATGATACAGCACCCGCCCACACAATCCTTGATATGAGTGATCTGGTAGTTCAATTTCCCCCTCCGTGCTGGTGGAATGAGCAGAGCTGGTGTGGGAGATGGCAGCAGCATGACACTTGATACTATCCATGCAGCCACACACTGGAAAGCTTATAAGCTTCTGGTAACACTTGTAGTACTACACACAATTTAAGTTTTTAACTTAATATTCATTTATATGCTAGGGAACTGCCCATCAAAAATGACTGGAATAACATTTTAAGCCTGGAAATGCTGTTTGTCACACAATGCAAGGCTCCCCCTCTAACTTGCGTGCCTTGCGATGACTGCCTCTGGCGCTCAGTGCGTGGTTCGCCTTTGCGAGCCTCTCTCCCCTTCTACTTTACGGGCTTTGCCGCTCATTGCCGGCCTCAGCCAGCCCTCCACTTTCATGCTTCGCAATGAGCACCTTCGGAGATCATTGCGAGCCCCACAATGAGCGCATTTGCCGCTCATTGCGAGCCTCTCCTCCCTCTACTTTATGGGGCTCACAATGAGCACCTTTGGCGCTCATCGCAAACCCCGCAATGATTGCGCTCATTGCGAACCCGCAACTTTCGTGCCTCGCAATGAGCGCCTTTGGCTGCAATGAGAACCTTTGAGCCTCTCCCCACTCTTTCACTCCTATGTCTCTTTCCCCACTCTCCCTACCCTGTGTTTTTTCCCCTTATCTCCCTCCTCTGTGTCACATTCCCCCCTCTCTCACCCCTGTGTCTCCCCCCCCACTCCCTCCCCTGTGTCTCTTTCCACCTACGCCCCCTCTCCCTCTGCTATGTCTTTCTCCCCCCTTCCCTGCTCTCTGCTGTACGGGTCTGAAACCATTTGTGAGCTTGGAAAATTGATCAGTTTCCCCAAGCCCAAAATGGTCTTCCAACTGGCGACCTTGAAAAAAAATTACATCTTTACTGCCACCATTTTTTTCTTGCTTAGCCGTTTTTAGACCTCAAAAAAACGCCAATTGAAGAACAAAGTAGCTTTCAATCTCACAGACTCCCTGCCTCTCCCCCTGTACGGTTGTCAGTTCATTTTTTTATCAATTGGCGTCTTTGTTGTGCAGGCTTTGCGATGAGCGCTCATTGCAAGCCTTTTTCTAAGTCGTGCGGGCCTTTCGATGAGCGCCAAAAGACCTATGGCCTTTGGTGCTCATCGAGGGACTCGCAATGAGTGCCTTTGGCGCTCATTGGGATAATTTTTCTAAGTCTTGCATGCCTCTCAATGAGCGCCATAGGCCTATGGCCTTTGGCACTCATCGCAGGGCTCGCAATGAGCACCATCGGCACTCATCGCAAGCTTTTTTATAAGTCGTGCAGGCCTCGCGATGAGTGCCGATGGTGCTCATTGCCAGACCCGCAATGGGCACCTTCGATGCTCATTGCACATGCTCAAGTCCGTAACTTTTAACATAGCGTTACCGACAAACTCGCAATTACGACAACTATTATATGTGATGTATATTACAATAATAGGAGACCCTGACTGTACATTTATATATTGTTATGATAATTATAGGTGACCTTAGCTGAATGTGTGTACATTTGCTTAATTATAGCTCCTGGTTAAATATAAATGTTTTATATTATAAATATGGTTGACCCTGGGTAAATATATATAAATGTATATTATTTGAGGGAGCCCTGACTGAATATATAATTAGAAAATAATAATAGGACATCCTGGATGAATTATGATTATAGATGGCCCTGATTAGATATGTATGTGTTTATAATTATAGGTGAACATGGCTGAATATGTATACATTTATATGATTATAGGTGACCCTTGGTGAATATGAATACATTCATATAATAATTGATGTTGAATAATTATATTATAATGGTCCCTGGCTTGTGTCCTGTATATTTCTATAGGAGACCTTGGCTGAATATGCATTTGTTTGTATGAGATACTGACTAAATATTTATATAATGTATTACTATGATGATTCCAGGTGACCCTCTCTGAATATTTATACATGAATATGATTATAGTAGATCCTGGCTGAACATGTGTACATACATAGTAATAGAGCGGAACTAAATATTTAAATATGTACATATGTATTTGATTGCACATGACCATGGCTGAATATGTGTATTCTTATTTCAATGTAGAAGACCCTAGCTGATTATGTATATGTGTATATTATAATTATAGTGGTCCCTTAGTGAATGCTGATATGATATTAAGAGGCCCTGGTCTAATATGTTTAGATTGTATGAGTAAAAGTGATCCTGACTGAATATGATTACATTTATATGTAGGGAAACCAGTGACGGCTGGTGAAATGTTAAACGGGAGGGCGCTAGATTTTAGAATTTTCTATCTATCTATCTATCTATTCTATATATATTCTATATATATATATATATATATATATATATATATATATATATATATTAAATAAATATATATATATATATATATATATATATATATATATATATATATATAGTGGATATAAAAAGTCTACACACCCCTGTTAAAATGTCAGGTTTCTGTGCTGTAAAAAAATGAGACAAAGATAAATCATTTCAGAATTTTTTCCACCTTTAATGTGACCTATAAACTGTACAACTCAATTGAAGCAAATTGAAATATTTTAGGTGGAGGGAAGAAAAGAAAAATAATGTGGTTGCATAAGTCTGCACACCCTCTTATAACTGGGGATGTAGCTGTGTTCAGAATTAAGCAATCACATTCCAAATCATGTTAGGAGTCAGCATACACCTGCCATCATTTAAAGTGCCTCTGATTAACCCCAAA
This sequence comes from Discoglossus pictus, assembly GCA_027410445.1. Lineage (NCBI taxonomy): Eukaryota > Metazoa > Chordata > Amphibia > Anura > Alytidae > Discoglossus > Discoglossus pictus. Next base: position 314,340,264 of record CM050167.1, read on the forward strand.
TAAAGTTCAGCTGCTCTGGTTGGTCTTTCCTGAAATGTTCTTAGTTGCATCCCACAGCAAAAGCCATGGTCCACAGAGAGCTTACAACGCATCAGAGGGATCTCATTGTTAAAAGGTATCAGTCAGGAGAAGGGTACAAGAGAATTTCCGAGGCATTAGATATACCATGGAACACAGTGAAGACAGTCATCATCAAGTGGAGAAAATATGGCACAACAGTGACATTACCAAGAACTGGAGCTCCCTCCAAAATTGATGAAAAGACGAGAAGAAAACTGGTCTGGGAGGCTACCAAGAGGCCTACAGCAAAATTAAAGGAGCTGCAGGAATATCTGGCAAGTACTGGCTGTGTGGTACATGTGACAACTGCACTTCACCAAAAGAACACCATACCCACAGTGAAGCATAGTGAAGCATAGTGGTGGCAGTATCAGGCTTTGGGGCTGTTTTCCTTCAGCTGGAACTGGGGCCTTAGTTAAGATAGAGGGAATTATGAACAGTTCCAAATGCCAGTCAATATTGGCACAAAACCTTCAGGCTTCTGCTAGAAAGCTGAACATGAAGAGGAACTTCATCTTTCAGCATGACAGATTTGGAGTGTTTTTGCAAAGAAGAGTGGTCAAATCTTGCCAAGTCAAAATGTGCCATGCTGATAGACTCATACCCAAAAAGACTGAGTGCTGTAATAAAATCAAAAGGTGCTTCAACTAAGTATTAGTTTAAGGGTATGCATACTTATGCAACCATATTATTTTATTTTTATATTTTTTCTTCCCTCTACCTAAAAGATTTCAGTTCGTGTTTCAATTGAGTTGTACAGTTTATAGGTCACATTAAAGGTGGAAAAAGTTCTGAAATGATTTATCTTTGTCTCATTTTTTTACAGCACAGAAACCTGACATTTTATCAGGGGTGTGTAGACTTTTTATATCCACTGTAGATATAAAGGGCCACTTAAGTTCTCAAAAATTTGTATATGTACTGTCAGTATTGGGGGCCTGGATTTCAGTATTTCCTTTGTCCACATGATAGAATCACAGTTTCAGACATTGTGAGCTCATATGCTGAATATCGGGAAAATACTGAACTTTAGAATGGAAGTTTTATTTGATGTTATGTAAAATACTCTATATTAAAACAAAGATATAAACTATATGTAGAAGAATGACCCAAGCCAATGGCTAATTAGCCCGGCTAATTTTTATTAAACGGATGAGTTGTATATAACAACCTTGACAGTAATTAATCCTTCAAAAATTTCCAGTCTTGAACACTAGGTAGCACTGCTGTCCACTAAACAAACTCGAAGGTTACAATTACGGTAATTAAAAAAGCAGACTGGATTTTGAATAATCTAAACAATGTATATTTTTCAGTTTATTATGATTTCTTTTTGCTTAATTATGTTTGAAAAGTAGGAAATACTTTAAATATTCTATTAAAATATTTACTATATATATATTTATACGTTGCTTAGAGTATTTATATGAGACATATTGTGCAAGGTTGTATTTATGAAGTAAATGTATACAAAATGTGTTCTGTACCCAATAATATATATATATAGATAAGTATTTTATTCTTTGGCACATACATCAAATAGACACTGTTTAATTACTATGGGCCTCATTCTATTATCGGCCGTAAATTCAAATATACGGCCCCGCAAGGATCTCAGCCCAAATCCGAGTTTAAATTAACTGTTTATTTTCCGGACGCAGTGTGGGCGGGTCTGAGGTGCTCCAAGCCCTCGGGACTTTTTACATGGATTTTTGACATAAATTAAAAAATAATTTATTTACGAATTTGAGTGTAGGGGAATGTTGTGCTATTTTTGCTAACACCTACAATCACTTTATAGTCTCCTCAGAGTGCAGGATGGCTTTATTTCGGCTTTATAATGTGCTTAATTGGTGCTAGCCGGACCTTTTTCCTGCAAGTAAGCTGCGGCTCGGTTTTAGCCTTGCAGAGAGGGTTCCCGGAGCAATTGAATAGCAACCGGGATTTGCTTGCGGCCGAAACTCTTGCGGCCGTTTTAGATCAAAGGCTTTCCTCCGGCGCGAGCGGCCGCAAGGGATAGCAAGTCGCCGGCCGCAAGCCTGCCGGAATCCCCGGCCGGAGGGGAATAGAATAGCAGAATAGCCTGCGGCCGGTCCTTGCGGCCCCGCATCTCCTACGGCCGATAATAGAATGAGGCTTTATATCTACACAAGAAACTGTTGCTAAAATAATTTAACCTGCAATTTATGTATTTAATAATATTTAATATAATGACCTCATAGGGGCTAGACTAACAGGTAGCATGCTACGGGTACAAACTTCTTTTAAGCTTTGTTCTATTTATTACACTGAAAACTTCAATACATTTACAGATTTGTTTGCAGTAAACTGAAATCTTGATTTCCACACCCTCTGAGCTTTCTACATTACCAACCCGTACTAACCTATAGAGAAACAGAATTCAAGTAAACACCATCAGCCCCTACCAAAACAATACAGGGCAATTAAAATAAAATAAAAATAAAAAAACCTTCAGCAGTGAGCTGCATTAGTTGATACAATTCAAATAAAAATAAAGACATATTATATTTAGGCTGATAGGATATTCAAGGTTTTTTCTGTGCTTCTGTTCTCTTTTATTTTGTTTGGCATATAATACAGAGAAGTAACCAAGGCTGAACCCTGGAAATGCAGCCAGAGTTTGGTATAGCAGTATGATTGTATTTTATATGTGAATACTATGCTATTCTTTGCAGCATTTTCCTGTTTCTTATGGAGATTTCATCTTATTGGCTATAGCTATATACATAGGAACAAATAATTACACTAACTTATCTTAGTATTGGTAAAAGATATGATTTTATTGCAAGCCCTTTGCTCCCAAATTACAGCTACAAGGAGCCCCTCCCTTACTTATCCATATATGTATATAACAATCACATTACTACCGCTCCACTGGTATAGGGAGATGGAATACGCACACAATCAGCAATAAGTACAGTAACATACCAAGTGAGGCAACGTAAGAATGAATTTTTCTGAAAGAGTAATAAGGTGAACCAAATGAAGTGATGTCAGAGATCTGCCCTTATCAACTCAGTTATTGTACTTTGCATGCCAGAAGCCCCTTAGGTGCAGACTATAACAATGTTGTAGCTGCTTCTGATTGGCTACAACTAGTTATGAAGTTATGCTAATTTAGCTTGGATTTTCAAGGGCGTTCACACAAAATCAACTGCCTGAAAAATGAAGACGTTTTGTAAACTTTAGGATAAGTTTGCATAGAAAAATCCCAAAAATAAACATTAATAAAACATTATGTTCATAATCAATGATACGTCGATATTCCTTTAAGATACATGTGGAATGAATATATGTAATGTAGACTCCAAAAGTACTCTCTCTCGCTATCTCTCTTGGAAATGGAAACAGTAGGCTGGAAAAGGGAAGATGTGGATATTCAAATAGATACAGGCATAAATAAAATATAATAACATCAAATAAAATATCTGACTTGATTATTGAACACACAATATAAAGCATCATTACTCTAAAAAAGCAAAAAAATAACAACAAAAAACAAAAACAAAAAAAAGACAAGCCACTAACCATATATGAACAAACAGATTTCATGTTTAATTTCCATCTAAAGTCCCACGGGTTTGAATGACCTCCAAGCCCATAACATGTTATTAAAGACTGTAGGACTTTGAAAAAAATGGAGGTAGGATATCAAAGTCATGTGGGCTTGGAGGTTGAAGCCCTTAAGATTTTAGGACGGAAATTGAACATGAAATAAAGTGAGAGTTGGGAAATGTTGTGCAATTAATTCTAAGACCGAATATCACTTTTAGTTTTAATAAAAGTACATGATTGCTTTTTTATTTGCTTAATAAGTGCTACGATTTGTAAGTAAGCCATTTGCGAGACCTCCTTGGTCCAAGTAAGCTGTGGTTCACGATCAGCCGTTTACGGCTTGACGGAGGGGAATTCGGAGCAATTGAATAGCGATTAGGGATATTTTGCAGTCGCAACTCTTGTGGCCATGAAACATCAAAGGCTTTGAGGGAAGTAAGCTGTGATTGACGAAATCGCAAGGAGTTGTAGCTAGTAGAACATAACCCGATTGGAGCAAACAAACGTAAGGCAATTGAATAGCAACTTAGCGAGCGATCAGCATTTGGATCTCAAAAATGTAGCAATAGAATGGCCCCGAGCTAGCAAAAACATGGTTTTCTATCAATAATAGAAGCTAATTATACTATGTATACAGAATTTAGTGAAGATTCATATCAGTTTAGAAAATTGGTGTCAGTATGTTGGGTAAAAATAAAAGTTTTAGGTGTTTCTGTAGATAGCACAACATTTATTGTACTTAAAGAACCTCATTTACTTTCAAGGTGAAATGAGAGAAGCTGCCTGCTTTTTCTCACTCCCTTTAAATCAAGTTATTACCATTATCACTGGAAATCTTAAAATTACAAAACCGCTTACAAGGCAGTTTTTCAACAGTGTAATTTGATTGTGCAACTACAGCAAACAGACCCATCAAACTACCACACTAGTTAGTCTGACTGTGATTTTAATGTCACCAGTTTGGTCAACCACACAGACTCCCATATTTTAATGTCAAGAAAATCACGATTACATTGTAGAATAAAGGGTCATTTATTATACGTACTAGAGATTGCCTCTCAGCATAGCTGCATACTAATGAAGGTTAATGAGCCAGTTCTTAAAGTGTATTCTTTTTGCTTGTCAGTAATAGACTTTACTATAATTTAATACCAGTTAAAGAAAATTCAACCTTGATTGTTGTGTCTTTGCTGGAACCTCAATTTCTATTTCTGGTAAAATTCTTACAAATACAGTAGTCTTCCAAGCAGAGTTTAAATTGCTTCTTTCATCATTGTAAACTCACTTTAGATCTAAAACACTCCTTTTTACTGAATTTTAGAAACTACTTCAGACTAACCTTAGTAAAGTTAATTAATTAAATGTTTTAAATATTACAAAAATATTTGATATTATATTTTGTATAAAAAAATAGTGTACATATATCATATGTTAAACTGAGACAGAGTGGTATTGTTTTCTTCTCTAATTAAATTTATGAGCTCTGAACTGCAACTCATGGTGCCTCTATTCCAATTTAGGTGAATCTGATCAGATTAGAAAACACAAATAAACATTTGTGACACTTTCTTTATACTTTCTCTCAATTCACTTTTATGATAAAGGGCAGATCACACAACACATTGTTTTTTATCTGTTTTTTGTGATGCTTTATTGGTAATTGTATTAACTTAAAGAACTACTGTAATGCATTTAAAAGTTAAGCTCATATGTTTATTTGTTGTTGGGGCTGGACCGGAAATTAGGAAGTTAGCCGCGTAGGCCTCAGCAGGTGGACAGTTTACCCGTGGCGTCTGTCCCATGAGCTCCCCAGTGAGCATATCCTGTGATGCTGCAGGCTGAGGGCAAAGGAGGAAGCTCTGGAGGTGAGGAGCTAGGTGAAGACCACCCTGACTGCTGGTTCATGTAAAGGAGGTATTGTTCCTACAAGGAGAACAATTTGAGCTCACAGCCGTGCAAGAAAGAGAGGAAGCGGAGTCCGAGAGACCATGAAGTCCCTCCCTTTTTTGCAGTCAAAGGTTTTTTTCTGTGTGTTACTAAATATAATGTAACACAGTTATATAAGATGAGCATGCAGAAAGAATATTTGGAATTTGAGAGATCTATGTAAAATCTGAAAGTTTTTGTAGCAAGTATATTATTTTTTATATACTATAGTTGACTATCTCCAGGCTGTTGTTTTGGATACATTTTGGAATATTACTCATCAAAACCTAAATGAAGCCATAATAAGGAAATTAGGTTATAATAAAAAAGTCTTTCTGGACTTCATCGATACCCGCACAGTGAACTGGCCCCCACCGGGTGATATGTTTTTTAAATAAACTCTTGTATAAGATGAAGGAATAAAAAATAACTCCACAAAAATGAAAAATAAACATAAGAAAAATGTAACTGAAAAAACCACTGTTTTTTTTTTGCAGCTAAAAGTAAAGAAAGTATGGTTGATATTTCTCAAGATGTATCTTCAATGATTGACCAGTCCATTAATCAAAGCATGTTAGGTGCAAATTCTTTAAAATTAATGGAAGAAGATATTCAAAAGTTAAATAAGCAACTCGTTTTATCTAAGATGAAAGAATTGTTAGGAGAATTTCATCATCTCTTACATTTAAGCAACAAATTGTTGAAAACTCCATGGCAATTAAGATTACTCAGGATAAATTAGTGGGAATTGAAGAAAAGATGAAAAATCTGTCTCGGGATCCCTGATATCCTATTCCTCTTAATTGGAAGATAAAATACAAGATTTGAATAACAAATTAACTAAAATGGATCATTTTAGAAGAAATATAACTAAGAGGAATTTCAGAAAAATTTGCTATTTAGCTTAAGAATTAGAGGGAGATGACAAAATTAACTTTACACATAAGCTTCCTCTACTAGCAGGAATTGACACAAAAAAACTAAGAGATGTTATAGTGAAATTGCACTTCTTGAAATATAAGGAAGCTATAACAAACCAAAGTAAAAGAAACAACTTTGGATTCACCTTATGAAAATATAAAGATTTTTTCTGACTTTTCTCATTATACCTTAACAAAACAAAGCTTAAAAAAAGCATTCCCTGTAAGACTTAAGATCTTTTGAAACTCTAATTGGGATATTATAAAAGCACTAATTAAGGAGAGAAATTGTTAACTGATTGGAAAATTAACTTTGTTAGAATATATGGCAAAAGAAAACTTGAGTTAATTCTGAAATTGCCAGAATGGAGCTTGACAACTAGATAGATCACATATAATAGTTGTCTTAATTGAGAGTTGTTGTCAGCAAAGTTAAATGTTAAGGGTTTGCACATGCGCAATGAGCGCCGAAGGCTCGCATGACTTTGCTCCAATGAGCGGCCTCGCCGCTCATTGCAGGGCTTGCGATGATCACCTGCGGCGCTCATCACGAGGCCCGCACGACTTTGCTGTAATGAACGCTGAAGGTGGTCATTGCAGCACTCGCGAGGAGTGCAAGGCCCACTCCACTTTGCTGCAATGAGCACCAAAGGCGCTCATTGCAGTCCTCACAATTGTGGCCTTTCAGGGTCCCTCTAAGGGTCATCTCTCCCGTCATAGTTGTTATTTGCCCGAGCGCTCCACCAATAGAGGATGGAAACGGATTTAAGGTGCACATGGAGATGCCCGCTATCAGTGACGAAGGCCATAAAACTTTGGCGCTGATCGCAAGACTTTGAAAACATTACGACTTTAACAACCGAAGGTGCTCATTGTGAAGCATGAAAGTGGCGGGTTGGCCGAGGCCTGCAATGAGCTGCAACGCCACTCATTGCGGGGCTTGCGATAAGCGCCAAAGACGCTCATCACAAAGCCTGTAAAGTAGACTGTGGGAGAGGCTCGCAATGAGCGCTGAAGGTGTGAGGCGTGAAAGTAGCGGGTTGGACGAGACGCTCATCGCGAGGCCAAAGGCGTTCATCGCAAGGCCCGCAAGTTAGAGGTTGGCTAGCCTTGCCAACATTCAAATTTTATTGCGGTCATTTTTGACGGGCAATTCGCTAGTGATGATATAAAAAGTGATTACTTGTAGTTGATTTGTGATCTATAATTAAATATGGTTTTGTTGATCTGATTGTGACAGTATTGAGAGATAATTTTCAATTGGGATTTATATTTTTGGATGGTGAAAATAAGAGAAAAAAAGGGGGAAAAAGAATAGACACTGTTGTGTAAGTATAAGATGGAAGGAATGTAAGATATATAGTTTTATCAGTAAAACGATTATTATATTCACTGTAAAGCTTGAAGAAATTATGTTTGTTTAGAAATAGTTAAAACCAATTAGGTTAACATAATATTGATTTCCCTATGAATGAAACATTATCTCTCTTATTGTGTAGGTATAGGAAGTTCATATAAAGTTTTAATCTTCAAGGACAGACCTTGATATCAGTGTTAGTAGAAATATGTAATTCACAAAATCTATGCAGAGTTCTGGTGTGCTTTCATATAATGTACTACTTTTTTCGGATCTTCATAAGGTTTAAGGATAGATTTAAATATTTATGTTACTAGAAATATGTCACACAATTCACAAAATTCATGTGGACACAAGGACCTCCATTCAACATTTACAGAGCGATTCAATTGAACAAACCTACCTGGCCGAAAGCCTAAACCATAAACCATGTACCCGTAAGTAGCATTTCAGAGTATGATCATGATCAGTTAAGCAAGGCCATAACTACCGATTTAGGAAAAGCCAATAGTAAATGAGACCGTCATCATGACGTCAGTAAAACATGGAGGTTAAACGTCAATCAATTAGTGTTTATGTGAGGTTAAATTTCATATATGGCTAGAGTTTAAACACCTGTTAAAATATGAAGATTTTCAGAATGTTCTAAAGTAGCCTTTCTTGAATTAGGTCCACATGATTAAAATAATACAATTAAGAGTTTGTCCTTGTAAGTGCTGGGCTGCAAAAATAACTTGTTTTTTGCAAAAGATACTGTTGGCTGCCACAGACAGCTGTCAGGATTTGACAACTGTCAGGATCTGTGTCCTTGAGTGCTTACATAACAAGGATGGATATAAAGCTGTGTGAAATGATTATTAAACAGAGACTATTTTAATCACTATACCTGTGTTTTTTATTTTTGCGTCTCTCATCTGGTACCAGGTTAACCCTTTGTGTGCTATGTTCTTTTCTTCTGCAGGGTGATATTTCCCAGTTTAGAAGTACGATTGCGATCGAACTCGCAATCCGGCAATGTACAAAATAATAAAAATGAATTACGATACTGTTCTAGTCCATGTGGGTGGCCTGATATGTATTAACTCCTTGATTACCGAGATTGATATAACACAGAAATTAAACATAATAAAAAATATTTTTTATTGCATATTTGCGGGCTTGAGACTGTTTGCAATCCATTCTAATGTCTTTCATCGTCCTTTAAAGTGTAGTATTGATTTTTTATTTGCATTTAACAGGTGTTTAACCCCCTTGTGAGCCCTATCTGGTATTCATAGGATTTTCTTATACATTTGCCATTTACAGACGTTTTTAGTTAGTGAAGACCTTGCTTTTGGATAGAAGTTCACTAACTAAAAACTTCTGTAAAAAAATATGCTATGTGCTTAATTAGAGCCCTTTTAAATTTACTGAATCACAATTTAATTAGGCTGTAAATCTGAACAGGGGTGGTTGGGTGAGGGGCTGGAAGGGAGGGCAGTGTTCTCAGTATCTCGGATCCAACAGGCCTGGTTTCAGGTTTAAATAATTACTAAAAGAAAATGGAAACTGATAAGAGGGATAGAGAGGACAGATAGGGAGAGGAATGAGATAGTGAGATAGAGAGACAGGAAAGGGGGAGGAGATTTAAGCAAATTATGCAAGCCATGATTGGGGGAGGGTAATGACGGCCAAGTAGGATACAGCATACATATGTTGGGGGTTGAAAAAATGCTAGAAATAACTCTATCTCCCCAAATATAATAACACACATACAGTAGTAATATTAATAAAGATAATGGCTCCAGAGATGTGGCAATTTCCATATCCATCTCCATACCTGCTGGTGTGTAGAGTGTTCTCAGTATCTTATATCCAGTAGGCCTGGTTTCAGGTCTAAATGAGCACTGCTGGTGTGTAGGGTTTTCTCAGTATCTCAGATCCAGCAGCCCCGGTTTCTGATCTTCCTCAATATCTAAAACAAATTAATGTAAAACCCTTTGTCATCCATTTGGTCCTTTGTCTTTGTGCCTCTCTCTGACATACTTCCTAACACAATTCTGTGCATGGTCTGTTCTATATGTTAATATTCCTGTTGAGGTTAACCTCCAGCATGGATTACCGGCCCACATATTGCCACAATCAGTGCCAACCACTCCTCTCTAAGGTGTTAGGCTGCTCATGACAACAGTCTCACACCCCAGTGTATAACACCCAGCAGTATTGTGTAGATTACATACCTTACCATGCATGTGAAATACTTGATCACTCTCAGTATTGTGACGTGGTCAGGTTAAATGCTGTTGATGACCATTATTTGTGGTGTTGCTAGTCCTTTAATCGACAATGCATTCCAGCACTTGTTGTAGGCCATGTTGGTTTCCTGATTTGTATTAACCTCTTGAGTACTAAGGTATATTTTACCATTGAAGTTGATATATGTTATAGTCATATTATTGCCAATAGTTGATGTTTCAAAATGTTACTAAGTTGTGGTGCAATGTACACCCAAACTTTTTCAAAAAACTATTTAGATGGGACCTCAGTATCTTAAGGCTGACATGCCTGTATTCTTTCCTGATCAGTGTTTGATGGTAGCATGTAGCGATAATTAAAAACAATGGCCACTATTTAATTGTGAAAAACGCAGTTACAAAAGCCCGTAATGGAGCCCTGTGGAGATCTGCTTTCTTCATTTGGGCTTGATAAGGCTGTTATGGCCAAACCTACCCCGCAGATACAGCTCTTTATATCCCTTCACCAGACTGCTGATGTCTCTTCAATTAGATGCAGCATTTAAAATAAGAATGCAGGCTCAGTTTTATAAAAACATCAGGAACGGCTTTTATTCCTGTAGACAACTTTTCCTCAGAGACACACACACTCTGCAACAGTCTGTGTAATCTTCTTTAGGAGTATATGTCCTCAAGAGGTCACCTTCTTTTTCTTTATTGTTGATGTCTTCCAGATATGTCACCTTCCCTTTCCTTAGGAACATATATCTTATCTAAGACATCCACCACAGAAGTATCTCCATTACACCTCTCCATGTAACTGAACTCTCAACTGCCTAACTCTGCCACATATGTAAATCTCCTCAGAGTCACTTACTAGCTGGGTTACCTTCCTGCACCTTGAAGGGTAACAATAATCTCTGGCACTCTGACACATATGTAAATCTCCTCAGAGTCACTTAATAGCTGGGTTACCTTCCTTTCCTGCCGTCGGAGACATCACCCTCCATGCAGCACAGATTTTACCTCAGAGAGCGATTACATAACATCATCACTGCTCTCTCTGACAGTTACAGATTCATGAACCAAACATGCAGCACACAGAATGAAACACAGGTCAATCACACATAGGGAAGCAACATAGCATAACATGCAGTAAGTAACATAACATAACATACAGTAATTAACATAACATAATACTAGCAACTTGCCCATCAGAAATGTTGGAAATAAAATGTGAATTCTGGCAATGCTGTTTGCCACACAATGGGAGCCTCTCCCCCTCTACTTTACTGGCCTCGCGATGAGCGCCTTCGGTGCTCATTGCGAGTCTCTCCGTCTGTCTACTTTCTCCCTTGTTTCTCATTTCCCCCCGCCTCTCCCTTCCTTGTGTCTCCTTCCACCCTGTGTTTTTACCCCCTCTCCTCCTGTCCCCCCATGTCTCTTTCCCAACCTCTCCCTCCCCTGTGTCTCTTGGCCCCCTCTCCCTTTCCTGTGTCTCTTGCCCCCCTCTCCCTCCCCTGTGTCTCTTTCCCCCCTGTGTCTCTTTTCCACATGTCTCTTCCCCCCCTCCCTCATGTCTGTTCCCCCCATTTCCCTCCCCTGTGTCTCTTCCCCCTCCTCTCCCTCTCCTATTTCTCTCCCCCTCCTCTCCCTCCCCTGTGTGTCTACCCCCTCCTCTCCCACCCCTGTGCGTCTCCCCCCATTTGTCTCTTCCCCCCTCCTCTCCCTCCTCCTCTGTGTCTCTTTCCCTAATATCACTCCTTTATGTCTCTTTCCCCTTTCACTCCCCTGTGTCTCCCCCCCCCCTCCTCTGTGTCTCTCACCCCTCCTCTCCCTCCCCTATGTGTCTACCCCCTCCTCTCCTACCCCTGTGTCTTGCCCCTCCCTGTGTCTCTTCCCCCCTCATCTCCCTTCCCTGTGTCTCTCTGCCCTCCTCTCACTCCTTTGTGTCTCTCCCCCTCCTCTCACTCCCCTGTGTCTCATCCCCCCTCCTCACACTCCCCTGTTTCTCTCCCCCTCGTCTGTGTTTCTCCCCCCACTCTGTGTCTCTCTCCCTCTTATTCCCCTGTGTCTCTCCCCCCTCCTCTCACTCCCCTGTGTCTCTTCCCATCCTCCTCTCACTCCCCTGTGTCTCTACCCCCCTCCTCTGTGTCTCATCCCCCCTCCTCTCACTCCTCTGTTTTTCTCCCCCTCCTCTGTGTTTCTCCCCGCACTCTGTGTCTCTCCCCCTCTTATTCCCCTGTGTCTCTCCCCCTCCTCTCATTCCCCTGTGTCTCTCCGCCCCTCTGTGTCTCTTCCACCCTGCCCTGTGTGTCTACCCCATCCTCTCCCTCCCCTGTGTGTCTCCCCCTTCCCTGTGTCTCTTTCCCCTCTTCTCTCTTCCCTGTGTCTCTCCCCCCTCACTCCTTTGTGTCTTCCCCCTCCTCTCACTCCCCTGTGTCTCTGCCCCCTCCTCTCACTCCCCTGTGTCTCTCCCCCCTCCTCTCACTCCTTTGTGTCTCTCCTGCCCCCCTCCTCTCACTCCCCTGTGTCTCTCCCCCCTCCTCTGTGTCTCTCCCCCTCTCATTCTCCTGTGTCTCTCACCCCCTTCTCTGTGTCTCTCCCTCCCTCCCCTATGTGTCTAACCCCCTCCTCTATCAGCCCTGTGTCTCTCCCCCCTCCTCTCCCTCCCCTGTGTCTCTCCCCCCCTCCTCTCACTCCTTTGTGTCTCCCCCCATCTCTCACTCCTGTGTCTCTTCCCCCCTCCTCTCACTCCCCTGTTTCTCTCCCCCCTCATCTTTGTTTCTCCCCCCACCCTGTGTCTCTCCCCCTCCTCTCATTCCCCTGTGTCTCTTCCCCCAACCTCTAACCCCCCTTTGTCTCTCCCCCCACCTTTGTGTCTCTCCCCCCTCTCATTCCCCTGTGCCTCTCCCCCATCCTCTGTGTCTCTCCCTCCCTCCCCTGTGTGTCTATCCCCATCCTCTCCCACCCTGTGTGTCTCCCCTCTCCCGTGTCTCTTCCCCCCTATTCTCTCTTCCCTGTGTCTCTCCCCCCTCACTCCTTTGTGTCTCTCCACCCCTCCTCTAATTACCCTGTGTCTCCCCCCTCACTCCTTTGTATATCACCCCCCTCCTCTGTGTCTTTCCCCCTCTCATTCCCCTGTGTCTTTCCCACTTCTCTGTGTCTCTACCCCCCTCCCCTGTATGACTACCCCGCCTCCTCTCCCACCCCTGTGTTGCCCCCTCCCCTGTGTCTCTTCCCCCTCTTCTCCCTGCCCTGTTGTTCTCCCCACTCCTCTCCCTGCCCTGTGTCTCTCCCCCTCTCCTCTGTGTCTTACCCCTCCTTCCCTGTATGTCTCCCCTCCTCCTCCTGTGTCTTTGGCGTGCAATGCACCACCGCAGGCCGCCGGCGCGCAGTGCGCCCGGTGGCCCGTAGCACAATGCGCATAAGCGTCTTACACCGCGATATGCGCATGCGCGGCCCTTTGTGCATTGCACATGCACGGACCGTTTCGCAATGCGCAGTTGTTAAACTGCGATTTGTCGCAAGCATGACGACGAATTGCAGTTTGACAACTATTATATGTGATAACACAGCATAACATAACATACAGTGATTAACATTAAATAACTATAGACAGACTTAGCCCAGTCCCACACCATCGGATCACATGAGTCTCAAGGACTGGTGGTCAGGAGGACCGTAAAAGTTACTGATATTTAATTGGCTTTTTTTGCTACCGTCAATCGATTTATTTTGAAAATATGACTGATCATGGAAAAAAATATATATTTTATTGAAAGATAGTGATCATATAAAGAAATGTATCACATTGTCGTTTGGCTCCTTTTTAAATCATAATGATAACAGAAATCACTGAAATGGCCCTGATCAAAAGTTTGCATACCCTGGAATGTTCGGCCTTGTTACAGACACACAAGATGACACACACAAGTTAAAATGGGAATTAAAGGTTAATTTTCCACACCTGTGGCTTTTTAAATTGCAATAAGCATCTATGTATAAATAGATGTATAAATGTATAATATAAAATGAGTTTGTTAGCTCTCACGTGGTGAGCCATGGGGAGCAGAAAAGAACTGACGAAAGACCTGCGTAACAAGGTAATGGAAATTCATAAAGATGGAAAAGGATATAAAAAGATATCCAAAGCCATTAAAATGCTAGTCAGTACTGTTCAATCACTTATTAAGAAGTGAAACATTTGGGGATCTCTTGAAACCAAGGCAAGGTCAGGTAGACCAAGAAAGATTTCAGCCTCAACTGCCAGAAGAATTGTTCGGAATACAAAGAAAAACCCACAGGCAACCTCAGGAGAAATACAGGCTGCTCTGGAAAAAGACGGTGTGGGTGTTTCAAGGAGCACAACACGATGATACTTGAACAAAAATGAGCTGCATGGTCGAGTTGCCAGAAAGAAACCTTTACTGCTCCAATGCCACAAAAAAGCCTGGTTACAATATGCACAACAACACATTGACATGCCTCACAGCTTCTGGCACACTGTAATTTGGAGTGACGAGGCCAAAATAGAGCTTTATGGTCACATAGTGAAAACAATACCATCCCTGCTGTGAAGCATGGTGGTGGCTCAATTATGTTTTGGGGGGTGGGTGAGCTCTAAAGGCACAGGGATCCTTGTAAAAATTAATGGCAAGATGAATGCAGCATGTTATCAGAAAATACCGGCAGACAATTTGCATTCTTCTGCACGAAGGCTTCGCATGCGACACTCTTGGAGTTTCCAGCATGACAATGACTCTAAGCACAAGGCCAAGTTGACCCTCCAGTGGTTACAGCAGGAAAAGGTGAAGGTTCTGGAGTGGCCATCACAGTCTCCTGACCTTAATATCATCAGGCCACTCTGGGGAAATCTCATATGTGCAGTTCAAAGCCTTTGCATGACTTGGAGGCATTTTGACAAGAAGAATGGGCAGCCTGCAAGAATTAGGGGCCTCATAGACAACTATTACAAAAGACTGCACGCTGTCATTGATGCTAAAGGGGGCAATACACAGTATTAAGAACTAAGGGTATGCAAACTTTTGAACAGGGTCATTTCATGTTTTCTTTGCTGCCATATTTTGTTTTATGATTGTGCCATTCTGTTATAACCTACAGTTGAATATGAATCCCATAAGAAATAAAAGAAATGTGTTTTCCATGCTCATTCATGTTTTCTTTAAAAATGGTACATATATTACAATTCACCAAGGGTATGAAAACTTTTGAGCACAACTGTATATTGATCCATGTTATATTGATATGTATTAAACCATGTTTTACTGACGTCATGATAAAATTCTCATTTACTATTGGCTCTGTCTAAATTGTAATTTACTGGCTTCCTTAATTGATCATGATCATGCCCTGAAATGCTACGTATGGATTCATGTAATTGCAGGCTTCGTCAATTAAATACCTCTGTACCTGTTGCAAATTTCTAACCCAAAGACATACGGCCTGTATGATTGTAATTACAGGCTTGGAATTAAATAGGGGCCAATATTTGCAGTTTTCTAGGATGCAGGGATTTGGAGTCAAGTACTAATTTATTAGGGAAGAAGGACATATAATTATTTTTGTGTTTTTTATTAACCCCTATAGGCACCTACATTTTATAGAAAGCTGCAAGGGTGCCAGGACTTTTTTTGCAGAATGCCTCTCCATTCACTTACTCCATCTCTGGTAATTGATAAAGTAAAGTTAAGTAAGGAGTTTCAGTGTGACTGTTTTAAAGGCATAAAACTGTACCTTTTAAACTTTGTTTTAGACATTTATCGTTTAAAATAATGTATTTTTTTGTTTTTAAACACAGTTTGTAGTTATACAAGAATCAGGACTGTTAACAATCCTTCAACAGAGTGCATTAGTAAGAAAGAATTACTTCATCAAAACCTTCTTTTTTATTTAAATGGTAAACCTTTTTTCATTGAATTTAGACTCATCTCTTAGTGGGTTCTGTGTAGGTTCTGTGGAGTATGGAGCTATTGTTATGGGACTGTATCCACAGCAATAATATTACTGTTAAATATCAACTTCATGCCACAAGTCTCCTGTTCTGTCCAATGCAAAAAAACTAATATAAATAGAGACCATTTATGACATATATTTTAATACTGCGCAGGTTCCAGCTCGGCTAGTACAACCAGAACAGTTTTCTGGCTTTTGTGCCCACTTCAGCAGCATGTTTGTGATGCTTTTGGAAAGTCCAAGGCCAGTAACATAATTGATGAGTTGCTGAGTGCATATTTATGACGTTTGCTTAAAGAATCATGTTTCAACATTGTTTTTATTTCATTTTCAGATATATGCTCCAAATTATTTCGGCAAAAGCAAGTTTATTTATGGGCACTCTGAGAAGCCAGAAAATGTCACTATCTTTGAAAGTTAGAATTGGCCTAAGCTTACAATTTAAATTTTGTTAAACTGAAAAAGGAATAGCTTTGCCAGGGAATTGTGGAAAGTGGAAACCTCAGTTTTCAGCCAAACCTTAAAACGGTGTGATAAAACATAAAAAAGATTGCAAACCTTGGCAGAGATAACGCAATAACCAGAAACACTGAGGGTGACTTCATGTAAACTGAAGATTTTAAACTTTTAACTCTTTACCTTAACATAACTAGTTACTCCAGTGTCATACTAAATTTCATTCATATAGTTGTTTTCTATACATGATCCAAAATAAAATGATAAAAAAAAGGGACAGAATAGCACCAAAGAATAAGCACCACTTAGTAACGTGCTTTGTGATAATGCCAACAGAGGGTGTATTGTCTAATGTTGTTGCTCACTGGTGTCATTTCAAGACTGAAAATTACCCTAAAGATAGACCAGATCCAAATTGCCAGGCAAGTCTTCCATGTAAGGAAGAACTAGCAGTCCTCATAAGTATATTTTGCATGTCTGACTTTTGTCAGTAAGGTACTATTGATCTCTCTAGGACATTGACCGAGGGACCCATGTCTGGGTTAGCAAACAAAAACAAAAGTTAGAGACACACACTAGAGGGTAGACACCTGTGAATAACATGCCCTGTGGGATAATGCCCACCCAGGGTGCAATCTCTTTTCCCATCTCCATTGTTTTTTTGCACCGTAGGCTAATTTAATTATTAATCACTGTTCTCTTACTGTCTAAAGCCAAACAAATATTTCCTGCGTTGGTCTGCCCTCTGCAGCTCACAAAGACATAGACTTTGTTGCGCTTGCTGTGCTGTGTCTCATACTAACTAATCAGTGACCATCTCTCAGCAATATGCTGTAACATGCTTCTGAGATATGGTCCCTGATAGGCTAAGACACTACACTGCAGATCCAGTCTTATGGAGTCTGCATGGTCGAGTTGCCAGTAATAAACCTTTACTGCTCCAATCCCACAAAAAAGCCTGTTTACAATATGCCAGACAACACCTTGACATGCCTTACAGCTTCTGGCACACTGTAATTTGGAGTGACGAGACCAGAATAGAGCTTTATGGTCACATAGTGAAAATAATACCATTCCCAGTGTGAAGCATGGTGGTGGCTCACCAATGTTTTGGGGGGGTAGGTGAGCTCTAAAGGCACGGGAATCTTGTGAAAATGTATGGCAAGATGAATGCAGCATTTTATCAGAAAATACTGGCAGAGAATTTGCATTCTTCTGCACAAAGGCTACACATGGGATGCTCTTGGACTTTCCAGAATGTCAAGGACCCTAAGCACAAGGCCAAGTTGACCCTCCAATGGTTACAGCAGAAAAAGGTGAAGGTTCTGGAGTGGCCATCACAGTCTCCTGATCTTAATATTATCGAGCCACTCTGGGGAGATCCCAAACAAGCGGTTCATGCAAGACGACCAAAGACTTTGCATGACCTGGAGGCATTTTGCCAAGATGAATGGGCAGCTATACCACCTACAAAACACTGCACCCTGCCATTGATGATAAAGGGGGCAATACACAGTGGTATAACTTAACATAAGTCAACAGGAGTTCCTAAGAGGTATCCTAGACAAGAAGAAATTCTTACTAGTGGGCGATCTATGATTGCTGACTCAGTGTGGTGGGGCAGGGTAAAAGGTAGGGATGGGTTAATGAGGGTTGAAGACACAGTGAGTAGGAGAGGGTCCAGCCATACCTGTTCAGCTAACCTTTAATCCTAATTGTCATGCTAGAAAGTCCAAGAGCTGCTCATGCGCAGCCTTCATGCAGAAGAATGCAATTGTCTGCCAGTATTTTCTGATAACATGCTTCATTCATCTTGCCATCAATTTTCACAAGATTCCCCTTGCCTTTAGTGCAAAACATCGGTGAGCCACCACCATGCTTCACAGTGGGGATGGTATTCTTTTCACTATACGCCTTGTTGATCCCTCTCCAAACATACCGCTTATGGTTATGACCATAAAGCTCTATTTTGGTTGTGAGGCGTGTCAAGGTGTTGTTGGGCATATTGTAACCAGGCTTTTTTTGTGGCATTTTTGCAGTAAAGGCTTTTTTTGTAGCAACTCGACCATGCAGCTCCTATTATCTTATTGTGCTACTGGAAACAACTACACCATATTTTTACAGAGCAGCCTGTATTTCTCCTGAGGTTACCTGTGGGTTTTTTCTTTGTAGTCCGAACAATTCTTCTGGCAGTTGTGGCTGAAATCTTTCTTGGTCTACCTGACCTTGGCTTGGTATCAAGAGATTCCCGAGTTTTCCACTTCTTAATAAGTGATTGAACAGTACTGACTGGCATTTTCAAGGCTTTGGATATTTTTTTATATCCTTTTCCATCTTTATGAAGTTTCATTACCTTGTTACGCAGGTCCTTTGACAGTTCTTTTCTGCTCCCCATGGCTCAGCATCTAGCCTGCTCCATGTGAGAGCTAACAAACTCATTGACTATTTATACACAGACACTAATTGCAATTTAAAAAGCCACAGGTGTGGGAAAGGTACATTTTAACCTGTGTGTGTTACCTTGTGTATCTGTAACAAGGCCAAACATTCAAGGGTATGAAAACTTTCTATCAGAGCCATTTGGGTGATTTCTGTTATCATTATTATTTAAAAAGGAGCCAAATAACTATGTGATAACAAATTGCTTCATATGATCACTATCCCTCAATAAAATACATCGTTTTTGTATGATCAGTTATATTTTCAAAATAAATGCCAACATTTTTACAATTTCTGCCAGGGTATGCAAACCTTTGAGCACAAATGTAACTTTAAAAAGGGGTTGGATATATTTATGAATAACAAGGGCATTCAGGGTTATTCAGGATAACTAGAGAAGGAGTATTGACCCTGAGAAGAAGGTATGTTTATTAATATTAATATATATCATTAAACAGTTTGGGATTGTCATCTTTATGAATTCACTCCTTATGTATTATTTTATGCAGATTGGACTGTTTGATGTTGGCTTGATTTTGTAATACAGTATGATATTTAATCTGTATATCTAGGGATAACTTTATTTACCTTTGAATTGCATTTATATGTGTGTGTTTGTGAGGTTCTGGCTGTAACATATGTGCTGAAAGACAAATGAAAGCAGACATCATACACAAAGTAATTTTTTTTCTAAATCTACAATAATGGAAATGGTTTCTATTTTGAATTTCAATGCTAATATGGATTTTTTTGCAAGGTTCCTATTATAGATTGAATTAAGTGCACCTCTATGTAGTGTAAAGAATAAACATCATGGTAACAATAAAACTGCATTAGAGAAAGTATTTTTTTTCTGTCTTTTTGTGTTTATATTTGATCATGGCCCTTGAGTTTTATGATTATGGCTCTGTTCAATGCAGCCTAAGTGGTTGTGACTGCACCTCCTGATTAAGCTGACGTGATTTATTTGCACTTTTCAAATTCTGTGAGTCAGAATCTGTTACCCTATGATATGTCAGAAATGTAAAATGTTTATATTGTGAATGTTGGCGTTATTTGACCACCCTCTCCTTGTTTCTCAATATTTTATCTTCATCTGCATTGTTTTACCAGACTTTTCTGGGCTCTTGGAAGCATTGCTACATTCAGGCATAATCTAGGTGTAAACACATTGATATCCAATATAGGTACTGTATATACAAACGTTTACTGATTTATTGACCTATGGAAATAAATGCTTACTTTGAAATCTGCCTCAATATTACTTTCTTAAAGGACCACAGCGCTCAGTTGTTTTCCCTGATCTTAGGCTCCTCCCATATTTTAAAACTGTAGCAGAGTGTGGTGCACATTTCACTGCAGATGTGTCATTGGTATGTATCTTTGATGAAGGAGTGAGTGTAGAAATTGCTACACTTTGGTGACATAGATCATGAGAAATAATAGGTTCACTGTAAGGTTTCTCACAAAAGATCAAATATATATTTTTTAATTTTAATGAAATGAAAAGTAGCATGTTAGGAAAGCTAAACCCTTACAATGCTGCCATTTAAAACACAAAATGACACACGTATATATACAATCTGTGTATATCTCATAACAGTAGATCTAATTCATAATTATAGAGGAATTTATGCAAGAGGAGCAAGTTATATTAATTAAGCATTAATTATTAATAACATTCCTAATCAATAATTTTAATAGCGATATTCAATATTAAATTCATTTTTGGAAATTTGAGTTTCAGCCACCATTTGAATGCTTGTCTCCACCCTGATAAGGTCCTTAAGGAGAGGATGTGGGACTGGCTGAGAGAGAGGTCTAAAGGGTTTTAAGAACAAACAATCACTGACAGACTGCCCCAACAGCAAAAGCTCTTGCCAAGAGAAACCGATTTAACACAACAAGGGCTTGGTTTCATGGCTCACTCAGGAACGTCTATAAGGCTGACTTGACCTTACGGGAGCATTTACAAGTAAATTTGCGGAGCTACTACATGACTGCAAAAGATTTCACGTAAAATGTACCGACTCATACCGAGGAGTTATTGCATATATCTCTCTAGCTCTGTTTGCTCACAACCTGCCTTATGTATACCCACAGGAGACTCCGAGTCTGAAAATATGGTATCTCTTTAGCAATGCTACTCAATGCTACTCACTACTTAATGTAAACATACTACGCTACCCCTAACAACCTCCGACCCATACATATGCATTCTATCTACCCATCATGCTATCTATACAACACCCCCATGGCTGGGAAAGTGCTAATAAAAAAACACTAAGAATGTCAAAGCAGGGGGCTAATAACTTTGCCCATACTATTCCGTCCCCTAGGAGTTTGCGTGTCCCAGAAAAAACTTCAACACCTGAGTGGACATTTGCCCCCCACCCCTTGTAGTTTCGGTTGGAGACCCATTAATCCCACATTAACCCCATAACCTACCTCCACCCACAATCAATAATTCTAAATCAAAATTGACCCCCATAGTCTATCCCCTATAAGGGTCCCTATAGACCCCCAAGGGCCCTGTCACTATGCAACATGGGACTCACTAATATTATTCATTAATATTGCTGTGGAGTTTCTATTAAACTATAATAATTTTTTGTATGGGGCAGTTTCTATCTCCAGAGACGAGGTTTGCCTTCTGTTGCTAACCTGTATATGGGTTGGTGGGAGGCGTCCCACGTCTTTTGGGATGGGATCCCCTTCAGGAAATATATTTTTTATATAAGAGATTTATATAAAGACTAATGACTTGCCCGTCAAAAATGACGGCAATAACATTTGAAGGCTGGCAATGCTGTTTTCCACAGAATGCAAGGAGCTTCCCTCTCTAATTTGCTGGCCTCGCGATGAGCATCTTTGGCACTAATTGCGAGCCACTCCCTACTCTCTGACCTCTGTGTCTGTTCCCCCCTCTCCCTTCCATGTATCTGTTTCCCCATCTCTCCCTCCTACTGTGTCTTTGGCCCTCTCCCTGCCCTTGGGTTTTCCCCCCTTTATTTCCCTCCCCTGTGTCTCTTCCCCCCCCCCCTTTCGCACCACTGTGTCTCCTTCCCCTGTGTCTTTCTTCTCCCTCTCCCTCCTCTGTGCTCTACGAGTCTGAAACCATTTGCAGGCTTGGGAAGTTGATCAATTTCCCTAAGCTCGATTTACGTGCTTGAAAACAAAATTAGGTCTTTATGGCCGCCATCATTTTTCTCGTTAAGCTGTTTTTTTAAGTTTAAAAAAAAAGCCAATTGAATAGTAAATTAGCCTTCAACCTTCATCACTTACAGGCTCCCTGCCTCTCCCCCTGTGGTGTGTGAGGTTGTAAGGTAATTTTGTAATCAATTGGGGTCTTTTGGCCGCCCCCGAGTTACAGGCTTGAAAAATGGCAGCCGTTAAACCCGTATTTTTTTCAAAGCCTTCCGTGCCTCTCGTTGAGCGCTCATGGTGGTCCTGACAATGAACTTCTTCGCGCTCATTGCCATCCTTTTTCAAAGTCTTGCCTCCCTCGCGATGCGCGCCAAATGTCTACAGTGCTCATCGTGGGCCTGGCAATGAGGTATTCATTGCCAACCTTTTTCAAAGTCTTGTGGCACTCGCAATGAGCACCAAAGGCCTAAGGGGCTCATTGCCAGCCTTTTTCAAAGTCTTGTGGGCCATCGCTCATTGCAGCCCTCGTCAAACCCGTAACTTTCGGCCCGCTCATTGCCCAGGCGCAAGCTTTTTAACACTGAGTGACGACAACTCGCAATTACGACAACTATTATATGTGATGATCTGATTTTTATTTGGGAAGGTGACATTTGCCATATTGAGGAATTCCGGCAATATTTAAATATGAATGTGAGTTTGAAATTTACCTTGCAGTACACTTGTCAAAGAGATAATTATTGGATTTGTCATTTATAGGTGACTATGAGAAAGGTCTGATAAGGACCAATGTTTTTTTTTTAAACCAAAAGGTGGGAACACCTTTTTGCAAGCTAATGCTTGACATTTTTTGTGTTTGTGGTATTACTAAAGGTCAGTTTATTAGGTTAAAAATAAATTGTTGCATAAGAAGTTAAAACAGTGAGTTTATAATTCTAAATTATTATTGGTTGTTAGGACAAACGTTAATGATATTTCTAGATCATCACTTTTGCAAACTGGACTTAAAAAAGACTGCAGTGTGATTCCCTATTGGATGACAACAATGTTGTTGTTTTTTCTACTTGTTACAATAAAAAATATACTAAGATTTGTAATATCATTGAATGTAATTTTACCTATATGAATAAAGTACACAAAAGTAAAGAGATACATAGGTGTAGCGGAACCCATCACTGTTTTACCCTGTTTTATGATTATTATGGTTAAAATATGATCCTACAATATGTATGCTGGTTTGTGCTCTGCAGAATATTAGCCAGACTTTTGCAGACCTAGGCTAATAGATAATCCTATTACAGAGATTCAAGAGATAAGAAAGTTGTAAAGGATCCTTGCATTTTCCAAAGTGTTTTCATTCTCTGATAAGAACAACGAAGTGTAATTGAATCAATGTCTGATTGTATCAAAGTTGCCAGGGAGGTGTGACCCCCCTATTGTTCTCTTTATGTGTATTGTGTGTAGCCAAATATGGGCATGTGTATTGCCTGTGGCCAAAGAGATGTATATATATTTCTGCAATAACAAAATAAAGTCAGTATTCATTTGACTCCCAAATTGTGTGTCGTCCAATATGGGAGGTCGGGAATGGTGAGACTGTAGTGCCTCCTGGGTATTGTACCGTATACCAGCGGAGATTTGGACTGCGTGTTCCAGCTCCGTTACAATAGGTATATGATATTCCTAGTGAAATTCAGAAACATTCCATGACCCTATAAGTGGTTATTATTTTTTAGATGTATAAAATTCAGATGCAGATGTTATAGCTAGTACAGTACAGGAAGTTATTTCAGTAGTGTAATCTCGGGACAACATAATATAAAATGTTACATCAACTGTGATACAGAATACCGGATATTTCTGATTAGCTGTACATAATATAATTTACAATATGTGGGCCAAACTTCTAGATTCCTAAAATGCAGAAATAGGGAACAAATTGGATATACTGAAATAGGAAAAAGGTTGCATCACTATATAAACATTTTATTAATTAAAATGGAGGTTAACTAAGGAATTTTTCATTCGAGAGAACAGAAAAGTAAGTGTCCCCTATTAGGGGAGATGATAAGTTTATCCTGCTTGTTAAAAAGGGACTTTTTTGGATGTTTGAAATTAAAAACAGAGTTCCTTTAGGTTTGAATTTTTAACAAGATCTAAATTATCATTTTTAGGAAAAGTCAGTCTGGGATTTCTGAATAAATGATGTATTTAGATTTGAAATCGGGAGTCCTACGCATTTTGCTTGCTTATTTTTTATTTAATCATTATTGATTGTTGCTGTTAAAATAGACTTCAGCAATATGAAGTATGTAGTTACTTTGCCTTTCATAAAACTATTATGATTGAAACATTATATATGGTTATCATAATGGTTAAGATATGGGGTGTGTTTTCCTTTAAATTATCACATGTTTTTCATTATTAGCAGGCAATTTAAATATAAGCTCTGGTTGTGTTAGTATGCTGATGATTAAACTCTAAATACAGAGTGAAACCTGTAAGGCAGGATTTTTGCCCATCTTACTTCTACTTCTTTGAATTTTTTATATTTCATAAAATAAATATATATTTTTATATTTACAAATAGGCTAGCAATTTTTGCTGGATTCGTTGAGCACTCCTGGATTTGCCTGTTTATTGGATGCCATGGCTTTCTGAAGTGGGGGGCTTCTGTGTACCCTGGCATGCGCACAGTGACTGGCATTCCATTGACTGATACACAGGCTGTCGGTGGAGCAACAACATCAAGTGGAAGCCTGGATTGCATACATTCAAGTATTCAGCTTACAGTGGAGTTTGGCTGCATGTTAGCTGTAAGGATGTTTCTTTCTTGTTCATAGGGTCAGTATAGACATCATCCAATGAGTTTAAAAAATTCAAACACTGGATTCAAATTGACTGGCATATGATTGACACTGATTTTATCAGAAGCCTAGGAAAAAAAAGTATATATAGCACAAATGTTGTTAAATCCTTTATTCAATGGAGGAGCTCCTCAAAAGAGGGGCATATTAGTGTTGGTTTTTTTTAAGGGTTGCATTTTTTTTGTGGTATGACTCTTTCCATGTTTTAAAGAGAGAATTCCAGGGTCTTTAGTCAAGTAAGAACAGTGTTTTTTAGATCAACATGGATTTGTCTGCTTTAAGGCTGTTAATTGAGGTTATCAGGTAGGATATGGTATTTATGTATATTTTTTATTACAGATTTCATTTTTTTTGTAACATTATTTAAAATGTATTTATTGTTTTTACTTGAAATTAATTTTTTTCTGTATTTTTTTGTCATTTG
The DNA here is from genome assembly GCA_027410445.1 of Discoglossus pictus. Lineage (NCBI taxonomy): Eukaryota > Metazoa > Chordata > Amphibia > Anura > Alytidae > Discoglossus > Discoglossus pictus. Next base: position 314,365,625 of record CM050167.1, read on the forward strand.
TATTTGGTTTGGCTTTGTTAGTTTAGAGGGGTTAGTGTTAGGGACTATATAGGAGTCCTTAGTCGCATGTAAAGGGTTTAAGTTTAGGTGCCTGGGTATAGGACCACTATGGGGTAGATTATATATACCTAAAGTGACCCAGATGGTAGATAGCATTGTGGGGATGCCCCTAGGGGTTAGAGACTACCCAGATCCATTGAGACCCATGAGGAAGTTCTTAGTTATTGTGGGTGGAGGTAGGTAGGGGTCAATGTGAAGTTAATGGGCACCCATCCCTAAGCCCAAATAGGTGGGGGAAGGGGATAGAGAAGGGGGGCTTGATGGCCACCAGTTGTTAAGGGGGTCCTGGGGGAAGCCCTGGCTCATAGGGATAAGCAGAGCATAGGTGTGAGGGTCACAAGCCCGGCATAACATTTTAATTACACCTTTCAGAAGGATTTTTTAGAATGTTTGTGAGCTCCCTATGGGTTTTACCACAACTCTTAGGATTAGGGTAGATTTCTTATGGTTGCCATGTAATAGCACTTTAGAACAAGGAACATATAACATATAGAGATCACTTGTTAGAGATTACACTTAAGTGTTTGATAAGGGCAGCCTGTAATAGCACGTTAAGGCTTACATGAGCTTTTTAGTCATTGTGTTGGTAAATTTTGTATCTGAAAATGTTGCCGTTGCTTGCTAGAGAAAGCCACTATTAGCCGTTTAGTGGGTGGATATCAGCAGCAGCTCCGAATGTTTAATGTTGAATGTTGCATTTTTGAATATGAATTGTATTAATGATTACACCTAATTCAAAATCTAGCTCATATTCTTATGGTATTACAGTGGTCATTTAACTTTGTGCATAGACCATATTTCTACTAAATTGTTTTAAAATATAGATAAGTTTTGTAAAAACCTGGAAATTATATAAAAATTCAAGAAAACAAAATAATTCATCAATAAAAAAAATTTCATTCAGAACTATTCCACAATATATTAGACAAACAGTACGGTAGTGATTAGAAACCTTATTACTTTGATATCTTCTCTAAAGTATATAAATAGTTTTAACGATCTATAATTTGTTGAAAATTCACTCATTTAAATTAATTTATTTGGAACATAAGTAGTGCCCAAATTTAAAGATTAATTGATCCTCTACTCCCAATCAGTTATTTCACATTCTCTTGTTTACATTTTTTTTGCTCAAACCAAATATTTTGGTAAATGGCCAACACATATTCAGTGCAATTAATGATTAGTGATAATTTTGCTACTATAGTATAAATAATTTCAATCATATTATTTTGTCTGAAAAACAGTACATGTGATTCACATATATGCATTCAGCATGACATATATTAATTCCAGCCTAAACTAAAACAACACAAGTGTACTCAATTTCCACTTTTGTACATTGCCCTGCCAGCTTTTTTATGACTGCACAGCTTTGAAAAATCTGGTCAATAAAATATGCAATGTCTTTTACAATTATTGTGTTTCTAAAACATTCAATTAGAAGTGGTACGAAGGCAAGATTTGGCTATAAAAGATAGAAATCTTTGCCACTGGGAATGTGCCAGAAAAATATTTCTTGACACTTTTTAGATCTCTTGTGTTTTTTATTTAGCTTAAGAGACAAGAAATTTAAAAGAGCGTGCTTTACCTCTTCTACACTTGGTAGATATGAGTTTCTTCTGGAATTAATTACAGCAGTTGCCCTGCCTGTCTCGTATTTTCAATCAGTTTGTAAATGTACGTGTGCAGTGTTTCTCCATTGATGAACATACATATTGATTATCAAAACAGCTTTTTCCTATATTTATAGGTAAATAACAGTAAAAAAAAAAAGAAAACACTAAAATTACCTGTTCTATCATTCAGTGGCTATATTATCTATTATTATATTTTTACATTATATTTTACGTTATATAAAAAATGTACTAAGAAAGTTTACAGCTCTTAAAGTTAAGGCTTATGTGTGCTTACATACAGTCTACTTATGCAATAGGTATTCTGTTGAAAGGACAGCTGGGTTTAAAGGGGATGGAAATGTGTAACTATACTGCAAGGTTCCTCTCCATTCTATCCGTAAACATTTCAGTTGTTGTCAGTACTTTGGGGGCTTGGGTTTAGCATTCATAGTAAACAAAAACTATAAGAATGGAAAGAGAGAAAAGGCCAACATTTTATCCCTGCATCAGTCTTCGAAGCATGAGGACATGTAGTAGAGGTCACTTATGCCTTGATTTCATGGCTCCCATAGGAACTCCCACAAGGCTGATACGTAGCTACAGGAGCTCTTAAAATAGATTTTATGTAGCTATTACATGGCTCCCGCAAAAGATCTCCAGTAAAAGTTAGTGACTCACATAAAGCTCTCAAGCTCCAACATGTGCTTGCAACCTATATCTGTGGACCCCTTTGGCTCTGTTGCTATCTACCATGGAGATCACTATAGACCCCCATGCTTGCCTACATAAACGAATACATGGGGCCTCTATCTTCCCTTCGCTCTTGTCATCTCCATGTATTCTAACCGATAATCATGGAGACCCCTATGCAGCCACATGACACCTAATATTAACCTCCCATTGTGGGTGTCCCTATGAACCCAATATAATCCCTAACACTAAACTACCAATTACCTACACTAAACAAAGTACAAAAAATAAAAAAATTACAATTCAAATAAAAAATAATTACTATTAAATTTTAAAATTACAATTCAAATAAAAAATGACAATAAAATAATAAAGATTAATTACATAAGATACAAAAATAATAAAGCTTGTAAGGTGAAAATGGTTAATAAACGCATGGATAGCTCTCCAGCGATGAAACTCGATGCCCCAATCCTCAATCTTCAGCCTTGGTTAAGTGGGCACATCAAAGTTGATTGAAGAAATTGGTCCTCTTTTTCTTGACTGGAGACCCTTGAATCCTCTCTTTTGCCTTTGAAAAAAGCCTAGTGGGATGGCAGCACTGACAGGGGACAAGCCAATTGTAACGGAACCCATCACTGTTTTACCCTGTTTCATTATTATTATTATGGTTAAAATATGATCCTACTATTATACTGTATGTATGTTGGTTTATGCTCTGCAGAATATTAGCCCAGACTATTGCAGACCTGGGCATAATAGATATTCCTATTACAGAGACTCCTCATAAGATAAGGAAGTCTATTGTTTAAAGTGTTTTCATTCTCAGCCATAAGAACAAAGAAGGATGATCTAATCCATGTCTGATTGTATCAAAGTTGCCAGGTAGCCTCAGGGAGGTGTGACCCACCTATTGTCCCTCTATGTGTATTGTGTGGCCAACTATGAGGGATGTGTATTGCCTGTGAAATGTCTGTGTGTTATGGGTAAAAGGTGACTTTATGTATTTTAAAGTGGTTTATGTCTTTTTGCAACCATGTGCTCAATGGAGTCTGCCTCTATCCCTGGATAATTGGAATACTTTCCCCATTGTCTCCAGCACAGAGGCCTCTGTAAAACCTGTTGGAGCCAGATTGCCATGCTGCCAGCCCAAAAGATACTTTTACTAACTTTTGAACCCCTGGTCTGATTCATGCCATTTTTTAATATGTTGTTCCAAAATTTATGTTGTTCATACAAATGTAAGATTTTTTATGTACTATGTAAAATCATAAAGTTATAAAAATGGATAAAAATGTGTAAGTTTTAGCTGGGAGATAATTGAGTAGATACAGTAATAAACTCAATTATCTCCCAAGCAGGAGGGGAGGGAAACTGTGGGCATTTCTACTGTGTGTTTGGTTGTTTATACCTTCCCCTGAGTGTGTTCTATTTACCTGACTGTAATAAAAACCAGGCTGGGTGTGCCAGCAAGAGAGTTCTACTTGACCCTTCAAAACGTAGCCTCGTCTCGTTCTTGGAGGGGATTGCTATATCATACTGGGGATTGCTATGCTTTGCATACTCCCTTGAGCTTTAATCTACTGAACCCTTGTTCCTGATGTACTCTCCTTGGAGGAGAGGTCTTCCCCACACGATCCTGGATGCTGGAGATTCATACAGGGTGGAAGGAAGACGACGCGGCTCCAGTTAAGCTACAGCGGTTGTGGAGTCTGTGATGGTTGTGGTGTCCGGTGCGGTGCTTGTAGGCCTCGGCGCAAGCAAGGACGCGTCCATCAACGGAGGTACCCGGTCGGGGTGCCAGGAGATCCGTTACACCAGTAATAAAGCACCTACTTATTTTTCTTCCCCAAAGGAGCCTAGTTCAATATTCCTCAAGGGAGTGTCTTTCCTGGACCCACACAAGACGAACATGACACAGATAGTCTTTGTAAATGAAACCATGGTTATTACAGCAATAGCTCCAGGCTGGAAACAACAAATCAAAAAAAAAAATGATTTGATTCCTATTCTGACTGATTACAAAATTTATTGAACTCGATCCATTTCTATTATTCATATAATCTATGAGATATGATGTATGTAAACAGAATCAAACCTTTTTAAATTAAGCTAGGAATCCCCCAATGAAAACATCAGGGGGGCTATCACTCTTTTTACCTTTTGCCATAATAGCTTTTTCAATGAAAATTTAATTATTTACTAGATATAATTACATTAAATGTCAAGAGATATATTTTTACAATTCAGTGATAATCAAGGTTTCCCGTGTTTGGACTCTCAGGGTCTGGAGACCTTCATCCCCAGTGAATACCCTTGTATCTGTGCATTGTGTGGCGAACTGCTTGTAATTTTTTTTTTTTACATGTAGTTTTGTAATTCATATATTTTGATTTAAATATTGTTTGCAAGGTCAGGTCTAATGGGCCCATTATGAAACTGACACAATGGGACATATTACTGAGTGATTAAGCTAACTGTCCTTCTTATCTAAAGTATGGTATCTTTTTGTTACTGTGCACCCAGAATTACTTTATTGTTCTACCATTTGTATAAGTTTCTGTGTGTTTTAATTACCCCTTTTGAAAGTATACAAGCATGTCAGCTGCATTTCTGAGGGGGTGGGAAAGAGTTTCTTAAAAACTTTGCTCCAGTACAGTTACCCAGGAATCCTGCATCTATTATTATTATTATTATTATCTTTTATTTGTAGCGTGTCAACATATTCTGTGGTGCTGTACAGGGGTTAAGAAAAAGGAACATTATACAAATATTATCTGTAGAAAATGGAGGACCTTGTTTTGAGCTTCGAGTTTAAAAGTGCTTTTTCCCAAAGCACCCTACCAGAATGGAAACTCGCTGCTTACAATCTAAAGGGAATTTTAGAGGCAGAGACCTGGGAGGAGCAGACAAGGAATAACAAGGACCAGTGAGGCAGTGTGAATAATATGGTGTCTGGAAGAGAGTGGAAATGGCTTTAAAATGTGTGAGTTAAAGGCCATAAACACAGGGTGGTAAGAAGGCTAAATAACGGGGGAGGTCAGTAGTTATATTAACAGATATAATCATAATAATTAATAATCAGTAAATATAGCAGAAGTCTTCGGTTCTCAGTACCTTAGATGTGGAAATGTAGCAGTGGGCTCAGGAAACCAGAGAGACAGACCAGTGAGGCAGAGTAAACAATATGGTGTCTGGAAGAGAGCGGAAATCTACTTTCCAGAACTGCTTCCCTGCTCACCACAGATCTTCAAACAAGCCTCTTTCCAGTGGAATCCCTATCATTGATGCAAAGAAATCCGCAGAGGAGGTGACCTAAGCAGTAAGATCCATCAATTGGCCGGCACAGTTGGCCCTACCTCGTGACAATTAGAAAAACAGTATATGAGACGAGGGCATTGTCAAAAAGCTGGAGGGGAGATACTCAGAGGAGAAGCTGTTTCTAAATGGGTAGTTACGGCCTTGCTTAATTGATCATGTTTCCACCCTGAACTGCTACATACGAGTGCATGGTGTTCGGTTTTGGCTTTCAGCCTGTAACTTGCGAGCTTGGTCAATTGAATAGCACCGGATTTGTAGCAGACTGCGAGCCCTCTATACCGTGAGATGCGGCCTTCGAATTGAATGAGGCTCCTAGGGTTAGGGTAGATTTCCTACAGAAGACATGTAATTGCACTTTACGTAACATTTCTCATAGAAGTAGAAGTAGTGAACACTTCATATGTAGCTATCACTCTTAAGGAATTACTAGTAAGTGTTTGCTGCAGGAGGATTGTAATAACTACATGGCTTGCTAAATGGAATGTTCATTTGTATGATTTCTGAAGAGAGCCATGTAATCAAGCTTTTAGGGCCTCATTCAATTGCTACGTTTTAGAAATCCGGGCTTGCCAAGTGTAGGCCGGAAGCTACGTTGCTATTCAATTGCCTTCCGTTTGCGGGCTCCGATCGAGTTACCTGCTGCGACCCGTGATCCCTACCGACCCATTGCGATTTGAGAAATCACTAGTTACTTTCCCCAAAGCCTATGATCTTTCACAAGTCGCTATTCAATTGCTCTGATCCCCCCTTCTGAACCCCCCTGTCAAGCCCGTAAATGGCAAAAACGCCAACTCTAGCTTACTTCTACCAAGGAGGTGTTCCCAAATCCAACCCCCCGATGCTGTGGGGTCCCCATCGGAACCTCCGAAGGGTTCCTCCATTAACCCTTGCAGAGGGGGGCCCCATTGGGACCCCCACTGCATTTAAAATTCAAAAATCCTACCTCATGGGTCTTGAAAGGACAATAAAGGTCCTTAAAGGATTTGCGCTAAATAAAAAAATTAACCCCTGCCGCGGGGGTATTATAAGTACCTTCATGACCCAAAGTCTAAGTACTACACTGCACTATTAACAGTAACTTTACCCCATTAACCCTAACTGTACCCCATTAACCCATTGTCAGAACTTTTGTATGAATAAAGTTCTATCTTATATGGATATTATAGTATAATATGATATTCCAATTTTTAACCACTATTTTATATGTATTAATATTTTATATGCTTTATATATATATATATATATATATATATATATATATATATATATATATATATATATATATATATACATGCGATTCTATTACTTGAATATATCTATGTGAAAGATATGTTTCCACAGCTGTCCACAAGTGAGTTATCCATGGTTGAATGGTTTTTTGTTCTATAGAGATGAATATCTGAGTGAATTCCTAAACTAATGGATAAAGGTCTATAAAGGTTATGTTCCTTAGAAATTATGAAACCCTCCCCAAGATTTCACATGTGAAGAATTTGTTTCATAGACACCAAGTCTAATGAACAGAATAATAAATCTGTTTAGGGATATCTAACTGATAACCATTCTTATGACTTCATTTTGTTTATAGGTTGTGGGTCAAAGGGGTCATTAGTTAATTAAAGGGATGAAAATTCAAAGGTCCGAGAGCGCCATCTTATGGTTCAAGGAATAAATGTCTCTATAGAAAAATATATTCATTATAAAATTTAAATATGTGATGACATCATGAAAAGATTCTATTGGTTACTAGATACTTTTAACTGATGGGGGATTCTGCAAGCAAGAGGTATAATTATGGATAGAAACAGGATCTGGGAGAGAGAAAAAAAGAGAAAGGAGGAAGGAGAGAGAAAAACTTTTATCTTGTGGGAAAAGGCGAGACAATTTTGGAATTAACCAGTGGAATCTTGTCATCATTGGTAATGTATAAATTGAAATATTTTATTTTATTATATAATTGAAAACCATTACCATCATTTCTCTGTTTGGTTTATTTCTTATCAAAAAGTTATTTCGATTTCCTTTTGTCATTGAAATTTATAAATCCGGATATAAATTTTAATACAAAATTAGATATCTCATTTTTCTTTTTGACAAATACAGATAAATTAATTTTACTTAGCTAATTTATCAATTATATTATAAAATACTTTACCATAATTGTGTTATATTTAATATATTCCTGTATAGCTATATTATAATATCATTAGACATTGTTAGTACATGCTAAAACGTTATTTTGGGTGAATTTTATTAATTGATTTATCTGATTTTGTTCTATGGGTTGCTATTCCAGGTATTGTTCATGTGATTGAGATAAACTTTTGTATTGTGATTTTAGGACTGTATAGAAGATATCATAATAATAAGTATTACAATATGATGTATTAATTTTCTTTTTAATATCTGGCTGGTTATATTTAGTTTTATTTGGATTTGATTTGATATATTACATTTTGTATCATTAGACTAGTTGATTTTGTTATTTTCAATAAATGTTATTTTATAAAAAGGAATATGTGTCTATAAATTGATTCTGAACTCAAAATTCATTATTCTATATTATTTAGAAAATAATATGTCGTATTAATCCCGACACCATTAACCCGTCTAGTCCTAATTAACCCCATCTAGTAATATTTAACCCCATCTAGTCCTATTTAACCCTAACTGGGCCTATTTAACCCCAAATGTACCCAGTAAACCCCTATCCTATAAACCTCCTCCTACCCTACCCTATTAACCCCTACCTACCTAACACCCAATTAAACCACACAACACCCCACTAATTACAAAAAGCAATGCCATAAGTGTACATAAATGTGTTATAGTAATGCTGGGGTCTGTAACCATAGACAACATCTATTCTGACTATCATCTATTTGTTAGTATTGTATCTAGCTTTTATAGCACAAACATATAATAATTGTGCTTAGCTATTTGTGTTTTTGTGCTTTTCTTCTAGTTTTCTAGTTATTAGTAGTGATGTCGCAAACATCAAATTTTCGGTTTGCGAACATCGGACACGATCTTCAATCAAAGGTTCACGAACGGGCGAACCCGGCGAACCGCCATAGACTTCAATGGGCAGGCGAATTTTAAAACCCACAGGGACTCTTTCTGGCCACAATAGTGATGGGAAAGTTGTTTCAAGGGGACTACCACCTGGACTGTGGCATGCCGGAGGGGGATCCATGGCAAAACTCCCACGGAAAATTACATAGTTGATGCAGAGTCTGGTTTTAAGCCATAAAGGGCATAAATCACCTAACATTCCTAAATTGTTTGGAATAACATGCTTTAAAACATCAGGTATGATGTTGTATCGATCAGGTAGTGTAAGGGTTACACCCGCTTCACACTAACAGACCAATCTCCCTGCTTAATGCACCGCAAACAACCGCAAACAGTCCCTTTGCACAACCGCAAACTCCCCATTTGCACAAAGTTGGATACAAAGCTAGCCATGTCCCGTTCCTTGTCCTCACTGATGTCATTGAAGGTCTCTACCTCCACCCAGCCACCAAGGGTCCCCGAAATGTGACAACAAGCCCCCTGGGACGCCTGTTGTGTTTGGTCTTCCACCTCCTCAAAGCCACCTTCCTCCTCTGACTCCTCTTCTTCAGACTCCTCTCTCTGCGTTGCCTTTGTCTGCGTTATTATAAGGTGTGTACTGTTAAGTAGTACTATTCCTATCGGTTTAATCCCTGTTACGTCCACTATTAGGGGACGTGTATATGGCATTGATTTTTGGAACAGGGAGATGGAAAAAGATGCTTGGTCGGACCTCCTACTTCATATTTGGGGCACTGCGCGTGCAATCTAAGGTGCCACCAGATATGAGTGTCACTGTGCACTGGCAAAAGTTGACAGAGTAGGCGCTGTAGGCCTCACACACACACCTGTAGGCAGGAAACTGATATTCAATCGATTACAGTCAAAAAAGTGTTGTTTTATGTCACTGTACACTACGGTTGCACCAGATATGACGTATTACTGTGCACTGGCAAAAGTTGGCAGAGTAGATGCAATAGGCTTCACACACACGCCTGTAGGCAGGCAATTGCTATTCAATCTATTACAGCCCAAAAAGTGTTGTTTTATGTCACTGAGCACAATATAAGCTGTGAGCCTGACACAGGCAGGCAACTGAAATTAGATTACATGAAAAAAATGGTTGTTTTCAATGTATGTTACAGCACCAGGTATGAGTAGTGAAAATAAGCACAATATAAGCTGTTAGGTGTTAGCCTGTCACACACACACACTGGCAGGCAGGCATAGATTACACCAAAAAAATTATAAAATAAAATAAATGATGTTTAAAGTTTCCTCAATGATAAAGTATAGGGGGTGAACTGAAAAGCGCATGTGTTCGCCGTTCGTGGCAGACGCGAACATTCGAAAATCGCCGCAAATAGTTCTCCGGCGAACTGTTCGGGACATCACTAGTTATTAGACCAAATTAATTGTGTTCTCTAAACTGTGGGTCAGACTTTGGCATAAAGAAATTGGAAACTTGTGTCAGTGAAGCCGCTTTCAATTATCTCCCCTTATGTCTTATTTTTTCACATGTTAATCTTCACTTTAATGACCAATATGTCCCATGAAATGCCCAGCAAGCTGGTAATAAGGAAACATATAATCTGATCTTTAATATCACCAGTTTAAGTAAAAGACTCACCCAGTGCCTACTGCCCAGTAAGATAAACACAATGGTCCCCATTTAATTAAGCCCATAATTACCTTCACAAAGGTTAGAAGTTTGCTACAGTTATGTATGTATTTAATTGACTCAAGCCCGCAAGTACAGGCTCACAGGCCCTGCACGCAAACCCTGAACCCATAGGTAGCATTTCAAGGCATGATCATGATCAATTAAGCAAGCCCATAAGTTAGAATTTAGACACAGCTAATAGTAAATGAGACCGTCATCATGACATCAGTAAAAGATGGAGTTTAAACAACAATCAATTAGTGTTTAGAAGTACAATTTGCTTTCCGACTACCAATCCAGAGATGTAGAAATGAATCAAAATTATTAAAGTAACTGTTCTAGTCAATGTGGGTGGCATGATATGTATTAACTTCTTGATTCCTGGGATCAATATAACATGGAAATAAAATGTAAGAAACATATTTTTTTATTGCAGATTTGTGAGCTTGAGACTGTTAGGCAATTAATTATAATGTCTTTCATTGCGTTATTAGTATTTTAAAGTACAGTAGTGTGGTTATATTTGCTTTTGCAGTGTTACGAACAGGTGTTTAACCCACTTGCGGGTCCTATCTAGTATTCATAGAATTTTTTTGATACATTTGCCATTTACGAGTTTGAAGGCAATTGCGGTCTTGTTGAATTGTTGCAATTGAACATGGATTTTGCATCTTTACCACTGGTAACATTTACGGGCTTGAAACATCAAAGGAGGAGATGGGACCGAGTTACATTTTTGACAACTGCAGTGATTTTAAATCTGTAACTCGCAAATGGAATGTGAGTAGCAAAATGTAGCCAATTAAATATCTGTACTTTTACGGGCTCCATTACGAGGTTCTGTCAATGCGATTTGGACAATTGAATAGGTATTAGTAGTAGTAATTGGTGAAACAAAAGAATTGCTCAGACAAATAATTTTTTGATTCATAATTTTCCGGTCATTACTTCTTCAACTACATTTATTTTTCTTTGCTTCACCCCATAAAGAGATTATTCAAAGTGCCTGTTAGAGGAATGATTTATAGTGACCCAGCCTATCTTTTCACTCACAGCTCAAACCAGGAATGGGAAAGCATCTCTGACAAGTAGTATCATCAGTGGTGGTTTAGATATAGGGCTCCTATACAGTGACAATTGCATTTCTCTTATCCTAATAGTCATGCCTATGGCACGAATAACACTTTAATAGATTTGACACATTTTCAGATTATCAAGTATAAAATTCAGAGTATGACATTTCACTTTTTCTCAACATATACTAGTATTTTAATAATAAAAGTAAATGTTTAGTTAAAACATAAAATATCAATAACTAGGTTTAAGGATTAATATTTTCTAATTATGATAAGCTAAACATAGACAAACATTAAGATTTTAGTATGTATCTTTATTCCTACAAATGTCATGGTATAATGTTTTCTTCAGGGTCAGGTTCTTATTAAGTCAAGATTTCAAAAGCTTATGAAGACCAAATAAGAAAATAAAGATTATTTTTAACCGTTAGTAGTTTCAGAAACTACTTGGACCCACGTGACAGAGATAGAAAATATCACAGTGCTTCACATCCAAGCACAGATACTGTAACAGAAAAATATCCAGTAGACGATCCAAGGGTTAGGGATGACTGCTAGAGACATGATCAGAATCAGGCTTAAGGTCATGGCCCAGCAGAAGACAAGGGTGATCAAAACAGAGAAACAAGCAGAGATCAGAGGCTGGAAGCAGGCAAAGAATGGAAGGGGTCAAAATCAATCTGCTTACATATACAGACCCAGGACAATCTCCTCACCCCCTCACCTTAGTCTGCCTTTGAATTTGAACTCCATTTTCCTGCTCTACTCAAGACACCGGACAAACCTGTTTGATTTAAAGTGCCATTATAACTTTATGAGTATTTTAAAGACTTTGTTAATTTTATCATTTTTCATATCTATTTGCTTTAGCATATTTTATTAACTCCTCCATCCCAAGTTCCTACTGCCCCGGTGTTTTCTTTAAAAAAAATGCTTATATGTTCTAAACATGTCCTTGACACAGGACAAACACCTCAACCCCTCACCTCAGTCTAATTACACATGTCCTTCAATCTACCCTGTCCACACCCACCCACCTATTATTCTTTCTCTTATAGCTCAGGTCTCTGCACTGTCATCTGCATTTATCACAGCTGCTACAACACAAGGATGCAAAGATCACTACTCACCTTGCATGCATTATCCTAGTTACTTCCAAGTACTCCTCCTTTTCACTCACTTACTAACCACCAGTTTATAGTTAGTATCACCCTAACTCATTTACACATGCCACAACAACAGGGGTGTTGGAGCCAGAATAATTCAGGCGGAGGGGGGGAAACAGTTAATTGTATACACAGGCCATTAAATAGATTATTTATACATACATACAAACATAGAAAAATCACCAGGGTTGTTGTCCTCCCCCATCCCCCCCAGTTATTTAACCCCAGAACAACAACACCAAGAAATGTATACCCTATAGCTACAAATGCCATCTAGATTTGACCAGACAAACCAGCAAACTGGCAAAGCCCTTCAGCCTCCCCCTTCCCTTCAACTCTTTTAGTCTTTAAGCTTGTAAGCTCTGTCTTGCTTTGTATGAAAGAGTTACAATGCCTGAAGGGTAGCTCAAATGCAGGGCCTTCAACTCCTTTTGTATCAGTCAGAATTTGTTAGTGATATATAAATAGCACTAATAATAATGTAAGTTGCAATTAAGCAATCCAGAAACAGCAATATCACACAATAGTTTTTCACCCAGAGACAAAGTGCTTGCATGGGTAGGGAATGAAGTGAGCCTTCCCTTTAACAACATATTTTTTGCCTAAACAGATTAAGTGTCATATTAAATTCCAGCCTCGTAAGTCCAACGTGTAGCATGTCAGGGCTGCATGCTTTAAATTTGTCCGAGTTACGTTGCTATTACATTAGAAAGGGCTGCGAACTACGAGCGAGAGACGCTATTTCGTAAACCAGTTTTGCGGCCGTCAGACTTAAGTGCTCGCACGCAAACTATTAAGCAATCTCGTAGTTACTCGTAGTTACAGGTTCAGATGGAGCCAATGGAAAGAGAGATCTTAAGCGTTATGTCACTGAAGGGTAGATTTCCATGTACTACTTGCTTCAAATCCAGTTTGCGATTGGTCCAACAGGCCAGAAATAATACAATATTAATAAATATGATATTGTATTACATATGAGTTACAGTATATGTTGTAACACATTGAATGCAGGGATCGGTATAACACAAAATATAAACATGAAATAAAGTATTTTTCTGGGCCGATTTGTGGTCTTGATAATGTTGTGCTATTAATTCTAAGACCTAACATAACTTTCCCTTATAATAAATGTACAGTAGAGTGATGTTATTTACATTACAAGTGGTACGTATTGTACTTTAGCCCTTTGCGGGTGCTCTACAGCACACGTTGGCCTCTGGGCTCCATTTGCGTGTTACGTACTTGCTCGTGAGTGACCATGTTGCACTAATAGTTGAATTTAAATAATTAGCGGTTACGGGCATGACAGATTAAAGGATTTACGTTTGCGAAGTTCAAAATTGCTCTCCACGTAGCCTATTCACAGCCGTCCTGCATGATAACACGCAAAGCCCGCTGCGAGCAACGTTACGAGGCATCTTAGCATGCAAATAGCCCTAAGATGACAGTTACGAGCTACATGTTAACACGTAGCTCCAATTTAATGAGGCACCCAGACTTGGTTAATGGTGACCAGAGCACAACTGACACTAAATGATTATGCAATCAGCGCACAAATGGTGATGTGGTTAGGTACATGTCTTACAGTTTTGTCTTAAAAACTGTAAGACATGAAAAAAGAAACCTGATTATAAATTATTGAAAAGTAAAGTATTGGCTTTGTTCAGAGATTTATGAATATGTCAATTTAAATGCAAAATAACAGTTTCACATGTTTGATGGACTTCTTACAGCTTCTGTTATATAAATATGATTGGCAACAGTTGATAATTAGTGTATGTTCTTGTAATCGCTAAGATTGGCTTCATTCTAATTCCTTCCTTTTTCCTAGCATGCCTATATTTTATGGGTTTCTTAGAAGCAGTTTGCAAATGACTTGATGTGATATTATAATTGCTTCAGATAAATATATTGCTATGTATTTAGATTTGTAGTAGTATTTGATCTCTCCAGAGTTTATTTAGTCACATGCCCATCTGCTGTGTTTTAATGTATTGTGTAACCATTACTCTATGTAATTAATTATAATTTCTTTTTATGTTTTAAAGATCATTAACAAATTCTTTTGTAGAGTTGCTCCACAAACCAACAGCTTGTGTAGCTGGCATTTCAAGAGCCCCCGCGGTTAAATAGCAATAACAACAGCAACAGCAATCATAATAATGTTAATAATAATACAATTCATTTTCCTTCAAACACCATAAAGTATTATTCCCAAGACCTAATTAACAAATTTGGAAATATGAGCAGCTGTTCATATAATGATGTCTGTTTGCTTTTCATTTCTCAAATCCTCCCCTTCACTCTCTTTGTTTGCTTTCATCTTGAACAGTTCTATACTCCCATATTATTCTTCCCTATTTTCTCTCCTACACCTTCTTCTATTGGATTTCCCTCCTCCTCTCTCCGCATTAACATGCTATCTCTTTGACCTCTTTGTTCCTTTTTCTGTTTCACATCTCTGTTTCTCCCCATCATTTTATCCATCATCTAATTTACCCTTTTCTGTCCTCCACCCCAATCCCCCCCTTCTCACACCCCTCTCTAACTATTCCCTCTTTTACTCCTGCTCATCTCACCTCATTGCATCCTTAAAGAAACGCACCAGTGGTTCCAAATACAGTATAATTTAAGGCCATCACATATATAGTTGTGAGCGTACGGGTCGTTGCTCACGCTTGCGGGCTCGCGAAGCGAGCCGCGGCCCTCGCGTAGCGAGCCGCGGCCCTCGCGTAGCGAGGTCACTGGGCAAGGGCCTCAGTTGCTGGCATGGAGCGCCGAAGGCGCTCCATGCCAGCAACTGAGGCCCCTCGCAAAGCGAGGGCCTCAGTTGCTGGCGAGGTCACTGGGCACGGGCCTCAGTTGCTGGCGAGGTCACTGGGCAAGGGCCTCAGTTGCTGGCATGGAGCGCCGAAGGCGCTCCATGCCAGCAACTGAGGCCCCTCGCGAAGCGAGGGACTCAGTTGCTGGCGAGGTCACTGGGCAAGGGCCTCAAACCCTCGCAAACTTCACGTCGCTACTCAAAAAACACGACACACAAATTACGACACTCGCTAAATTTTACGAGGAACGCAAACAACGTACGAAACACGTTACCACACATTACGACCTCGCAAACATCGGACGCAACACGCCGACATACAAACATTTAAAACACAATACATACACACAGCACATACATAAAAACCTTACCTACACCAAGAGGGAGCACCCAGGACCTCAAAAATGCAACTTACACCTCGATTTTACTCGAAATAAAACAGTTTAGAGACAAAAAAAAAATCTAAGCGAGAGAAAAAATGGCCGCCGAACAAAACGAAAACGAGGCTACAGCACTCTAAACTCGCAAAACACCACAAAACACCTACGGATATTCCGATACAGACCTATACCACACATTACTCGCCATTTTACGCCAATGCGGAAGTACACGACTACGCTACGGTTTGGTCTCGCGCACGCACAGTGTTACACTGCACACATTCAGCATGCTTACACAGCAGCTCCACACCACTAATGCTGCAGCAACATCAACACAGATTGCCAGCTCTTCATCACAATGCTTCAAAATAGGTACACTATATTCATTTACTAATTTAGCTACCTTACAATTTCATTGCCGTCATTTTTTGACGGGCAATTCGCTAGTAAGTAATAATTACAAGCTCAATTAAATGCTCTTTTGAAAATGCATTTTCTCACATGTTCAAACCAAGGGGTGTAACTAGGCAGACTGGATAACTTAATTCCTGGGGCTTGATATTGATCAGTCTTTTCATTTTTGCATAGTTTTACACCTAATACAATACAAAGCCAAAACAGTATTTATTGGGACAACACATTGGAATTTAAATAGATTGAAATTATGTTATCTCTTGAATTCACAGGGATATTTAATTTGCTGATAGTGACCTTCCTTTAATGCTTGTTCTCCGACTGGTCATGCTCAAGGAAATTATGAATAAACTAGCAGACACCAATCCCCTCTTGATACACTTATGGTGGCCATTTAATCACCCGAGCATCTTCAATATGTTGCTTTAGGAATACTATAGCTCAGCTTGGCTTGGTACCTTTATTAGTAGAGTCTATAATGAGAATGGAGCCATTATATCTTCCTGGACATCACCCACCTGGTAGTCCTCCGAGAGTAGATGTTCAGGTTTACTGTCACTAGGGCCACAAACTTACACCCACATAACACATCCACTCCCTGTTCATCAGATTCCAAGCCCAGTCAACCTGACCAAGAAACACATAGTCTTTTTTTATACTATTTGGACCCCCATTGCCTTCTCTGAAGTACCCTCTAGTCCGTCCCCTGTGCACACTTCCCATTGTGTGCCATGTATAGTGTGAATTCTTGGGCAATTCCTTTCAATACAAGTGGTGGCATTGTGCAAGCTTGGTTATTTGACAGAGAAACCTCTTGCACTGGTAGTAGCCACTCTAAGGAAATTAGTAATTATTTAACCAGTTTGTTGTCAAGTCCCTGGAACCTCCATAAGAGTCAAGTTCTAAATTAAACTGAATCCACAATAAATGGGGCTATACAATGTACCAGTGATATAGTTATTTTTAGCAAGTTTAATAAGCCTGTCTTGTAAAGCTATTTGTGCAACTGGTATTCTGTTTGCTGAAACAGATGCAAAAATCTACACAGAACATACAGATATTAAGACTGAAATCTATAACTGTTGATTTTAGATATATAAATTGTTATACTCCTTTCTCTCATGTAACATGTTGGTGTAATGGTGAATGTGGTACATCTCTGATGTTTCCATTGCTTTTTGTTCACAACAATGTTTTTTACATTATATTTTTTTTAATTATTTTTATTAAAAGAAAAAATATTGTGACAGTGTTGAATATACATTACAAGGAACACATAACAAATGCATGTGTAACACATGGAAAATAAAAGGAAGACTTATTTCCATTTAACTCCATTTATTTCAATTTTTTTAGCATTTCTCACATTGCTATACGTCATCTAATGCCATTGAAAGCGGAAAGAGAATATGAGAAAAACAAGAAAACAAAAGAGGGGAGGGGGACAGTGGCGGGTGTGAAGTTTAGTTTGCTGTTACCTCTAGGAGTGGTATGAGTATTGCTATCTCTTATTGGGGTATTACCACCCAATGCGTAATTCCCAGGCATCCCAACAGGATGCCCACTTTCTATGGGAATTATTTAGGTCGGCTGAGATAATGATTAATTGAATGTATGAATTTGAATTTTTTCATGATTACGCTATATTCAGGAATAGCCATATACCAATTTTTAGCGATGGACTGCTAAAAACAATTGACTTGACAGAAGTTGAGCTTCTTTGTAGAGACCATGGATAGGTAGGCCTAGTAACGCTTCTTCAGGTTTTTGGGGATCCTATGTCCCCATAGCTTCTCTAAAATGCTGTACGTTTCTGACCATATATGGGCGATCTTAGGGCAGTCCCAAAGGACATGTCTTAATGTACCTGGGGAGTTGCAGCCTCTGAATCAACTGCCATCCAAGGATGAATTTGAGAGCTTCAGTCTGGCTGGAGTCAAGTACCATCTCATAATTATGTTAAGGGAGGAACTTGTTGCATGTTTATGTATTTTATTCCATTGCAAATCGGTTAGGGTGACATCAAGTTCAGATTCCCATGAATTCTGATGGTGGAGCTTAGATGGCGTGACCTGGTTTAACAGGTAATTATAGGTGATATAAATTTATTGCCAATTGAGTTATCTATGCAGCATTTTTCAAAAGGTGGTTTCCTAGCTGATTTATTAATTTTAAGTACACTAGAGATATTAGCTATAGAGATAGATTGAGCCATTCCTTTAATGGAAGGTGATTTTGGTCTCTAAAATGAGTGGGTGACCACTGCTGATTTTCCTGTAATAGGTCAGGAGCTATAGTAAAATTGTTGTTCGTAAGGATATATATTGAGGCACACTCCTGGGGTGGAGGGATTTGTTTAATTTGTGATGTAGGCTAAGCCAGAGCTCCTACCCAAATCGGCACCTGCTCCTTACCAAAACCACTTCGTTAATTGTGCCAGTCTAGTAGCTTTATAGTATTTTAGTCTGGGAGGGCTAGGCCACCCTTGTTTTTGGATGCCATCATGGTAGTTTTATTTATTCATGTTTTTATGTGATCCCAGACAAAGCGAGAGATTGCCATCTGAAGAACCAAAATGTCCTTTGTGTTAACAGCTGTCGGAATTGTGCGAAAGAGGTACAAGAGCTAGTAGCGTGGATTTTTCCTAGCCATGAGATTGTATAGGAAGACCACGCATTTATGTAATTAAGTAGCCTTTTTATAAGCATGGGGTAGTTTGCTTTATAAGTTAGGCCAGATTGCCTAGGGATAAATATTCCCAAGTATTTAATATGTTGTTGGACACATTTAGAAGAGCAATTTGCTGATAATAGATGTAACGGATCTCCTGGCACCCCGACCGGGTACCTCCGTTGATGGACGCGTCCTAGTTTGCGTCAAGGCCTACAAGCACCGCACCGGACACCACAACCACCACAGACTCCACAACCGCTGTAGCTTAACTGGAGCTGCGCCGTCTTCCTTCCACCCTGTATGAATCTCCAGCATCCAGGATCGTGTGGGGAAGACCTCTCCTCTAAGGAGAGTACATCAGGAACAATGGTTCAGTAGTTACAGCTCCAGGGAGTATGCAAAAGCATAGCAATCCCCAGTATGATATAGCGATCCCCTTCCAAGAACGAAACGAGGCTACGTTTTGAAGAGTCAGGTAGTACTCTTTAATGACAAGGGGATCTCCTTTTATGCAATGGTGCCCTCTGAAGGGCTACACCCACATAATTATCACAACAGCCAATTATATACATGGTTCAACCCCCACGTCTCCTCCCCTCAGATAACAGGTAACACAATTAAAACAGACACAATTTTAACCACATTCTGGATGTACCCCAAAAACAGGGGGTACACCTTTAAGTCCAGCACCGTTCAATAGCTCTCACCCAGGGGAACAACATAATAAAAAATTGCATGAATCAGACCAGGGGTTCAAAAGTTAGTAAAAGTATCTTTTACCCATAACACACAGACATTTCACATATCCCCCATAGTTGGCCACACAATACACATAGAGGGATAATAGGTGGGTCACACCTCACTGAGGCTACCTGGCAACTTGGATACAATCAGACATTAATTAGATCATCCTTCTTTGTTCTTATCTGAGAATGAAAACACTCTATACAATAGACTTCCTTATCTGTAACAGTATTATCTCCCATGCCAAGGTCTGCACTAGTCTGGGCCAATATTCTGCAGAGCATAAACCAACATACATGCAGTATAATAGTAGGATCATATTTTAACCATAATAATCATAAAACAGGGTAAAACAGTGATGGGTTCCGTTACACACCTCCCCCGTGACCATAAGCCGGCATACACGGTCTGATCCCAACGGATCGGCCTGGGGATGTCCGGACAAAAGTATTTGTTGGTCAATTCTCTAGTTTGACAACCCATCAGCATTACTGCAAGTCACATTTACTCACATTTCACATATCCCCAGATAGCTGGGATCTGAGCGCACAAAACTACCGAATAGCGCTCAGATCCTATTCACACAGTTCAATTGCCATGTAGCTAAAGTCTTTCCCATAGTCTTTCATTATATGAATGGGCTCCATGGCATAGCTATCTGTGGTATCACCGCTCCCACAGGGCTTGTACCGAATGACCACCCTGTATGTAAGGGGCCAGAATGAGTGACATACACTCTGGTATGGCCGAATACTGTGTTTAAAGGGCAATATGTCCCAGGGCCATAGTCACAGGGCAGGAGGCTGGCAAACAGTCCTCTCCAAGACAAAGTGGCGAAGGGCACTTCGTCACACATCTCCCCTTTGGGGGGAAGTCTAACCAGGCACCTGACCTTCTGCCGGTCAGTGCCTCCGTTAGACGATCCACCAACCCACAATAAACCAGTGCTAGAGCAGCCCCCCCACAACAACAAAGTGCAAGAGCAGCCCACCCACAACAAACCGTCACTGCAACTGGATATTTCGCTGTGGTGATGGGGTAACACGCTGAGGGGACTTGAGGGGCAGAGGCCAGCGGCACTCTGCCCTGATGCCAGCTCTTCTGCTGGTATAACCTGCAGGACATCCTGCTCTGTACAAGGGACAAAGGGAGGGCAGAGGCCGACTGCACTCTGCCCCGCTGTCAGCTCTTCTGTTGGGTACTTGGGACATATTCTGGCTCATTAGCCAGGGAAACGTGGGGGTCAGTGGGGGTTAACATTTCCTCTGTTAACCCTGGGGCCACATTAGAAGTTAGCTTGGGAGGGGAATTTGTACTTACCCCCTCCTCCGGTTGTCCCAGTGAGGGTCGTTGGGGATCTGGACAGGCTGTGGGCGCAGAGACCACGGTACCATCTGTGCCGTCTGGGAGATTGGTGTCTCCCCTTGTCAGGGTAAACTGTCGCTGGGGAGGAAGGACGACACCTTCTGCCCCCTGTGGTTCACACTGCCGCTGGGGGGGAAGGACGACACCTTCTGCCCCCTGGGGTTCACACTGCCGCTGGGGGGGAAGGATGACACCTTCTGCCCCCTGGTGTTCACACTGCCGCTGGGGGGGAAGGACGACATCTTCTGCCCCCTGGGGTTCACACTGCCGCTGGGGGGGAAGGACGACACCTTCTGCCCCCTGTGGTTCACACTGCCGCTGGGGGGAAGGACGACACCTTCTGCCCACTGGGGTTCACACTGCCGCTGGGGGGGAAGGATGACACCTTCTGCCCCCTGGGGTTCACACTGCCGCTGGGGGGGAAGGACGACACCTTCTGCCCCCTGGGGTTCACACTGCCGCTGGGGGGGAAGGACGACACCTTTTGCCCCCTGTGGTTCACACTGCCGCTGGGTGGGAAGGACGACACCTTCTGCCCCCTGGGGTTCACACTGCCGCTGGGGGAAAAGGACGACACCTTCTGCCCCCTGTGGTTCACACTGCCGCTGGGGGGGAAGGACGACACCTTCTGCCCCCTGGGGTTCACACTGCCACTGTGGGGGAAGGACGACACCTTCTTCCCCCTGTGGTTCACACTGCTGCTGGGGGGGAAGTACGACACCTTCTGCCCCCTGGGATTCACACTGCCGCTGGGGGGGAAGGGCGACACCTTCTGCCCCCTGGGGTTCACACTGCTGCTGGGGGGGAGGACGACACCTTCTGCCCCTTGTGGTTCACACTGCCGCTGGAGGGCAAGGACGACACCTTCTGCCCCCTGTAGGGCCGGTAGAGAGGCCTCGGTCCCATCTCTACCTGCCATCTGGAGGTCATCCCAGGACCAGTCAATGAAGTCTGGTTCTGCTTGTCGAGTAGGTTGGGGCTGCACGAAGCTGAGCAGGTGTTGGTAGTCCTGCTCCAGCTCCCACTCTCTCGTTACCAGGTGGGTCATGTCTTTGCTCACCTCGCCTTCGTCACCCCAGACATACATGCCCATCCGTTAGTCGTAGATGTCCCAAAACCTAGACCCTTCCGTGCTGCCAAGATCAATGTCGTCCTCCAAGGCATCCCATAATAAACCCGGGACATCATAATCATCCCCCTCCGGTAAGTCGTGTTCAGACGTCCAGGGGGTAAGTCGAACGGTATGCCACCAGAGGGCCTGGTATGCGTTGTCTAGCCAGAGCTCTCGCCATACCAGGTTCTCTAGTCTTGTCACCCACTCATCCAGGGGCTGCTCTCCCAATAGATACATCCGCATCGCCACACGCTTCTGTAGCCGCTGCTCATCACTGGGGAGACTCTCACCTCGCCGCCATTGGGCATCTTCCAGGGCATCATACCAGAGTTCCTTTCTGTCTGCATCCCTGTAGTCCGCGGCCGCCTCCTCCTCCTCATCATGGAACGCCGTCTGAAAACTAGCCGGTCCCATCCTGCTGTAGCCAGGGGCGCTGTACGGATACTAACGTTGCCCTCAATTTGTAACTCCAAACGTTACCGGTGTCTCCGTGCTGCTTTTCCTCTTACTAGGACGCCATCCCACCACTGCCAGCCAATGTAACGGATCTCCTGGCACCCCGACCGGGTACCTCCGTTGATGGACGCGTCCTAGTTTGCGTCAAGGCCTACAAGCACCGCACCGGACACCACAACCACCACAGGCTCCACAACCGCCGTAGCTTACCTGGAGCTGCACCGTCTTCGTGTGGGGAAGACCTCTCCTCTAAGGAGAGTACATCAGGAACAAGGGTTCAGTAGTTACAGCTCCAGGGAGTATGCAAAAGCATAGCAATCACCAGTATGATATAGCGATCCCCTTCCAAGAACGAGACGAGGCTACGTTTTGAAGGGTCAGGTAGTACTCTTTAATGACAGGGGATCTCCTTTTATGCAATGGTGCCCTCTGAAGGGCTACACCCACATAATTATCACAACAGCCAATTATATACATGGTTCAAACCCCACGTCTCCTCCCCTCTGATAACAGGTAACACAATTAAAACAGACACAATTTTAACCACATTCTGCATGTACCCCAAAAACAGGGGGTACACCTTTAAGTCCAGCACCGTTCAATAGCTCTCACCCAGGGGAACAACATATAAAAAAATGGCATGAATCAGACCAGGGGTTCAAAAGTTAGTAAAAGTATCTTTTACCCATAACACACAGACATTTCACATATCCCCCATAGTTGGCCACACAATACACATAGAGGGATAATAGGTGGGTCACACCTCACTGAGGCTACCTGGCAACTTGGATACAATCAGACATTAATTAGATCATCCTTCTTTGTTCTTATCTGAGAATGAAAACACTCTATACAATAGACTTCCTTATCTGTAACAGGATTATCTCCCATGCCAAGGTCTGCACTAGTCTGGGCCAATATTCTGCAGAACATAAACCAACATACATGCAGTATAATAGTAGGATCATATTTTAACCATAATAATCATAAAACAGGGTAAAACAGTGATGGGTTCCATTACAATAGAGATTCCAAATGCTTTGGTAAAGAGACATTTAGAGCCTCACTTTAGCTAGAGTTTATTTTGAAACCTGAGATGCTGCCAAAAAGCTCAAGAGTATCAAACAGGTTAGGGAGCCTTGTCAGTTGTTCGCGCGCATGCGCATAAGTTGCGTAAGGACGTACGCAGCGTTGTTGCTAGGAGCCTAACAACGACGCTGGGTACGTCATTACGCAAGGCGTGCGCATGCGCGTTGCAAATCCAGAGGTCAAGCCAAATTGAGCCTGCAAACTCTATACAGTTACGGAATAGTTTAATGCCCCATGCACCCCTGCCTAGTATACTATGCCTGCTTGATTTCTATTATACCTGAAATAGCCCCTTCTGTAATCAGTGATTCTAATCTATAAATAGCCTTTAGACGGTGATTTATGTGTTATATATAGGCTTCTAAATGTGATATCTACCGTAATAGATGAAAACTACAATTATTACAGCCTGCTACTATATAAATCACCAACTGGGACTGTGGCCCAAAAGGGTCTCTGTAGTGGTTTTCTATATATGTATATATAAATAACTGGTAAATAACTGGTATCCTACTAAAGGCCTTTCCTTAACTTTTGGCATAAAGCTTTAAGCACAGTAATCCACTATACTAAACTTTAAGCATGGTATACTATTATATTTAAAGAAGTATTACCCTCTAGATGTTTTGAAGGGTGATATATAAATGCATGAAGGTGTCATATACTGTAAATATATAAAGAATATCTATACAATCTATAAGTCCTATTATAACATTTGGCTCGACTGAAGGTAGGAATAAGAATACCCACTCATTAAGAGATATATACTGCACAATTAAAGTGTTATTGGGATTGTTCTATTCGATACATTTGCCCCTTTTTTAATCTCATTGTGTCATATTTGAATTCCCTTTTTTAATCGCCGCTGTCATAAAATAAATGTACTTTTATACTGATTGAATATTTACTAGTCCCATTATTTGTATCTCAGACATGTAAGCCTAATAAATCCTATCAAAGGCCTTTTCTGCGTCTAGTGAGAGCAACATTGTGGGTTTTTTTTTTCACCGACGCAACATCTGGCAGATCTAAGATTCGCCTAGTACTATCCGGAGCTTCTCAGCCCTGAATAAACCCTTTTGGTCCGAATGGATCAGCCTCGGTAATACTTGAGATAGCCTGTTCACTATAATTTTGGAATATATTTTAACGTCACTACTGATCAATGATATAGATCTGTAGCTCTTTCATTGGGAAGGATCTTTGCCTTCTTTAATTAAGACAATTACTTTGGCTTCTAGAAATTCTGTTTTTATAGGTTTACCTGATAAAAAGCAATTAAACAGGGCTTGGAGGTGAGGTAATAAAGTTTTCAGGAATTGCTTATAGTATTAATTTGTGAAACCATCCGGGCCAGGGGATGTTTGGCTTAGCTTCTTTAATGTCCTTTTTTATTTTGCCCATGGATATTGGGATATCCAGGAGATCAGATTCATTGCTAATAATTTTAGGGAGATTAATGGTGGAGAGAAAGTTATTCATTTGTTCTATGTGACCAGTCGATCCTTACCGGGGTGGGGGGGGAGTCAGTGTAATACTTTTTTAATGCATCCGTGATTTCACTTGGTTAATAAATAGCCTTATCGTTCCCCATTTTGAGTTTGGGGATACATGCATTTGCTCTTGCTGATTGAAGTTTTTTGGCAAGCATTTTGTAAGCTTTATTTGCAAATCTAAAATATTTAGACTGAGTTCTCTGCAGAACGGTTACAACTTTCCTCCTTGGAACCTCATTCAAGTACTGTTTGAGTTTGTTAAAGTCCGCTTGGACCCAAGGTGGTCTCAAGGGAGGTGCGATTTTTTGGAGGGCTGAAATCTTAATGTTTAATTCTTTAATTTGGGCTAGCTCAAGTTTTTTTTAGAAAGAGAACCTATTTGAATGCATGTGCCTCTCAGTACTGCTTTGTGAGCGGCCCAAACTCCTTCATGGTACACTTCCCCTCCAATGTTCAAATTAAAGTAGTCTATAAGTGCCTTGTAAAACTTTTCCCTTGAACAAGCATTTTTAAGGAGGGCTGGGTTTAGGGCCAATTTTGGAGAGCGTCCCTTGGGTAGTAAATCACTCAGAGATATACTAACCAGTTCATGGTCTGATCAGAAGATGGGCCACATAACTGGGTCTGATAAATTTTAAGCTAAGTGTTGCTGAACTAAAATATTGTCGATACGGGAGTGGGAGTTGTGTCTAACTAAGTAATGTGTATATTCCATATTGTTAGCATGCAGCATCCTCCATGTATCAAGCATACCCTGAGTTTTGAGCAGTGATTTAAAAGATTTGGTGGTCGTAGGTATAACGGAAGGATGTGTAGTACATGATCTATATTTTGCAGGGTCTAGTACTGAATTCATATCACCCCCTAAGATCCAAGAGGAATGTTGCCAATCAGTCATCCGATCTGCTATTCTATGGAAGGATGCTACCCCAGTATTCTGAGCGTATACATTTAGCAGTGAAGTCTTTTATTCATTAATAATGTCTTGTAACAGGATATGTCTCTTGTGATTTCTTGTGGGGGGGGGGTTTCGGGGGCAATTGAGTAATATGTTTGTATAAAGTATTTACCCCAGTTTTTTGGGATAGCGTTTTTTTTTTAAATGGGTTTCTTGAATTAGAACAATGTCTATACTCATACGGTTGTAATCCTTCATTTAGCGCTTGGACGTTGTATGAAGCTATTTTTAGATCCATTACTCACCACCTTCACCGACTTAGGCTAGGGTGTCCGGTATTCAGGCTGTCCCCAGTGGAAGATAAACCAGAGCAAGGTATCTATTCGATGTGAATAAGAGTAGTCTTCACCAGGTAGGGAAGGGAGTAGGCAGAGCAGAAAGGGTAAAAAAAAGAAAATGCTAGAAACAGACAAGAGAGAAATATACAAAGTATTAGAGCAAAGTACAGCAACAATAATACATTTTTCGAATCAATATGACAGTGTTTCCGTATCTACTTAGCTTGTTACTAAAATAGTTTTATAATAGAATTGTACAGAATAAACTTTACGGAGGAGAGCAAAAGGCTGTCCTCTTAGTAAATATGGTGGTCGTCAGGTATCCCTCAAATTGGGTATGCTGGGAACTTGCCAAAAAAAAAAAAGAAAAAAGAAAATATAAAGTGTAACCCCTATGGGGCACTTCTATTGAATACCATTATTATAAAAGTTACTATACAATTGATTAGATTCTAACTAAAGTTAACATTTATCTTAGACCCTGGTCTGGCATCGATTCTTTCCAAGGAACTCAAATAAAATAACAATAATACAAGATAATAAGACCTAGTGGCCCCTATGTGCAAAAGTGAGGTCTCTCTTAGCTAAAATAGCTACTTAAAGCCCCAGTGTGTGAGTATTTTGAAAGCTTACTTCTTCCAGGTTAGGCAGGAGCATTTTGCAGAGGACAAACATATATAGGGGAAGATCTGTTATCGTTTCTGGGAGGTTATGGATATGAATGCGCTGCAGAACAGGTTTTCTAAGTCCTCTTTTTTTGGCTAGTGTTTTGGTGTCAATGGCAACTGTTGAGATGAATGGGTACTTGTTTTTGGCTTGCAGTAGTCTTGAATATTTTTAGATGATCTCCGAAATACCAGCCATTCCCCTCTATTGGTCTTTGATCAAGGGATTCAACTTTCCTTGTTTGTTTTGTCACTTTGCTGTGAGTTGTGCCCCCATATCTGGTGTATAATGTATGATTACATGGTAGGTGTGGCTATATCATCTTGCCTCAGAAAGTGGAGCTTACAAAATTTAGCTTCTGCGGTCTTTTGACGGTAAATTAAGTTGAATTTCTGATGTATTCAGCCTATAAAAGTGAGGCTATAAGTTATTAGGAGCTGTAGTTTCTTTAAGTGTCCACAAAAGTGTCCCCAGAGTGCTATATTATAAGGAGGAGTTATCCTGCTAGATTAGCGGCTCTCAACCCTTCCAGTGCCTCTACCTCAGACAAAATCTCCCCAGCCGTAGCGACCCCCTACAGCAAAACTACAGACCAGAATAGACAAAAAAAAAACATCCTCGATGGCTGCAGGTCACCCCTGGCAAATCGTCATTCGACCCCCGAGAGGGTCGTGACCCGCAGGTTAAGAACCACTGTGCTAGAAAGACAATTATTGTTCAATTTAGCTTGTCTTTATGAAACAATGTTTCTTTTATTTCTCCACATACGTTTACTGCGCACAAGGTATATAAATGCTCGACACACTATGGATGATTTACAAGGTAGAAGCCTTTAACATTTCTGCAATTAGCCGATTATAGCAAATTTCTATTTTTGGCCAGTAGATGGTAGTATAGCTTTGTCCTTTGTTGTTTTCCTTGTTGTGAAATAAAAAAAATGGGTGTGGCACAGCAAGTATATTTGTGAAATATTCTTTGTATAGTATAACACCCAGTTTAAAGAGGTGCCTCCAAGATTATACTGTATATATCACCTATATAGTTGTTGTAGTGTAAGTTGTCGTCCTGTTGTTGGCCTCACGGAGCGAAGCTTGCAACTGCGACTCTCGCAATAAGCTCCTTCCACGCTCATCGCGAGGCCCATGGGACTTTGTGACTGCAATGAGAGCCAAAGTTGCTCATTGCAGGGCTGGAGATGAGCGCCGCAGGTGCTCATCGCCAGGCCAGCGGAACTTAGCTGATGCTCCCCCTGCCCCACTGATGCCCACTGATGCTCACAAAGCAAGTACCTGGATGCAACCCTGCAAGCAGCACCGCACTCACCATCTTCTCCTCTGTGGCTCCCGTCCTCCGTCCGGAACAACTTTCTGGATCAAGTGCAGGAAAGTAGTTCCGGACGGAAGACGTGAGCCGCAGAGGAGAAGCCGGTGAGTGGGGCACTGCTGGCAGGGTTGCATCCAGGTACAGGACACAGGGAGAGGAGTGGGGAAAAGGAGACAAGGGAGGGAGGGGAGGGGGAAAGAAGACACAAGGGAGCGAGAGGGGGGGAGACACGGGGGGAAAGCGGAGCATATCCAAACAAAACAGAGAGGTCTATGTCTACTGATCGAAACGGAGCGATCCACTCTACCTGGCTCTGTGGGCAGTATGAAACCAATTAGCAGGACCATGGGGAGGTGGAAAGGAAAAATGGGACGGCTCAGCACTCCAATAGAACCAGCCGTGCTAATAGCAAAGCCAGCGGGAGTGAACAGACAACCCCTCCCTCTATTCACACCTTGACATCCAATGTGCATAATATAGCTCCGCCCTTGCTCTTCTATTGGCTGAACTTTGCACTAGGTGGGAATGAAAGTGTGAAGAGGGGGAGGGGCTGGTTACTGGTGGGAAGAAGGCCAGGTTTTTAATTAGTGGGCATGCTGAAGGTAATTATTCACATATATATTTGTCAGCAGTGCGGCTTGCCAAAAGCCATTGCTAATGCTGCGAGCTTGCGTAGCGAGCTTGCGGCCCTCGAAAGCGAGGGACGCAGTTGCTGGCAAGGAGAGCCAAAGGCGCTCCTTGCGCTGCTGATGAGCACCATAGGCGCTCATCCGTACGACTTTAGGCACGCAAAAGTGGACCCTCGCGAAGCGAGGGGCCGCATTTGCGGAGGTGGAGGCTCCCACGTCGGCTACAATGAGCCACAGGTGGGACTTACACTGCAAAATTTACGGACTTAGCATCCACAAATACGAGCTGCGGGATTTAGAAAAAAAATATTATGAGCACGCAAAAATACCATCTTAACGCCCGATCCGCCCGCACATCAAAACATTAAAAACACAATAAATACACACAACAAACACATAAAAAGCTTACCCACAGCAAGAGGGGGCACCCAGGACCTCTGCAAGTGAAGTTACACCTCAATTTAAGTCCAAATTCAAGAGTTTACACACATGAAAATCCCCTAAGCGAGAGAAAAAATGTCCGCCGAAAAAAACGAAAACGAGGCTACAGGACCCTAAGCACGCAAAACACCACGAAACACATACAGATTTTCTGAAAAAGCTGTACGAGGTCCAACATACAGTCTTGCCAAGGATGCTAAATCATCCACAGCCTCGTACCACATACACATTAGCTGCCATTTTACAACACAATGCGGAAGTACACAGCTACACTAACGGATTCTCCTTTCGCACGCACACTATTTACATTACACACTGCACACATTGCTAACACACATCAGCTCCACAACAGTGCAAACCGACATTGTATGCTGCAGGAACATCAAAACAGATTGTCATCTCTTCAACACAATGCTTCCTGCACATATTACTTCAAAATAGGTAAAGTATATTAATTTATTAATTTATGAAGTATTTCATTAGCATACAAAAACACACCGGCAACGCTGCTCATAGCACACAAACAGCCACGCAAGGAGCGCCGAAGGCGCTCAGCGCGAGGCTCGCAATGAGCGCCGAAGGATCTCGGAACACCAACAAAATTAATGTCTCAACCAAACACCATTACCTGCCTTACAATCTTATTGCCGTAATTTTTTGACGGGCAAGTCGCTAGCATAAAATATCTTGTAAACAGAATATGTGTCAGTCAAAAACACCACATAGTTTAAATAATGCAGTTACTTATGTGCTTCATAAAACTTTCTCCATAAACTTTTTATGGATATGTAAGGATGTTTATTTGAAGAACACGCTGTTTGGGTCTCACTTCTCAGCCCTACGGACAGGATCAATAGAGAGCTTTTCTGCTGCACAATGGGGTGAGCACACTCCCTCTCTGTCGCTGCAGGGATGCAGTAAGTTAACTCAGGCCAGTGTTTATTCATAGTTGGCTGTTTCTATCATAGTGTGCTCCTTTTTAGGGGCTCATAGCATCCATCTCTGCTCCCTGTGTCCTCTATTTGGTCCCCCATGGTGTCCAGCTACCACTTTGAGCAGCATATTATGTTAAAGGCAGGTTATATGATTCAGACTTGCCTTCCTGATCAGAGGCTGCCTTGTGCCACTCAGTGGACTTCCACAATCTCTCCGAAAAGCAAAGTAGGAGCAATTAATGTTTGTCTAGTGTCAGGATTGATGAATCCAGCCTTCAGATATACTGTATATATGTAAGACAGGTTTATATGTTTGATCCATTTTAAAGAATGTTTTTCTTTAATCAGTATGGGAGCTCAGCTTTTCTACTTCCACACACCTCGGCTGCTGGCTCCGCCTCCGGTTTCAAATTATTTAAAACAAATTACCTGTATTTATCAGCATACACACACACACATACATATATATATATATATATATATATATATATATATATATATATTCCACAAGAATCATTTAGTATATGGTGAGCACAAGAGTGAGAAAAGCTCTCCACCGTACAAAGTACAGAAAACGAATAATACATTAATAAGCCCATTTGCATGTCTAAAAGGCGGGGACATGCAAATGAGAATACCCTGTACCTCACCCTTTTAATCCAAAAATAGCAAATTTATACATTGCTCCCTTAAAGCATATGCCTGCTGTATTAAACAGCTTTTAAGCAAAGCATCAGGTTGGATTTTACACAAACCAAGAATCACTCATATACAGGCCTGTTTCAAGCTTTTGGCTATCATCAGTATGAGGTAGATTCTGGTTTGTGCAATAGATTTTGTAGGATTGGGTATTCCACAAGAATCATTTAGTATATGGTGAGCACAAGAGTGAGAAAAGCTCTCCACCGTACAAAGTACAGAAAACAAATAATACATTAATAAGCCCATTTGCATGTCTAAAAGGCGGGGACATGCAAATGAGAATACCATGTACCTCACCCTTTTAATCCAAAAATAGCAACTTTATACATTACTCCCTTAAAGCATATGCCCGCTGTATTAAACAGCTTTTAAGCAAAGCATCGGGTTGGATTTTACACAAACCAAGAATCACTCATATACAGGCCTGTTTCAAGCTTTTGGCTATCATCAGTGTGAGGTAGATTCTGGTTTGTGCAATAGATTTTGTAGGCGCTCATTGCCTGCAAACCTCGCGAAGCCAGGCGAGCCATTGAGGCATTGAAAAACGTGGGACTTAGCCTCCAAACAGTTAGGAAACGCGGGATTGCCTTAGGCTGCAAGCAGTTGAGGAATGGGGTTCTTAGAAAAAAAAAATACGAGGTTGGAAAAATATGTAGTTAACGGCCGAACCGCGCAAATCAAAAAACACGAAAAACACAAAAATTATAATAAAGTATACAAAATAAAACACACACACAGCACGGGGGGGGCAGTCATGACATGTGTGAGTGAGGTTGCATGCGAAATTAAGCCAAATTTGGGAAGCGGGAAAAAAAAGGGCGCCGAAAAAAATTTAAACGAGGCTACACGCCCCCAAAGCGTGCAACACACAACCAGTGATGAACAACTTAGAAAAACACACTGATAGGAAGGATGCAAAATGCTCGCAAGCCGCGTAGGCATAGACTATCGCCGCTATTTTATAACACTAACTTACAAATGTACACATTATAATTCTGAAATGGCGGATTTCCCGCCTAAACCAACGGTTTTGTTTTGCACACGCAGCCTATATATAGAGCACACTTGCCACACTTTCTCCTCAGGTGATGACTGTCTGAGTGGACATTTTCTGCTGCTGGAAAATCCAAAGAGATTGTTAGCTCTGCAGGATATTGATTGCTGGATATTAATTACAAATAGGTAAAGTATATTAATTTATATTACTAAACATTAATAATTAATAAAATAAATTAATTATTATTAAAAAATATATATTTATTATTAGTTTAAAAAAATTAGGCACAAACAGCATTTAAACTGCCTTTACTGTACATTAATTTATTAATTATTAATAAGTATTCATTATACAAAAAATAATAATTTTAAACTGCCTTTAGTTTATTAATATATTAATGCTTACCTCTTTCTAATATATTTATTAATTGATTAATTAATTATTAATGTACATTATTTTATTAATTATTCATTAGTAATCATTATGAACAACAAATTTTGTATATTTTACAATGCCTTTAGTTTATGAATATATTAATGCTAAGATCTTTATAATACATTATTCATTGATTAATTGATTACTAATGTACATTACTTTATTAAGTATTAATTAGTAATAATTAAACAAAATATGTACATTTTAAACTGACCACAAACAATATGTATATTTTACAATGCACTGACATATCTGTGTAGCTGCTGATTGCTTGACAGGGATAGGACCCTCGAACAGTTAAAGATTTGAATCACTTTATTAGATTATGACTCCTGCTACATTTCATATTTTATACTGCATTTCTTTATGCAAATATCCATGCTTATGCCTTTATGTTTTACATGTATGCCAATTAAAAATGATACTCTTAATGATTAATTAATTGAATACAAACATTACAAATACTTTTTATGTCATTTGACAGTTTCATCATCTCTGCAGCTGACTGAACACAGAGAGTGATGTTTGAACCCTTTGAACAGCATAAAAATCACCTTTTCGAGTATATAATTTAATTATGTTCTTATTGGGGAAAAATGGATTAAGTCTTTTTATTTTGGATTGATGACAGTTATTGATTAATTGACGTATATTAATATATTAATTAATTAATAATTAGTAATCATTACAAACAAAAAAACTTTACATTTTACACTGCAATAAAAATTATAAACATTTTTAACCAGCACTTATATATCTGCATTACTGCTCATTCATGTACATTGCTTTTGGAACTAAATAAAAATATTTATAATGGATAAAAAATATGTACATTTTACAAAGCACTTAGATATCTGGGGTGCTTATAATTGCCTGACAGGGATAGGACCTTCAAAGCACTTACACATTTAAAGCAGTTTCTTAGATTCTGACACGTGTTACATTTAATATTTTATACTGCTTTTATTTATGAATATATTGATGATTACGTGTTTATGTTTTGCATGTATGCCAATAAACATCATACTTTCAATGAGTCAGGAATTAATTGAACACAAACATTCAAAATGATTTTCATGACATTTTACAGATTCCTCATCTCTGCACCTGACTGAAGACAGAGAGTGAGCTCTGCAGTATAAGATCAATTTCACAGGTATATGATTTAATGATGCCCTTTTTGCTTTGCATTGATGACAGTTAATGATTAATTAATTAACCTATATTCATTTAGTATTTAATTATTCATTAATAACTAAAAAAATATGCTTACCTAATTACCTTTTAAATAACGCAAATTACACCTTATACGTTGATTGATTTATTAATTAATTAAATAACCAAATTACACATTATTTTAAGGCTGATCTATACTTTGCTCATAGCTCTTTGTGTTTGCCCTTCTTTAGGAAAACATAATTACCTCTTTATTTTTACCATTGATGACAGTTGTTGATTAATTCATTAATGTATATTCATTTATTAATGACCTACAGCCTTATTAAATTGCGATTCGGCCAATTGAATAGGGCTCTATTTAAGCACATAGCATATTTGTTTGCAGAAGTTTTTAGTTAGTGAAGCCCTTGCTTTTGGATAGAAGTTCACTAACTAAAAATTTATGTAAAAAAAAAAATGCTATGTGCTTATATAGAGCCCTATTCAATTGGCCAAATTCCAAATTAAAAGGCTGTTAATAATTAATTATTACAAAAAATTAAAAAAGTCACTTATTTATCAATATATATATATGTGCAGCTCTTTCGTTTTTAATGTATGCGAATAAAAAAATGGATTAAATGATTTCATGTACAAAATTACAAATGCTTTTCAAATAATTTTACTCTTTCATTACTGCTATTTAGGTTTTGCATTGAGGGCAGGTAAAAACAATATGTGCAATACAAAAAAACATTGTATCTTACACCTGTATTTACAATTACAGATTACAATGGTGGATAGCGGAGAAGACAGGATTAAACGCAAAAGAACAGTGGCAAGGGAAAGGAAGCAAAGGTGGAGAGATGCACAGTCCCCCGAGACTTCCCAATGTTTAAGAGAAGAAAATCGACAGAGATTATTAAATAGAATAAAAAATAGTAAGAAAGCACAAAGTGAGTGTGCTGGAACTTCAAAGAAAAGAAAAAGTAAACAAAAAAATGTCTGTGAAACATTGCCTAATGACCCAATATTGACTCATGACACATGACACCAATGTAGATATAGAAAGTTGGAGTGATATCTATGTTGAGGAAGCTCAGGATATTGCTTTAATTACAGAACTAACAGTAGACAATCATTATTGTGGATTACTCATGTGGTTTGTCAGTTTTCTGAGGCTTATCATTTTCTCAAGGAAAGACCAACTGACAGAGACTTTATTAGTTGCTGTCAGACAGGAAAGGTAAGACTTCCCCAAAGACACACATTTCCTGATTATTTACAAAGTATAATGAGCTATCCAACATTTCCAAATTATACCCATTTAAAAAAAAAACATCAGGTCTCATAACAGTGCAATTTAATTTGCTTCTATGGGTGCTACATTAGCAGAACATGTCCCAGGTTCAGAATTCAAGGACAAATTTACCACTGCACTTCACATTTACACCCACAAGAAGGAGAGCAAAGGAAATTTGCAAAGATATATGTCTTAGATACAATGGAAGCTGTTGAACAACGGATGACACTTCCAGAAAATAAACAGTCTTTGAACAGCTGGATAAACTTATGGCCAACAACCAATTAGCAGAGGCTGAAAAAGAACAGCAACATGCTCAAATACATAAATTGATCAAAGATGATATAATTTCCCAACAGTAAATGAGGTTGCGATGGTCTTTAAAAATGAGGATGGTGAACCACCTTTTCAGCGGGATATTAGAATATATCCACGCAATGAAGATCACCCTTTTATAAACATAAATATATTAAGTTGTAATTTGGATCCAATGACATATCCCATTTTCTTTCCAAATGGTGAGCCAGGATGGGAACCAAAATTGCAATTGCAAAGTTATCCCAACAGTAAAGTTCGTGCAATATTTCTATGCTGGAATATAAAGTGTCACAAACTGCTATTCGGGATCATTGTAATCCTATTTTATGTGGCCGGCAAACTCATACAACAATGCATTATTGATTCCTATCTACAAGTCGAAGCAAATAATATAAATTTTATCAAATTTCAACAAAACAAGCTTTGCATGAACAATATTGTGGATTGATGGATTATGGAAGAGCAATCATTTTGCCTTCCACTTTCCAAGGATCTCCTTGCAATATTCGAGAAAGATACAATGATGCCATGGCTATTGTCACAAACTTTGGAAACCCAGATTTATTCATTACATTAACATGTAATCCACAATTGCCAGAGATCAAGGAAAATTTGAATCTTGGACAAAATACTTCTGACCAACCAGATTTAGTGGCAAGAGTATTCCAAATAAAACTCAATTCATTAATACATGATATAACTAAAGCACAGTTATTTGGAAAATGCGTTGCATTTGTTTCTATCATTGAATTTTAAAAAAAGAGGCCTGCCACATGCACACATACTTTTAATCCTGCAGAACAAAGATTAATTACTACAGAGAGAGTGGATTCAGTAATTACTGCTGAACTTCCACATCTAGAAAAATATTCAAAACTTTATGAGATTGTAACACACAGAATGATTCTGGGCCATGTGGAGATATCAATCCAAATTCAACATGTATGGAAAATAAAAATTGTACAAAAGAGTTCTTAAAACAATATCAAATGCAAACTTATGCTAATTGTGATAGATACCCTTTGTATAAAAGAAGAGAAGGACAAACAGCTATTATACGTGGCCACAAGGTTGATAATAGATATGTTGTTCCATACAATCCACATTTGCTGATGCACACATAAATGTGAAAGCTTGGACTTCTATTAAATCCATCAAATATGTGTATAAATATATATACAAAGGATATGATGCAGCAACTGTTGTTGTGTAAGGTGCACAAAAAGAAAAGGAAAATCTTTCTAATTATTTAGATGCTCGCTATGTCAGTGCTCCAGAAGCAATGTGGCATCTTCTGAAATTTGAAATGCATGATCGGTCACATGCTGTGTATCAATTAGCTGTACATTTGCCACAAAGTCAGTTTGTTTGCTTTACTGCACTCAATGAAATAAATGCCCTAGCCCAAAGTGAAAATCGAGCAACAACACTTACTGCTTGGTTTCAATTAAACTGCCAGGACAATGAGCCCAGACAATTTTTATACATTGAGATTCCATATCACTATGCATTCGTAAATGGCAAAGGCGATAACGAAAAAGAGATACTCCTAAAATTATTCCACAAATGTATACCGTCAGCCCAAGAGACATTTATACCATCAGCCCAAGTTTATGATACTTTCTTATTAGCTGCAAGACATCAAAACTTCATAGCAGATGATACAGAATGGGAGAGGTGTTTGGAAGAAGCAGCACTATGTCAAATGCCAAAGCAAATGAGAGAAC
Organism: Discoglossus pictus; assembly: GCA_027410445.1. NCBI lineage: Eukaryota > Metazoa > Chordata > Amphibia > Anura > Alytidae > Discoglossus > Discoglossus pictus. The sequence goes on from CM050167.1 coordinate 314,402,696, forward strand.
AATTTGCATTAATTTGTATATTTTGCAATGTACCTGATGCATTTGCTTTGTGGGAAACATTTAAAGTAAATATGTGTGAAGACTTCTTGAAACGTTACAATGAGGCCATTGCACTCTTAAAAGCATTAATGGAAATTCAAGAAATATTTCTTGCTCATGGATTAAATTGTGCAAGTTTTAATTTGCCTGATCCAGGACTTATAGATGAGATTAACTTTGATGACAATGACACTAAGCTTCAAAAACAAAAAACACAAGAAAAACTTGCAACTTTAAATACATTAAAAATTGCAAGCATTTAATACCATTACAAATGCTATAGATGATGAAATGATCAAAAAATGTTATCTCTATCTAGATGGCCCTGGTGGATCAGGAAAAACGTATCTGTACAATTGTTTGATGAGTTACATTCGAGCACAGGGTCAAATAGGACTGCCATTTGCAACAACTGGAATTGCTGCACTTTTGTTAGAAGGTGGCAGAACTGTGCATAGTGGATTTAAACTGCCAGTTCCCATTTTAGAAAAATCAGTGTCAGATATTCGACTGAATTCTTTACAAGCTAAATTTAAAAAAAAAGTAAATTTATTATCATACATGAGGCAACAATGATGGACAATACCAAAATATTATAATGATGGACAATAATTTACCATTTGGTGGAAAGGTGATGTTGTTAGTAGGAGATTTTAGGTAAACATTACCTGTTGTGCTACATGGAAATAGGACTGACATAACTGAAATATGTATCAATTCTTTAACCCCATCTGGAATGCCACCAAATGTTTTGCAAATGAAAAAAGGGGCAACTTTCATGCTATTGAGAAATATGAATCTGAAAAAAGGACTTTGTAAAGGGACCAGATTAATTGAGCAGGATTTAAAAGATAATTTTATACATGCAGAAATTATGAATGGTACCCATCCATAAAGGTGAATGAGTTCTTATAACAAGAATTGATTTGGCTCCAAGTGAGAGTGGTTTGCCTTTTGTCCTTCAAAAGAGACAATTTCCAGTTATCATGGCATTTGCCATGACCATAAATAAATCCCCAGGACAAACTTTTAAGTCTGTGGGTATTTTTTTTACAGGGACCTGTTTTTGCACATTGACAACTCTATGTTGCTTTCAAGGTGCACAAATCTAGATGACATTAAAGTTTCAATTGAAGACAACCCAAGTCAGGGTGATCTATTAACGGATGGATGCATTATTACCAAAAACATTGTGTACTATGAGGTTTTGTAAACATAGAGAACAGTGGTTTTATTTCGAGGACAGAATTTGATGTCACTCTGGCTTTTTATAGGACCACTATTTAACATAGGAAACTCTTTGTCCAATTTTCAAAAACTACTACAATAACAACAAAAACTGAAAACAAACAACAACAAGAATAAACGGTGGTTATATCCCATAGACAAAATTAAAAGTCTACTGGGCTCTTTTTAAGGGAACCACTTGGACATACAAAAACAAAAAATATTGGAATGTCTTGAAAGTGACCTTTTGCCAGGATTGGCGCCACAAAACAGTTATGTTGCATTTTCTTACTTTTTACTGTTTACATTTTAATACATTAAGTTTGTGTTTGTAATGTTAAAATATTTTTTTCCAAGGTCTAAAAAGTTATTTCATTGTATGTAATTAAGGGTTCATGTTAGTAGGAGGATGATCATTTGTTGTAAAAATTAAATGTATAATTAAATACAGAGTATTGATCCAGGGAGTAATCCGATCACCAGTAAATGGGGTCAGGAAGGAATTATTTTTTTCCCTCCTTTGATACAATTGACTAAGTTTTAATGTTTTTTTTACTGTTTGCCTTTCTCTGGATTCAATACCTATGTGATTTACCGGTACTTTAAATAAAAGTTGCATGTTATAAAGCGTTATGTAATGGTTTAATATACTAATTTATATAAAGTTGACCTAATGTTATGTTACTCATCCATACCTCAGATTTAAAAATGTTAGAATTGTTAAAAAAAATTGTTCACTAATGTTTCAAATATAAGTTACATGTTGAAAAGCATTATGTAGTGGTTTACAAAAATGTATTCATACAAACTTCACCCATTTTTACATTATTCTTGTATACATGACAATTAAAAAGGTTAATATGTTTAAAAAATTATTGTTTACCAGTTGTTGAAATATAAGTTGAATGTTAAAAAAATAAAAAAGTTATTATAATTGTTGTTCTTCTTTCTACATAACAAAAAGGTTAAGAGGGTTGGAGACTCACATTGTGTGTCAAACAGCATTCCCAGCCTTACAATTTTATTGCCATCATTTTTGATGGGCAAGTCGCTAGTGTTATAATAACAGGCAGATACTAAAAGGAGTCATGTATACAAGGTGAAATGCATTTTTTACTATTTTTTTATGTCCCCGGTAGTTTCCCAAAGTGCAGTTCAACAAATAAGGAAATACGTCTTTTAACTTTTAGACATCCAAATGAGAACATAAATGTACTATTGTTGTGCTCTATCTCTCTCTCTCCCTCTCCCTTCCCCTCTCTCTTTCTCTTGTTCTCCCTCTCCCTCTCTTGTTCTCCCTCTCGCTTGTTCTCCCTCTCCCTCTCTCTTGTTCTCCCTCTCTCCCTCCCTCCCTCTCTCACCCTCTCTCTCCCTCTTCCCTCTGTCTCTTTCTCTCTCCCTCACTATATATAAAGTATTGCAGTATATTCTGATTCTTAATATCTAATATTTTTCATATGTAAATATAGTTTAACATATGAGAGCTCACATTCCATACAGGCTATATAAAGAAGCTGTATCTAAGGATAGCATATCATGCCTACCAACCATACAGTTAAGCATTTGGTTGCATGACCATTAAACTATGCACTTTTAGTTAAAACATATTTTCCCTCATGATAGCTCTAGAAAGAGTGGTTTCTGATTTCCCCCAATTCAGTGTTGTTGTTGTTCAGTCTTGTCTGACTCTTCCTGACCCTATGGACTGCAGAATGCCAGACACATCTATTGTTTGGTCTCTGGTTGTAATTATCATATGGTTATCTTGGCAAAGATACTGGAGTGGGTTGTCAGTTCCTTCTCCAGGGGACCACAATTGTCTGACATCTATGCTATGACCTGTCCATCTTAAGTGACCCTACATGTTATAGCTCGCAGCTTCATTGAAGTACACAAGCAATTCAATAGTTTTATGTAAATATTATGTTTGGGCCTTTTGGATAATATTCGGAATTTAGGTTCTGCAAAAAATTGAGTTGTACGAGTAATACATTTTTGTGTAAATTTGTTTTAAGAAATATTTTTAAGTAGTATATATCAGCAAAAAACAGAATACATTTAGTGTAGTAACATTGGAGTTAAAAAAACTAAATAGACTGATGCTTTGAGAAGAAAATATGATATACACAGTGTAAATGTCAACTTTCGACGTATGTGTTTTCCTGTATTTTTAAAGTTGTTCTGATAAAAAAATAAAATTAATTTATGTGACCATTTAAATGGAATAAGGCTCACTGTGTAAAACTGTCATTTGAAAGATTAAACCAGAATTTTTAACACTGCCCATTGATCAAACTAAGCACTGTTACCCCTTACAACAAAAGTGCACAGACTTTAATGACATATGATGTACTTTTTGGTAGTCCACCTAACAATATCTATCACCTTAGCAGCATATGTATGCACCCTCACTTTCTCCCACATGCAAGTTGGGATGCATTCTTCCCTGTAGAGCTATAAATGCTGTATTATAAGACCATCCCGAAGAGTTGGATCAGGTATAGAAAGGTGTGAAGTCCTGATCTGGTATTAGCTCCTGAGGACTGAAGCATATGTCCTCTTGTGCAAAGCTTGTCCTATGTCTGTAACAGTAATTGACCCTTGAGGTCTCGATTAATCTATCCTTTTAGCTTCCTTTTGGAGCTAAATTGTTATTGACTTTAGAGATGTGATCCAGAAATGCACATTATTGCATGGATTTTTATGATTTTTTTCTATTTAGTATTAGCATGGGACAACTAGGTTGGGAAAACATAGTAAGTCATAACGCAAAGAAAAGATTAGAAAAAAATCAAGTAATTCTAATCCAAAACAATAAAATAAATATGCAAAATATCTCCATTGCTTAAGGTTTTGTAATTCCCTCCCATTTCCTCTTCAACTGAATATTTGTTAAATTATTTTCAAATGTTTTGGCATTTCCTAGAATCGTGTGTGGCCAGACCTCAGCTTCTAAAGAATGCACATAATGTTAGCTTGGAGAAGTTTCCAGTTCATTCAGCTTATCATTTACAATCTCTGTAGAAAGCTGCCACATTCTGCATCCTAGTGGCATTCATTATTCAGTATATGGTAAAATGTGCTATAAATAATTATATGACTTTTATATGTTGCATATCAAACAGCTGATCTAAAAGACTTTGTATATTATGTGAATAAATACTTGTTGCATATATAGTTACAAGTTGTGGGACATAAAATGTTACACAATTATAGGTAACAAACTTCTCAGAACCTAAAGAAATAAATAAACAGCTATACTCTGCATTAAATTATCAGGTTGTTTTAGTTACTCCAAATCTAGGAAGAGAAGGGATTAGTGTGAGTAATAATGCTAAAATGGGTCCAGAGCAGGGTGTAAAGACTTTTCACTAAAGGTGAAATATGCATTTTCACTAATCCATGTAACATGATTTATCACCATGTTGTCATAGGATGAGCAGTCCCTCATAAACTAGTTTCAATACTTCACACTCTTTCTCCCACAACCAGAGGTGGACCCCCTGCTTTCATCCACAACCATGGCACACTATACAAACCCACTTAACCCAAAGGTGCTCCCAAGCTGCTGAACGACTAAGGGGGAATTCTGTTCAGCAGATTTCCTGCATTACAAATGTATTCCGTGCTCCTACTTGTCTACCCTCAATCTTGCCACACACCACTACTTTTCACCGTTAATATCAGCTCTGTTCTCCAAACTCAAATGTTTGTTCACTACATTCAACACACTCCTCTGTCCACCCCACCTCCTACCACTTCCTGTCTCACAGTGGAAGACTTTGCCAGGCACTTAAAAAAAAAAATTGATAACATCCAAAATATAACCTCTTTTTTCAATGTGGCTCTAACACACCCTCCTCTCATCAAACCCACAACAATCAACCTTTGCCCTTCCACAATCCCACATCTGCTATGGACTATTTGACCCTTTAACTGAGGATGGTCTCCTATCTACATCTTACCTTACAACTTTTCCAC